>CM076578.1:225775051-226071586 GCA_034641835.2 Pinus albicaulis
ATTTTTTCCGATCTAATCCATGATTGTGTAGAGGTTTATATGGATGATTTTACAGTTTATGGTAATTCATTTGAAGAGGCATTAGAAAATTTGGAAAAAGTTCTCATAAGATGTAAAGAAACAAACCTTTCATTAAGCCATGGAAAATGCTTTATGATGTTTACTGAAGGGATTGTTTTAGGACATCATATTTCAGGAGATGGGATTAAGGTTGATAGATCAAAAGTTGAAGTCATTTCCAAGTTGCCTATTCCAAATTGTCAAAGAGATGTTAGAAGTTTTCTAGGATTTACTGGTTACTATAGAAGATTTATAGAAAACTTCACTAAAATAGCATCTCCACTCTTCAAATTGCTTACAAAATACTGTGAATTCAAATGGGATCCTGATTGTCAATCAGCCTTTGAAACTTTGAAAACAAGAATATCTCAAGCACCTATCTTGAGAGGACCAAATTGGAAACTCCCTTTCCATATTTCTACAGATGCTTCAGATACAGCTCTAGGAGCTGTGTTGGGTCAAAAGGATTTAGTCCCTTATGCCATTTACTATACCAATAAAAATTTGACTCCCACTGAGTTGAACTATACTGTAACTGAAAAAGAGTTTTTAGCTGTTGTTCATGCAATCAATAAGTTTAGACATTATATAACAAGATATGAAACTTTTATTCATACTGATCATTCTGTGATTAGATATCTAATGAACAAACCTGTTACTAATGGCAGAGTGACAAGATGGCTCCTACTTTTGTAGGAATTCAATATTACTGTGTTGGATAGACCAGGGAAACAAAATACGGTAGCTGATTTCTTGTCTAGGATTCATAATACTAAAGAAGATTCTCCTGTAGAGGATAAGTTTCCTGATGAATACTTGTTTGCAGTAACTATTAAGACTCCTTGGTATGCAGATATTGCTAACTATTTGGTTACAGGGAAACTTCCTCCACATTTATTCCCAAGTGAAAAAAGAAATATTATTCAGGAGAGTTCAAAATATTCATGGATTTCTAACGAATTGTTTAAAACAGGGCCAGATCTTGTGATCAGAAGATGTGTTAGGGAAGATGAAATTCTTGATATCCTCAAGGCATGTCATGATGAACCATGCGGCGGACACTTTGCTGACAAAATGACAACCTATAAAATCCTCTCTTTAGGATATTAATGGCCTTCCCTCTTCAAAGATGCAAAACAATATGTCAAAAGGTGTGACAGCTGCCAAAGAGTAGGGAAACCTACCCTTTCAAATGAAATTCCATTGCAAACACAGGTACTCATCGAACCCTTTGAAAAATGGGCTTTAGATTCCATTGGACCTATTAACCCACCATCTAAGAAAAAGAAGTATATATTGGTTTGTACTGATTATGTTACTAAATGGGTAGAAGCTAAAGCATTAGTGTCTGCTACTGAAAATTTAGTTGTTAATTTTATTTATGAGGATAAGTGTTCCAAGAGAAATTGTGACAGATCAGGGAAGCCAATTCACATCCAACTTGGTGGAGAAGCTGATGGAAGAATACAAAATCAAGCACAGAAGATCTACTCCTTACCATCCGCAAGCAAATGGTCAAGTGGAGTCTACAAAAAAAGTTCTTGAAAGTATCATCACCAAAATTGTTCATCTACACAGAAGAGATTGGGCAGAAAGGCTTCCTGAAGCCTTGTGGGCCTACAGAACTACATGGAGGAATACAATAGGACATTCTCCCTATGAACTTGTTTATGGGAAAGAAGTCCTGCTCCCCATTGAATTCCAAGTCAAAACCTTCAAGATAGCAGTTCAGTTGGGGATGGATCTATCAGAAGCCCAAAAGCATAGAATGGAGCAGTTGAATGAACTAGATGAGATCAGACAAGAGGAAATTTTAAGAACTGATCTAGTTCAATATCAAAGAGCTAAATGGCATGAAAAATATATCAAAGATAATAAGTTTCAAGAAGGAGATTGGGCATTGCTATTTGACTCCAAGTTTAAATATTTTAAAGGAAAATTTTAGACTCATTGGCTTGGGCCATATGAGATTGACAAGATCTTTAGCAATGGAGCAGTAAGAATCAAGACCATTGATGAATTTCAAACTCCTCTTATTGTGAATGGCCACAGATTAAAAGTCTATCATAAGCCACTCTCAAAAGAGGAATTTGTCAAAATGTTTCAAGAAAATTCTGCAATAAGGCTGGTAAAGAAGAATTATTCTTCTCCACCAGCCTAGTTTTTGTTCTTTTTAGCTTAAAAAATAAAAAATAAAAAATTGTATAAGCCTGAAAACCAATCACTGATTGGCAGTCTTATACAAAAAATGTAGGGTGAAAATCAGGAACACCTGACACCCTATATTTTCCAAAAAAAAAAAAAAAAAAAATCTCTCTCATTTCATAAGTTTTATGACAACCCACTCCATTCCATTCCATTTCATTCCACTCCACTTCATTTCATTTCACTTCATTTCATCTATTTCATTTCATTTCACCAATAAAATTTTCTTTCATGACCATTTTCATTCAGTCAGTTATCATCCATCTATTTCCATTCACCCAAATAATTGTTGTGTCAGTTTCCGCAGCTAGAAGCAGTTTCTGCAGCTACCACTCTGTTTTTCAAAAAAATTGTACAGCCAGATGTTAGTTCAACAATCATGAAATCAATTGTAGGTATGAAGACATATTATGAAGACATGGGGCATTCAAAGACATCAATGAGGAGCAACTGATTGAAGACCAATGAAAAATGGCAAGAATTCCAAGGTATGAGTAAAAATTTATTTCAAATAGCATTCAAGCACATTTTTACATAGTTATAAACCATAGCTCCATTATATGCAATGATTGTGTTGACAGACTCCGTAACCATTCCACGATCTCTATATGATCCTCCCACAATCCTTGCATTCATTTTCAAACGGTCCCATAATCAAGCCTCCGATCTTCACTCGTACTTTGATACTCCACCTGTAATGATGAAACGTGGTTGATTTGACTACGGCTTCTTTCAGCCGCATAAAATCCGTAGCCGTTTCATAAACGTGCTTGAATTTACTCTGCAGCCACCCAATTTTAAATACTGCCGGATGCGTTCTACTCCTCCTACTATTCTATTGATCTCACAGCTGCATTTCCACCATGCTCACGTAACCCTTCTCTGTTCCGCTTCACCCCATTTTTTTCTCTGTTACGCTACATTTCGTATACCTATTCTCTGATATCCGCTTACATTCACTGGTATCCTTCATAAATCGTGCTCATTTCCGCTCATTCAGTCGTCTTACCTCCGTTAAACCCTCCTCACGCAGATGAGTTTTAAAGAGTAGAAGGAAGGATGGGTCAGTTGTTGAGGACAGAACCAGAGGGACCCAAATTCATGGAAGGATACCCGCAAGTCAAAGATATATTGAAAAAGGCAAAATGGCTTCGGTTTATTCAAAAGTTTAGAGGCTGCCATAAAGAGGTGACAAAAGCTTTTGCAAGGTCTTTCAATGGTCTGGAGGTAGAAATTGGGGACCTCAAATTTACGGTGAATGAGGCATCCATAGCAGCTGCTACAGGACTCCCTCAAGAAGGTGAACATTGGTTCAAGAACAAGAGCATTAGTGATGAAGCCTGGAGAGTGATCCTACGTAACCCAGGTATGGATGTAACTATTTTTAAAAATGGAATTCCTGTTCATGCTTTAAAAGAAGAGTGGGCCAGTCTATTGTTGGTCATTCAAAAGTTTATCACCTGTGAGGGACGTTTTGGATCAATGTATATGTATCATACCCGATTGTTGATGAATTTTCTAGACAACCAGACCCTCAATCTGCCATACTTTTTATTAAATAGTTTGAAAAATATGTCTGTAGCCGTCCAAAAGCATCTAGGGGACGTAGAACCACATTTGTATCACCATGGTCTTGTGAAAATTTTGATTGAAAAACAGTTAAAAGAGAAAAAGGACACATGGGAATAGTTTTTAATTAGGAATTTCTTTGAAGAACCCCAAGAAACCCCTGAAGGTAGTACACCAAAAAGAAGGAGAACAAGTGATAAAACTCAAAGTAGTCCTACTAACACATTAAGAACTAGTAGAGAGAAAAGACTGTCTAAAAGGAAGAAGGAAAAGACTGAAGAGAGGAAAAACATTGAGGCTGTGAATCAAACCCCTTCTTTAGAAGAAGACCATCAAATATTGTCTGAGAGACTAGTTCACCTTCAGGAAAATTCAGCTATGGCCAAAAAGAGAGGAAAATAAAAACAAAAGGAAAAAGACAGTAGTCCACAGTATGTAAGAAGAAGCAGCAGGCTTAAAGGAAAGTGGAGGAAAGTACAAACAAAAGGACCCCATTTTATTGATTTGGGAGAAGGAACACCTGAACAAACTCCAGTTGGCCATAGTACATCTCATTCTCAGTCAGACATTGAACATAGTCCATCTCATTCTCAGCCAGACGTTGAACATAGTCCACCGCATTCTCAGTCAAATGTTGAAACTAATCCTCAAGATGTTGACATGAGTCCTTTTCAGCAATATTTTGAAGACAATTCTCCTCCACAGTATTTTGGGGACAGCCCAAGGAAAATGACACCTGAGATAGATCCAAAGCAGCAAGAGGTGTACGATAACATAGAATCCTTAGAAAGGACAGCCACGGGCCCCAGCACCTCATCCACTCAGCCTCACACAGCACAAGAAGCTCTAGTCCAATCATTGAAACAAGAAGTCTTTGAGTTGGAGGTTTTAAATAGACACATTAAAAATGAAAATGAGGCATTAAAGGAACAAAGAAAATTGGACAAGATCATTCATGACAATACCATGCTACATCTGGGACTGTGGCAGAAAAAGAACAGGAAATTGAAGAAGAAATGCCAGAAGATAAGTAGAGCACTGATTAATCTTAAATTCAGATGCTTAATGAAGAAGCCTAGGATGTTAGCAGCACCAAGGAAGAGGAGAAGAGGACTGGATGTACTGGAAGAGGTATCAAGGCATATGAATTGAAGAAGGATTATCAAAATTTTGGTTGCATGAGGACATGCAACACCTTCACAGTGGGGGTATGTTGAGTCCCAAACTTGCATCTTTCTTATACACCTTTCTAGACCTTTTCCATTCACCTGGACCTTCTAAGTCATCAATATCATTGCATATTAAATATAAAAGAGCATTTAAATTGGTTTTTAACTATGTTTTGTGTATGCTGTTTGAATTAGATTTTTGCTCAATAAGCTGCGGAATCCTGTCACTTTCCGCAGCTGCTGCAACTTTCCGCAGCCATTTTGTTAAAGTCTATATTGCAGGTGTCTTCAGGAAAATCGAGCCACATGGGCAAGTTGGAAATGACATGGACATGGATCGAGTCCTATTGGCTCAGTCGAATTCACCTAAGAAGGTTGTGGTCAAAGGTAGCCAAGTGGTGGTCAACCGAAGAGTCCCACGGTGACAGAACTCTGTTTTTCATCATGTGAAGACTTGCGTGGAAATTTCTAAATCACGGGAGACATATCAACACTTGTAAACGGCTCCATAAGCCGAATCCAACAACCACTTTCCATAGATTTAATCTTCACGGCAGCCATGATGCTAGATTTCTGGACGTGGTTGTTCACGTGTCTTATATCAGCGCAAACTTTAGGGAATTATTTATATCACCCTCTGTTATAAATAATGCGTTCTCATACGCATAATAGTTAGTTATTGTAATGTAATTCTGCTATAAAGAAAGCCACTGTGCCGTAACACTTTTTCCATTGTTATGACTGCATTTTGAATATATGAGAAGACTCTGTTCATCAACGTAATTCGTGGTTGATAGCTATTGTCCAAGGTTTGTGCAGAGGGCCCCTACACACGCTGAGGTTTTGTGTATTGCTGTATAATTTCATGCTTCATTTCCTTATGTTTTTTATGCCACAGTTATTTATGTGTATATATTACATTTCTTATGGTATTAACATTTCATTTCTGTCCATAGTTTTTCATGCTTTATACTGTTGTTAACTGATCAGTGTCTTTGTTCCAGATTACAGTAGGCAGTCCGGGAATTTGCATATAGTTTTATGATGACTAATGAAATGGAATCACTCTTGTCTTTCTGCTGATTTATTTTTCTTAGCTTTTCATTCCAGCACTGTTTTATTTATTTCAGTTTTTGCACATTTTCTCTAACCAGTTAGATATTAAATTGCTCATGTCATTATCAGTTACCTCTGAAAGCCATACCAAGACTAATGGTGAGGGGTTGAAGTATGAGTGTGTAGTTTGATCTTAGTTTATTTTTCTGCAAGTTAGATATTAAATTTCTCATGTCATTATCAGTTACCTCCGAAAGCCATAGCGAGACTAATGGTGAGGGATTGAAGTATGAGTGTGTAGTTTGATATTAGTTTATTTTTCTACAGGTTAGATATTAAATTTCTCATGTCATTATTAGTTACCTCCGAAAGCCATAGCGAGACTAATGGTGAGGGATTGAAGTATGAGTGTGTAATTTGATATTAGTTTATTTTTCTGCAAATTAGATATCAGATTGCTCAAGTTGTTTATGATTACCTCCGAAAGCCATAGCGAGACTAATGGTGAGGGGTCAGAATATGAGTTGATGTAATTTGATTTAGCTTTACCTTTCTTGAAATTCTTGGATTTCTTTAAGCACAGTTTCTTTTTGTATTTAGATAGCAGCAAGGGTAATGAGTTTCATGCTCAATAGTTCACTGTTTGTTTAACTAGTATAGTGGCACATTTTCATTTTCTTTTAGGAATTAATTTTTTCAATTGCATGTTTAAAGCCATTTTGAAATTTGAAGTTTGGGAAATCATTATAAAGGACATCATTGTCTTGAACATCTTATATCCATACTTGGCTTTTAAAATTTTCATCTCATATTAGGAAACCAACCAAGATAAAAAATAAAAAGACCAAAAACGACAAAAGAGCGAGAATGAGGTCATCTTGCACATATAGTGCGCCACACTTCGATCGCTTACGAGTCCGGATTGACAAATTAATGTAGCAATTTGAGGACACACTAAATTGACGAGACAAGAGCCTACGCCAAAATAGGCGATAGAAAGTGCAAAGCCAAAATCGATGGTTGTGAAACATATTTATTTCACCATGGTTTGATAAATTTATTGGTTTTGAATGAGCTTCGGAAAAATAAAGCGGGGATTGGTCTTCCTATGAATGGTTTTGAACTAGAAACTAACCTTGAAAGCTGAGACCCTAAAACTAAAAGGAACTCCTTCACCACGCCCAATAGCGAGAGTCTAGATCGGCTTCGTGGTTGCAATCGAAATCAAGGAGGTTTGTAAAGTTGAAACCAAGGAAACACGTTGAGAAAAGAACGAGAGAAGACACTGAAGTGCTTGTTGCACCAACTCCATCACCTACGAGAGAGAGGTGAGGTTTCAAAGAGGAAAAACAAAAACAGAAGTTGCCGACAAGCGATGGCAAATCAAAGGAGAGTGACAAGAAGCCAAAGCGGTGGCATTAAAGGGAAATCACGAGTTGTTTTCGAGTTTCAAAAGATAGTGCATTAATTAAGGGAAATTTAGATGACATCCTTCATGCGATTTGATATAGAAGAGACTACCACATCGTGCAAGGGCGTTCATTGGAGTAGATGAACACAAACGAGAAAAAGGCTAAGTGACGGCAATGAGAAAACTTGAATTTGAGGGTGAAAATGAAGCCTGCATCTTTTCAAGCGAGGAAACATTTAACTAGGCATGCTAGAGAAGCTCAAGGAGGTAGCAAAGGAGTCCGAGAAACTATTGACTCGACCAAAGTCTCGCGAAGAAGGTGGTTGATCTCTCGTCACCAGCGGTGGAGCATGCGGCTAGAAGGACAATGAAGAGGAAAAGAACACATGACAAAGCGTCAAAATCTTGAGGAGAGATTGAGGTTAGAAAAAGAGATTTAAATGATGAGAAGAGGGCTAGAAAAGCACTGATATTGAGAGTTCAAAAGAATGAAGGCACTTTGGGAGAGTGAGAAATTAGTTCTGGGTACGAAATTCCAAAGCGATCTGCGTGCATCCACATGGACATTTCCGAGCCATCAAGGAAGCTAAATTTGTTAGAAGTAATCAATACTCGCTTGAGAGCCTGGTAATAGAAGAGTAAGAGAAAGTGGAAGTTAACTTGGAGCGACGAAATTTGAAATTGACCTAGGATGAGCTAAATAAAAAAAGAGGTGCAAAATGACAATTATTCTACAAAAAGTCCAAAAGCTAAATCAAGTGAAAATTAAGAAGGACACTCAATGAAAAAATGATAAGTCTTTTCAGTTCATTTGACTTTGTAGAAGTGAAACCAATGGTATTTCGAGTTTTGGCACATTTCATTTTGGAAAAAATGCGGGCAAATCTTCTCACTCGGCGAGTTTGCGTAGCACAAAAGAGTGAAAAAGGCGCTACGAAAGCTGCATGTAGCGGCTTTTTCACTCTTTCTCATGAATTTTTTGAAGGGAAAAATGTATGGATTATGACTTGAGGCTTACTAGAGGAGGTTGTGTTAGTAATGATAATGATAAGATAATCCTCAAGGAAAGAAACCAAAATTTTGAAGGTAGGGGTAAAAAGGCTACGCTATGAAAAGTGCTATGGCTTGCGTTGTTTTCGTAGCGCGAGTCTATTACAGGTAGTACAAATAGTTTGGTGGTGGTTTAGGATAGTTGGGGCTTAAGAATGATTTTGAGGCAGGTGTTAATTCAATTTCTAATAGTAAATAACCTCGAAGTGAGTGGTTTCATGATGGTGAGGGAAGTGTCTCAGGCATACGCAAAGAATCCTATGCCTAGAAAGCGAGGGGACGACTTCCTAGTTTAATGGAGATCGAGTATTAAGGTCATAAAGATTGGGCTTATCATCTAGGATTCGACCTTATGTCAATAAAATTGGAAAATGATGTATTCCTAGTTTGAGATAAGGCTTTTATGAGTAAATTTGAGGAGTTTGAATCCTATTTGTAATAGAGCACATTTTATTAGATTTGTAGTTGTCATTTTGTAGTAAATACCATGTCATATGGTTAGGCATGGTGTCGAAAAGTAGTCGATGTATCCTAGATTAGGATAAAGGTTATCCATATGGTAAATGATACTATAAAAAGTTCAGAAAGTCAGAATATGCATGTTTTGGACATTTTCTTTCAAAAGGCTGTCATTTATTGTAAGTGACTCGAGTTTTCGAGGCGTGTCTGAAGTTTTCTGCTTAGCCAACTTGAGATTCATAAAGAGTTCTAGTGTGTTCATGTCCTGGTAAATTGCGTCTTTCTCGCTACCCTCATTGTAGTGATGTTTATATGTTACTCAAAAATTCATCATTGATCCTGCTGACTTCCTTTATAGACATAGCTGGCGTGTGTTTTTACGGTTTCACGTCTTATATCTCTTGACTATGAACTACGATAAGCCTGTCCTTCCATGCTAAGTAGATTGTTTTCATATTTCTTTGAAGCTATTTTGACTCCATAAGCCCAATGTGCACTTGATAATGTGATTTTACAACCAGCTATCTATCATTTTATATTCTTATTACCCCATGTTAGCCACCTATAATAATTTGTCGAAAGCAAAGCGGAGTGTGCTAAATTTGTCATCGAAGCCTTCGGGAGATAAATTCCCTGGGAAATCTATCGTCGTAAAGTCTCATGGTTTTCCTGTATCATGAGGTTCATCTTCACGCTGTATTTCCCGGCTAAATGAACATGTTTTGTGTAAAGCGCTTATAAAGGCTCCATGTTTCACCATTTACCTCTTCATTTCATCCCCACAAAGAATTCCATTTTTTACCCTTATTCCCTTCACAAAAATTCCTATATAAACCTTCATTTTAACCTCCGGACCATTAAAACCCTCTTTTAAACCTTATATCATTCTTTTATTTGGTTTTTAAAAATCCTTTTTCTAGCCTACCGAAACCCTCATTTTGGCCTTAAAAACCCTTTGATACACGGCCTAAAGTCTTTTGCACTTTATAAGGTGTTAAAGCGCTTATATCCGTAGCTTCATTTTTCCTCATATGACTAAAGCAAAGGCTTGGGCGCTTAAAAACATAAACTCATTTTGTGTTAAAACCTTACCCTCTTTGTTTATTATTCCATTCCTCGACGAAGCATGGTTTTGACCAAATATGGACCATTCATCTGCACGGATCAACGGCCATTAGGCCACTATCCTTCCTCCATTCACCACCGCCTTACCCTTTTCCTCCATCATCTTATCCGCTCCTCCTTTTAAATCTCAACCATGCTGATGCGAAGATCTAATGATCGAGACTTAACCCGATAACCCATTGCACCCATCACTACCGGAGCCCGCATATGTTTCACCCGCTCGCTTATCCTCTTGTCATGCTCTTTCTCCCACGGTCGTAGATCTGCGAGCCTGAAGATCTAGCAACGACCAACGCATCATATCATGTGATTTTTTAGCCTCACGGTGCGCTAATTGCACGTGGGACAATATAAGAGGTTTTATAAATCCACATTTCGATCAATGTATGGAATCGCGCGTTCCAAAGGGAGGTATCCTTGCCCTCATTTTCGTTGCGTAGAAAGCCATCTCTCGGTTTCTGCCATACCACTTTGCCCTCCCACAACGTGCCTTCGGTTTAATCGAGTGCAGTCGATCTCTAAGATCGAACGGCTACGTATTATATCACAACCCCATTCGTTTTTCCATTCTTATGTTCTCTGAAACGTTTCATCGAAAGATCTCCCGTAGATCGTCGGTCCCACAACGGTCCATGTCTCTGCGTCGCACTCGAAACCCCCATCGGACACTGGTTAGCTGCTCTGCGCGAGTTTTCCTCCCCATTTTTTCGCTACATCCACATTTTTCCTCCTTTGCTCTTCCCACCCTCATGAGCCTGCAAGAGCATTCATTCCCTCTCCTACGGGTTTTCTATAACATGTTGTCATTTTGCGAGGTTTCGAAAGGGTGATGAATTTATACGTCTCCACGAGTCTCGGTTATGGTGAGACATAGCACGGAAAAGACTATCACATATCCAAAGATCGCATAGGAAGACATCACTAAGAAGAAGATTTAGACAGCTCGTTTTTATTGAAGATCGTTGTGGCCTAACACAACCCTCCATCTTAGCGAAACCACTAGACATTTGTATAGAAGAAACATGACAAAGTGTATTAGAGAAAAGATTAAGAAGATTAATACATAATATTGAAGACTTAATGCCTAATCCACGAGTTAGGTCAAAGGATACGATTTTAAGATCATAAAAGATGACCAAGGAAGGCTTAATGAAGCCTAAAGAACACTGTCAAGCCATATCGGTGATTTAATATCAACAAAACGTTCTTTGTCCCGAAAGGACTAGTCACACGACCTACTCCATTCTCCTTGAAACACCATAACGAGTGTGCTACGGCGAATTCACTAAAAGCTGTCGGTGCATTTGTTATAAAGTATGGAAGACTTTCGAGGCAATCTTCACATTTCTTGTCTTAGAGTATAAACGGAGGTACTACGGCCGGGAAAGTATCTCGAGAACATACCCTTGGAGGTTATTGTTAATACTGACGAAAGACCCCTAATTCATACTAAAGGGTGCGAGTTAATGTAAAGATATTAAAGCGAGTGGGCTTCAAAGACATTTCTCCCTGCTGGTTCTTGTGAATCATTTCTAAATCCTATCTACCACTACTATCACTCATTCCCCTATAAGAACCCGTGAAAAATACACATTGCTGAAAATGTTGGTTGGTTGGGATTTTGTGGCTTTGTTTGAACTATTATTGAAGTAGCCTAATTAGTTTGTAATATGATTACCGGGAATAGAAGTTTGGGCCAGCAGACCCCTTTGAGCTCAAAGTATGTGTCTATCTTTTTCCACATCAATTGAACCGAAAGCATATTCACGGGATCCTGGTCTATATTATTGGTGATGTTTTCACTTCTTGTAATTGTATCCTTTCATTTTTTTCATCTTTCGTCCCATTTTTTCTGCGATAAAAGAATAGCGGTATAGATTAGGACATATGGTTGGAAGTACCTAAATCTCAGCGATAAGCTTTATCTTTATGTTTTCCTCTAATTGTGTATTTTGAGGATAATTCTATAGATTATAACTCGAGTCGAGAAATGTTGGTGAGCCCATGTCTTGCTTAAGTACAACTTGAAACATTGTTCTTGAAAGATATTTTCATTTCATGCTAAGTAAAAGGTCGGAACTAGGGAGAGTACTGGTTTAACCACATGCCTCTAGTTTTTCTCCAGACGGTTTGTCTTGAAAGTTTCCTTGGAGTTAGTGTCAAAAGCGAGAGAAGGTTAAAAGTCTTTCTCTAATCTTAGGCCTTACTACTGTGTTTAATCTTAAATTTTTTCTACTTTACGAGAAATGTGGTTATGAGGCTCTTGGATTGTTTCCCTTGAGAGTATGCTAAATGCAAGTTAGGTTAAAAGTCCTTACTTGATCTTAAGCTACCCTTTGTGTCTTTCTTATTGTGAGTTTCCTTTTTGAAATTATGTCAAAAGCGGGATAGGTTAAAATTCCTTACTTGATATTAGGTTTGCACTCTTTGTTTTCTTTCTTTCACCTCACTTCTTAATGTTCCATCTCACCATGTCATCTAAAAGATCATTTGGTATAGATGACTTGCCCTATAGAAACCCTTGGATAGCTATTGCGCAAAGTGAAAGCCCTTTTATGACTCCATAGCCCAGTGGATTTGTTAGCCCCCACTTTGTAAATTTTTGCAGCGAGAAAAAGTAGAGCTAGGGTGTTTTGATCGTAAAGGAATGCATCTCCCCTGAAGACACATCATCACTTGAAGTCTCTTGTGCCTTTTGCCTTTTGATAAGTTTCCCTTGGGCGACTCCATTTTATAAGGTCTCATTGTTTGCAGAAATTGTGCTCCAAAAGGTCTATTTTTATCCCCTGTATCCCTACAAAGTGTCCCTTTTCAACCCTTTTTCCCTTTGTTAAAGTCCCCCTTTTCATCCAAAAAATCCCCTCTAAAACATCCCTACACCCTTTGGCTAGCCAAATTTCCCCTTCTTCCCTCTATCGTTTCCCATTTTCGGCCTCAAATTTCACTAAAAAGGGTCGAAAAACCCATACTCTACACATTGGGTCTTAGCCCCCTCGGCCAGCCCCTGAACCGTTTTTTCCTCCAAGTGACCCAGCTGCTGGAACTGAGTGTTAGCACGAAAAACCCTTATCCCATTTGGTTATCGGGAGCAGTCATAGCCGTTGATCTAAACAGATCGGACGGCGTTCGCTGACTCCGTCACGCCTGTGGCTCTTCCTGTTCACCTTTCGATATGCTGATCGACCGTTCATTTACCTGCCAGATCGACGGTTCGGAATGTACCCGCCCCTGTGGTCCCCGTCGCGCACTGTACCAAAACCATCCGGTTTCTATCGCACCGCTATTGGGGGTCGGGTGGTATTTTCCCATTGCCTAGCGATTCCACTCAGCATTCGACGCGTGGCAATAACACTGTTCCAAAACCGCTACCTCATCGCACGTTATCGTTGGTCCACAGATGCGTAGCGATATCATTGTGAGCCGTCAGATCTGTCATTTCCCATCCAACGGTCATCGCTCAATGGAGTTTCGCAGGGTTTAATCCAAGGTCACTGTACTCCTGGCCCACCGTTCGTCGCCCTTCGCTGCATTTTCAACCGTCGATCTCCTTTGAGATCTGACGGTCCAGATTTTTTTTCCCCGCTGTTGACTTTTCCGCCACCGTCCGGTCCCGCCACGTCACCCCCACGTGTATCCACCGTACATCTACCCATCCCATTGCATATATTTGATTCAAAGGTCGGGTTTGTTAAGGTTTTTCATTTAAATTTCCTCTGTGCTCTGCCAACCTTCACTAAGGCTTCCCTCCATCATTCCTCCGCATGGTTCCGCCATTTCACCAACTGCACGACCATTTTCATCATCTGCACCGCGTCCACCACCCCATTCATTTTTTTCTTAAAAAAATTTATGTTTTGCAGGGTTTTGAGGTGGTGAAAGCCGCCATGATTTGCACCGGCTGTCACAGTGACATAAAACATAGGGAAAGATCGTGTGCAGAGGCAGAAATCATGAAGAAAACCCGAGGAGGTCCTATGACAAGACTTGCATTAAAAGACCAAGGTATTACTCTGAGAAAATGTCCTGGCACCATTAACACACATATTTCACAGTCAGAGAATTAAACTAAGCAGCAGAAAACTTAAGGCACGCAAATGGAGATATATAAGCCTTATGTTCAGGGATTTAAAGGCAAAGCACCAGATCAGCGATGTCATGAATCGCACAAAAGGTACAGAACGCAGAAAACCATATCAAAAGGGTTTCAAATCAGCAGATTTTTTCTTCCTGAGCACGGACACAGTACACATTATGGTCTTAGTATTCATTGTGTCCAAGAGAGATTTTCTAGCCCCACAACAGTCGTACGATATCAGTAGCATTAGCTACACAACATGGCAGACTTGAATCATTGATTTATTTTTTATCAGATCACCTGAAGTACTACAGAGCACTGCAACCAAAATACATCAGAGACATACCCGGAGTTAATGGAAACCTGACGAAGGCCACTCGTTCACCCAAGGGTGTCCCAGATTAATGCACAGAATTTATACATAGTGGGCTTCGGCCTTTCTTCATCTTCTAGAGTTTTTAATGCTGCATTTAGTTCTTCACCTACCTTCTCTTCTCCTCTGGAGCTCTAAATTCATGAAGAAAATCATTGTAAAGGTTGTTGATCAGTTATCAGAGAATTGCAAGTAGTTTCTTTTGAGACACAGTCTCTGTGTAAAGTGTTAGATAGGCTGAGGAACATGATTTCAAACTGAGTATTCAGTTGTTGGAAATGTTGTACTTGATTGGTATTGCTATTTAATATGACAAGCACATTTCTTTGGATCTTGATCTAAAGCAGCGGTGATGTTTTCCTATCTCTGTGTTTAATTCATTTCATTTCGTTTCTACTGGCTTGCATCAGAATATTGGCATAGGATTTACCCTTGTTAGGTACCCTATGTTTCTGCTCTCCTTGCCATTAATGTTTTTCTTCTGAATGTGTTATCTAAGAATCGATTTCAGATAATTTAACCAGTGTAGTGGATGTTATTGCCTGCACTCTGATGTATGAGTTAAATGAATCTGTTCTTAAATGTTTCTTGTTTAGGATTTAGCTGGAAGATTTGGGAACACTGGAGATTAGAGTTAGCCCTGTTCACTAGGATCCTTGTGCGACCAGCTGGTCTTTAATTTTGTGTTCTAAACCTTTACTGTCTCTCCTCTCCTACCATTCCATATCACACTGTCATCTTTAAGATCCTATGTTTTAGATGACTAGCCCAATTGAAAGCTTTCACATTGGATAGTAAGAAAATCCTTTCCTGACTCCATTGCCCAATGGTTTTGAATATTTCCTGGATCATTTCACCTTTGCCTTATCCCTCTTTGCTCATCCTTGTCTTACATTGAACCCTTCCTTCTTGATAACCATCAACCAAACAAACAATCAAACAAACAAACCCTATGCCTATAACTAGCCTAACATCTTAAACCTTGAGCTTCAAAGTCATATACCTTTGACATATCATAGAGAGATCCCTCTCTGGACCCAGGAGGGCTAGATCCTGAGGTCTGAAAGTGGTTTGATGTTGTCTCATCTTTTGGTATTTCCAACCTTGCCAAAACATGGGAACCCCAACATAATGGCCACTCCACTGGGGAACTTTCTGAAATACTCTCCATCCTACTACATTCTAAGAACTTCAGAAACCTAAAATCTCTGGTTAGGTTGGTAGTTAAAAATTCCTATTCACACATCAACCTCTATACCATTTGTTGTGTTTTCTCATACTCTTGGACAGAGTCTGGAAAGGGCCAGGTAGCCTCCAGATCTCACACTCTTTCAGAGGTGACACATCTGGTGAAAGCCCTCCCAGTCAATCTCTGGTTAGAGTTTGCTGTGTTTTGAAGATATCTCTGAAAAGGGATATTTCACAAGCACTGTGGTGGACAGTGTACCCTCCAAAAACATCCTAAGCCTTTCCACCTGGCGACTCCATATTTCCTAAATGATTAAAAGAATCCACTGGTGATTAGTAGGCCTGCTGATTATCTTGGTTCACATTAGAATCCACTGGGAGACCAAAGCCATTACAACATCAACCACAATAGAAGTAACAAGTAGGGTTAAGCTGCTTGGTCAGAAAACAACATTCTAGCTTCTAGAACCATTCATACAAGAGCTTACCCTAACCAAAACCCACCTGAAATAGTTGATAAACCTGAGAGCATCCTCAAGGGGTCTCCTACACCTAAAAGACCAACTATTTCCAACTACATCCATAGAGCTGACTCTGCACCAGAAGATCTTACAGCTCTATCACACTTTCACCTTGACCTAGACCTACCTAATAGATTACCTAGAACTAGGTCATTCAGTATTTTAGACCAGCCAGACCCTGAGCTTCCTGGTTCACCACCCCAAAGTGGTAGACACCTTGGGAATAGACATACCCCTCCTTCTACACCTCCTGATATACATTTCATACAAAACTTGGGGCTCAGTCACCCTAGATCTGCTCATCAGTCTTCTGCTTGTCATAATATCCCTATCATCCATATACCTGCTGCCCAAGTCAATCCTTTACCTCATCAAAACATCATCATGGCAGCCTGGTATGCACCTCTGGTTTTACCTCACCCTCTAGTTCCCTTACCCAATGATTATCAATCAAAGATCCCACACTTCAAGCGAGAGTCTGCCACAACCCCACAACGGTATGTAAGTACTGTAAAACCTTCTTTTGACTCCAAAGGCTGGGGGGCGATGTGAAGAAATGGTTCAAGGGCCTACCTCCGGGTAGCATTAATGACCTCCCGGCTCTATATCAGACCTTCATAAACAAATGGGAAGTTAAGGAAAACCCTCGCCAAATCCTAGCAGAATATATGAGTCTTAAAAGAAACGTAGGGGAGAGTGTTCATGATTACATAACGAGATTTAACAGCATTTACAATGCTCTACCTCCACACATGAAACCTCCCCAAGGTATGGCCCTAGCGAAATACCCTGAAGGCTTTGATGCTGACATGGCCTATCAGCTTAGGGATAAAGAATACAACACATTGGAGGACATGCAGAAAGGAGCAGTGAATATAGAGGCAAATCTGATTGAGAAAAGAGCGAGATTAAGAGCTGAGAAAAGGGTAACATATAGAGACGACAATGTAGCTTCCACATCTGATCCAAATCATGACCATATATCTAAAAAAGTGGAGAAGCTATACCAAATGATGGAAAAAATGGTTGTCACAGTTAGTAACCAAAATAGAAATCAAAACCAGAACCAGAACTTTAGAAGAAACAATAACGCTCCCAACAGACAAAGAGAATAAGATCAGCAATTCATTCCCCCATTCCAAGAGAATTTTCTTGATGAAGATGAGGGAATCATAGAAGAGTCTGAGGGAAACACAATTAACATGTTTAAAACAAAAGATTCAATCCATAACTGTTACTCAGAGGAAGATCAACCCTCACCCTCTTGTTAGGATGAGGAATGGTTAGAATCTGAAGATTACAGATTAGGATTTGAAAATGCCATGATGCAGGTCAGAGAACAATATGAACTTAGAAGCAAAAAGAGCCAAGAAACTGCCAAACCAAAAGTTTCTGAGGTCACCATCAAGAAAAGACCTGAGAAAACTTCTAAAGCAGCTGCTGAAAGTAACAAATCAGCAATTGAGAGTTCTGGAAAGAACAAAGAAAAGGACAACCAAAATATTGATACACAAGGTAAACCAGCTAGCAGCACTGGCACTGCAGTTAGTGCTCCTGATAAAACTGTCACAAACACTGTACATAACGAGAATCAACACATTGATTCAGCCACTAAAGCAGTGGCTAACAAAACAGAGTTGAACATTCCAAAGAGTCATTCCACTTTCAATTTGGAGAGTGAGATTGCAAAAATTAAAATCTCTGTCCCACTCTCTGAGCTGGCCACTCAGGATGTATATAAAGGCCAAATTTTGAAAGCATTAAATTTAGGGCTAGAGCAAAGACACTGTAAATGCGAGTGATGACTCGACCTTTGCCCTTCTCGTTTTGGTCCAAAGATAAAAAGGAAACTTTCGGAGCGCAGGCAGTGCCTTTTTTTACATCGATCTTAATGTACCAAAGATAAGATTCTCCACAATGAAATGCATGATTCCCGGGCATCACACAACATGATGCCTGAAAGTAGTGACGAAAGGCATTAGGCAGAGATAACCCGTCCCTATAAAGACCTATATTCATTTGCACTCTAGCAGAGTAAAGTGTCTTGGCACTGATCGAAAGATTTATGTGTGAGCCTTACTCGCATCTGCCAAGTGTATGGTCATGTGATGTTTGTTGTCACAGATGTGCCACCCAAGTATGGCATGTTATTATCAAGATCATGGGGAGCCAGGCTGCAAGGAACTATGCGGATGGATGGGGCTTATGCCACGATCCCAATCTTTGGCCAACTTAGAAGACCTGTGACGGGAAGCACAAATGAAATTCCTGGTTAGTAGCGAAACAGCTCTGAAAATTCTCCTCCTGCTCATCAGTGCATCAGGCACACGGATTCCTTTATCTGCTTCTCACAATGATGGATCTTTGGGAAGACCCGGAGATCCGAAAACGTAGATACAAGAAAAGGTACACATGATGAAACCGAGCCAATGGATTTTAACATAATGGCTACCCTAGACTTAGAGGAGGAAGACATAGAAAACTTTGAACAATGCACTTTGAAACAACAATGCAAAAGTGAACCGAAACGTAATGCGCATCGGCCAACCAGCCACCTCTTTGACTTCCACACCCATACGAAAAACTCACAGACCCACGGCACCGTGTAGACCCCATAATGCAACATAATGGAGAACCAAGGCTGTAGGGAAAGAAATGATAACAAAAATGAGAGTGAACTCCTATGGGAAATGAGTTTTGATGGGTCACCTGCACAAGAAGAAGCGGGCCGAAGCACGGGGTATGGCTATGTAACACGAAGAACAACTACACTGGAGAGCCATGCGTCCGCAATCTACATTTCAAATGTACGAAATAATATTGTATAGCACGAAGCTCTTATCACGGGTTTATATCTCGGTGACAGGCGACAGGAGCCCGTGGGAATAGCCATGCGGGGAGATTATGAATTGGTTACACGAGGTGAACGGTGAAATACTATAGCCAGTACTGCTAGGTTGAGAGCATATAGGAACGATAGCATGTGCAATACATATCGAAAACATTTGTTGAATACAAATTAAGTGTTTATTCCTAGAAATCGAACGCCCAATGAAAAATGGATTAGCTTGCCCAGCCGAGCTCATACCCTAACATCAAGTGACGCAATGTGTCATCCATTCAAACCAAATTCGAGCCTGCGGTTGTCAAATAATGAAAAACGAGCGGGTTGTATAGGAGATAAACAAATTGAAGATCATGAGGCGGGAATGAGTTTGAGCTTTTCCGATCCGGACCCTACGTATGAGTGATAGCCGCTAAGTGAGGAACCTTCGCCACGAAGAAACTACACCCCATGATGTAGAAATAAATGCTTTTAAATGAAGAAAGCTGGAAATTCAACCGCGAGTGTGGAAAACGCGAGAAAGTGAAGAAGTGCAGAGGTCGTCACGAAAGCGTGGATAAGAACATACCTTGAGGCTGCGATGCCGTTAGAAGACCTCTTTGACTTCGATGATGTGGCGAAATCCCACCGCTGAGTACTTGCGGACTCAGCGCGTAGATAGAGCAAATATAGGCACAAAGGATAATCCCAAAATAATTAAATTGGCTAAGTCTCTCTTCCTACGAACATATGAAAGAAATACATTAACCTTTTTATAGAATTTACTGGCCGTGCTAAGCGTGAGTTATGAAGACTTAAAGGCTTATGACACCAGTACTTCATACAACACAAAATACCTTTAAAAGAAAATCAGAAACTGCATTCATGCAGAGAAATTTGTAGGATAAAGCCCAAAACAATTGCGTAGTTGAAAAAGATATTAAAAAGATGTATGAGGCGGTGCATAATAGTTCCAGCAAGGCTTTGCTAAGTGGGTTTCAGATCTAGTGGAAGTCTGTGAGAAAGACAAAGAAACGGGGAGATTAGATTATGTGCTGACTTCAGAAATCTTAATAAAGCCTCAATAAAAGACACCTACCCTTTGCCAAAAATGGAAAATATTCTCTAGAGGGTGGTAGGCTCTAGGAAGGACCTCCTTGCTAGATGGTTTTCTCGAGGTTACAAATCAAGTCTTAGTAATCTGGAAGCACTAACCCAAAACAACCTTTACCACTCCATGGGGCACCTTTTTGTATGTAAAAATGCCTTTCGGATTGATGAATGCTAGTGCAACCTTCCAAAGAGCAATGGATATAGATTTTTTGGGATGAGATAGGACACTTCATTGTTATTTAATTGGATGACATAACAAAGTCTATTCTCATTTGACGTGAAGGACGCACTAAAACCATCCGATACAAAAGTGTTTGGCATCAAAGTGTGTGTATGTTGAGTCCACATTAACTTAAAAGAGAGTGTTTGCCGCAAGAAGGAAAACTGTATGCGCTGCACAGATGATACAGGTAGAATGTGTGGATAACGAACAAAGAGTTGAAGTATGCTATTGGGCAAATCACACGCTCGAGAAACGTCGATCAAGGAGTTATAGTCCTTTACTGATTGGGAATATTACCCTTAGGCGTTTATTCCCAGTCTAGTCGAACACGCTTAGGAACATGACATGTATCAGATAAGTGCTGGTAGTACAAAGGCACTGAGTTGGGATTGACGTGGCCAAAGAAATATGTTTGAATCTTTGGCAGAAAACACTACTCACCCGTGTGTCTCAAGTTCTAACTCGTGCCCGATTTTCTCAAAGTGATTTCCCCATTTTTTTCATTTGCCTCCAAAGCACACAATAATTGCTACTTCTACCTTTGTAGAAAATCCAGAGGGAATGTGAACAGCTCCATTTCTTTCGTCAAAGCAAAGCAATTCTCAAAGATGCACCCTTTAAATACAACATAATGCAGAGAAACACGCCTTTATGCTCCGATTAAGGCCTTGGAAAAATTTTAGGGTGTACATGCTGCATTCCCACACCATAGCCACATGTGCCAGATAGTGGTTAAAGACATTTTGTCCCGGTCGAATGGGAAAAGAAAATGGATTGGCTTTGTGATTCTTTAGAATACGACCTTGAGATAAAACCCACCAAACCAATCAAGGGCTGTGGTGTAGCTCAATTAATGCGATGATCAACTTTACAAGCCCTAGACATTAACATGGTAAACAATTTCCTTGATGAGCATTACGAGAATTTCCGATCCCACTATTGAGGAAAAGTTTCAGTAGCTCTCCTTTTTGTTCGCACATTTTGTATATGTCTTACATACACCAATTTCTCTGAACTACTCAAATACCAGAGCACGTGATTCTTAAAACTTTGAAGGCGGCGAAGCTATCGCATTTTAAATGAAAACTTATACCTTTGGAAAAACCCAAATGGGCCCTGTCGTCATTAAATGTTTTGCTCGAAACATAGGCGCAGCAGAGGATCAAACAGAATCCATCTTTAGGAGAGTGGAGGGCCACCTAGAATTAGAAGGCCACCCAAAACCCAAAGTGCACGGGGAATTTCGGTTATTATTTCTCCCACACCTCTTCAAATGACATACATAAGATGGCAACCACCGCCACAAATGCCGGTATTTTCGAAGGCAAGAGAAAAGCTCTTCCCCTCCCTTTACAGCCCATCACTTTGTTGAAAGGTCCTTTCATGCAGTGGGGCCAGTACCTTGGAGAAATCCACAGTCTATCCGCACTGTACAGGTGGATCTTATGACCGCTAGGAAACTACTTACTTAAGTGGATAGATAGGCCATACCTACTAGGAATGCCACGCGATTCGCCATCAATAGTTTCCTAGAAGGTCATATCCTCTCTGCCGGTGTGGGCGCCCAAGGAAAATAATCAACGATAATGTTGTCGTACTCTCAGTATCCAAAGAAAATGGTTGATTTTTTGTCACGAGGTATCAACAGCGCTTGGTCATTCCAATCGCCTATTACCCTCAAGGTAATGGATTAGCGAAATCATCAAACAAGAGCTTCCGGTGACTCTATCATCGAAAAGATGTTGGAAAGAGAACAAAAAGACATGGCGAACAAGTTAGTACATGCTTTGTGGGTACGAGCAGAGCACAAACAAAGGAAATCGACGGCATGTGTCACCTTTTCGGCCTTGTGCATGGTGCGAGTGTAGCGATGCATTTTCCCTACGAGTCCTTTGGGATACCGGTGATCAAACTTGTCTCGCAGAGACAAATAGAAGAATACGGTAGACGTGAGAAGGATACGGCCGGACAATCCATCTCTAGCAGATAAAGGGAAGAGGCTCTACAACATAGCAAAGGAGAAAAGTTCGGGAGAAGGAAACGAAAATTGTTGTGACAAAGAGACCAAAGCGCTTGTTCAAAATTTTGACAGAATTCGCAAGTGGGACTCAAGAAGGGAGGATATAAAGCAGAAAAGCACCAAGCCAAGTTTGGATAGTGTCCTGTGGCGAAGGTCCATACATCATCCGGAGGACCGTTTGTGGTCCGGGAAATGCCTTTCTTTCCTCTGGGTAATTAGATGACACGAAATGCCTGTTTGTCACATGCCGCTGTGCGGATGCTCAAACACTACTTCGCAAGCGATTTTCAATTTCTAGTTTTCTATTTCCATTGTGCATACCATTGTAGTTTTTATTTATCTTTTCAAAGAGAGAGAAAAATGTTTCATGCAAAGGAAAAGAGAGGTTCGGACATGCTTAAAACGATGAACCTCTCGATTTCAAAAAGATTGGCTCTAATAAGCTCTTTAAAACCTGAGCCACAAGCAAAGCAAAACAACTTTGCACGAACATGCCCAAAATCTCAGACCGGCCAAAGTAGTTGAAAGAAAAGAAGAATTAGCTCTGGAACATGCCCAAAACCAAAAGTCTGAAATAGAAGAAAAGAAGTGACTCTAACATGCTCAAATCTTGAGCCACAAAGAGAAGAAGGATACTTCCAAGCTTTCGTGATTTCGAGCCTTCTGCGCTTTTGTTTCGCAGCTTCTTTCCGCAAATTTTCCATGCAGTCGTCTTTATGCCTCTGGATCCACGGCACAGTCGACACTTGAACTCGGCTCGACAGCAGGCTTGTTTTCAATTTCCATCGTAGAACATAGAGAAGAAACGTAACTGGATAGTTTAATCCCAGAGCGGTATATTAGATTAGGTAGAGAAACATACGAGACCAACAGACTAAATCCGGGTCTCATGGAGTAAATAAAGTGTATTACAGAAAGTGAATAGCTTTATTTTCTCGTTTGTAAAAAAATAAATGATGGTGTCAGGGTTTGTAAGTCGACTCAAAATGCACCTAGAAGAAGGAAAAATGCTAGGACTGTAGTGTGGGTAGGCAGATTGATTGGGAAATTTTTCCGCTAAATTGATGTCTTTCTAGGCCAAATGTGGTCGCAAAACTCAAAGAAGAAGGCATGGCTTAGCCGGTGGGCATCCGACTCCACACCAAAGATCATTTTGCTAATTCTTGACTCTCCTTCAAGAAAGAAGCCATCCCCATGTGGAGCCAGCACTAGCTCTATAAATTTTTGGCAAAAGAAAAGTAGGGGGCTAAATTGTTTTTCGAGCCTTCAGTAGACGCATCTCGCGAACACATCATCCTTGGAAGTCTCTTGTAGCCTCTTGCCTTCTCGACAGACTCCCTCTGGCCGACTCCCCTTTATAAGGTCTCATTTGTTGGCAGAAATTGTGCTCGGAAAAAGTCCTGTGTGTGGTTTGTCCCATATATCGCATAAGTGTCTCCTCTTCACCACTTATTCCCTTTATGCGCAAATCTTACTATCCCCCAAATCCCCTTTGAAAACCCACCTTCACCCTTTTTTCTCAGTCAAATTCTTTCACCTTTGTTCCCTATCGCTACCCTCCTTTGGCTTTTTAAAATGCACCGAAATGGGTTAAAAACCCACTTTTAAACATTATAATAAAGCTAGCACCTTTCGGCCACCTCTTCAACGGTCACGTTCCACCTTATGACCTCGGATGCCAAAACCGTACGATGCTAAATCCGGTGGCGAAGTGCTTGTCTCCAGTCGGTATCGGAGCGATATCAACCATCGACTGGCGCGGATCGCACGGTCCATGTTAGCTGCACTGGCAGTCACCAGGCAGCTCGTACCCGTTCATCGCTGATCAGCATCCACCGCCGGCTACATTTGCCGCGGTTATCCGATGATTACGTAAATCCCCATCTCGGGTGGTCCCCACGGCAAGCACTATTTAAAAACCACTTTGGCTTCTATCGCACCTCCTTTGGGCGAGGGGTGGTATCTTTCGATCACGGAGCGATTCCGATACAACTTCTCGACGCATGCAGCGACCCTGTAGCCACTAGAAAACGACCGTCCCGTCACTATTGAGTTCGTTCGGTGGGATCACGCGAGCAACAGCGCACACGCGCCGCCCGATCGAGCCCTCCATCCACCGGTCATCGCTCAAACGGACCCGCTCTGTGTAAGTTTGACTCGAGCAAACCCATACCTTTCGGCCACCGTCGTCTCATCGCCCTCCAGATGCATTTTTCACATTGATCCTCGCCCAGAGATTCGGATGGTCCGCATTCAATCACACACTTGCCATCGACCCGAGCCCAACCACTGTCATTCGTCCATGTATCTTCATCGTTTTTTCTCTACCGCGTCCCCTTTATAATCCATTCAAAAGATTAAATTTTAATGTTTTTTATGTTAAACGTCCGTTCCCGACACCTTCCACCGTTTTTTGCCAACGCGTCACACCGAACGTATCTCCACCATTCCTCTGCTTTTCCTGCCGCCATTTCTCCGTTAGATCACTATCATCTCCTCGCAATCGCTGCATCATCATGCCACCCCTTGTACATGTTTTTTCGTAACAGCTTTCCATGTTTTTGCGTTACCAGTAGTAAATGGCCGCCATGATATTCGGTGGTTTCGTCATAGCGTTACGGAAAACGTAGGGGAAAGAGCGTGCACGAGAGATCGTATTATGGAGAAAAGCACGAAAGTGTTATGACATGGCACGTGCCATTAATGAAACATGGTTTAGATTCGCAAAACCTCTTCGGTGCCATTAAATCGCGAGATTACGCAGGCAGAGATGTGACGACCAGCGACGGAGAGCCTAAGCGCACGCAAATGACGATATTGCTAAGCCTTATGTTCGCAGTTTTAAAGGTAAAGCAATCGGTCGAGGACCGTGGACTCACTTAAAGCACGGCCGTGCAGAAAATCAATGCATTATCGGGGTTTCTACAACGTAGAGATAGCACTAAACGCTCCATAAAGCGTAGACAAAGCGCCCATGCGCTTTTATTCCTACACCGTGCTCCCGAAGAAATTTCCACCCGACAATAGTTCGAAGCTGCATTTCGTAGCATTTGTTTCATAAATGCGAGACTTCTTAGTCATTTATTTACTCATTTTTATTCATCCGCCCAGCACCACACGAACCGCGGTAAGATCAAAGAACATCGAGAGACATATCAAAGTAAATAGAGGCCCGAAGAAGACCATTCTTCCATCCAAAGAGTGACGGGAATTGAATGCACGGAATTCATACAGAGTGCGCTTCATCCTGCTCGCCTCGATCGAAGTTTCTAATGCGTCAGTTCTCAAGTTCTTTCACCTGCTTTCTCTCGCATCGCTTTGGAGCTATAAATCCATGAAGAAACCTCATTGTAAAGGTTGTTGATCAGCTGTCAGCAGACTGCAAGTAGTTTCTTTTGAGACACGACCTCCGTGTAAAGTGTTAGATAGGCCGAGGAGTAATAGTGATTTCGCGACGTATTCAACGATTGGCATCGTAGCATCTTGATCGGGTATTGCTTGTTTAATGTGACGAGCACATTTATTTTGGGATCTTCGCATGCAGAAAGCAGACGATGATGTTTTCCTATCTCCGTGTTTACATCTCATTTCATTTCGTTTCCTACTTTGGCTTGCATCGTAGAATTTGGCATAGGATTTACCCTTGTTAGGTACCCTATGTTCTCTGCCTTCTCCTTGCCATTAATGTTTTTCTTTCCGAATGTGTTATCTAAGAACTGATTTTTCAGATAATTTAACCGGTGTAGTGGATGTTATTGCCCGCTCTCCTCGAATGTATGAGAGTTAAAATGAATTTGTTCTTAGATGTTTCTTGTTAAGGATTTAGCCAGAATTTGGGAACAGCTTTGGAGTTAGAGTTAGCGTCCACTAGGATCGTGTGCGACCAGCTGGGTCTTTAAATTTCGTGATCGAAACCTTTTACCTGCTCCTCCCTCTCTTATCATTTCCACATCACACGATCATCTTTAAGATCCAATGTTTTAGATGACATAGCCCAATTCGAAAGCTTGCACATTGGACAGTAAGCAAATCATTTCGACTCCACCTATCCGAATGGTTTTTAATGCTCCACAGGAATACCAATTTCCCGCACTTATACCTCTTTGCTCATCCTTGTCTTACATTGAACCCTTCTTCTCAATCGACCGCAACCAAACAAACGATCAAACAAACCAGACACGAAGCGTGCCTACGCCCAGCCTAACATCATAAACCTTGAGCTTCGGAGTCTGCGTGCCTTGTAACATATCATAGAGAGATCCCTCTTTGGACAGGAGGGCTAGATCCCGAGGTCCGAAAGTGGCTTTGATGTTGTCTCATCTTTTTGTTCTTGTCAACCTGTGCCAAAGCTGTGGGAACCCCAGCACCAACAGCGCAACACATTCTTGTGACTCGTCTCGAGTCACCGTGGTGGTGGGCCTCCACCATGCGTCCCGGTGCAATAATGGTGGTGATCTATGGAGTGCAGTACTTCTTGGCTACGAGCGACGGCGCGCGCGCAATATCCACAAGATTTTGCGATGTCGGTCCTTCTGCTGCCGCGGTGACACCCTTCTCGGCATACGGACCGACGGAGACGCTTAACCGCGACACTCGCGTATCACGCGCGATATCGCGGAGGGTTACCGTAGTCCGCGGCTTCAGTCGTTCCCCCGTGGCACAAGCTTGCAATGCGGAGCCCCTCAATTTCATCTTGGAGCGTTAGCTCGTTCTCAAACATGCGCAGGTCGCTATGCGCGGAACCAAGGAGGAGATGCAGCCCCGCCTCGATCGAAAAGCTTCCTCCTTCTTGCACGCAAGTTCGCGAAGTTGATCTCTCTCAAGTACGGATCGCACCGAGATCTGCGTTCCGAGATGGCGCGCGGTGTCTTCAGCAGTCGGTCTACCCGAGTAATTTGTCTTACAATGGTGGAAGTGGCCTTGGCCGCTCGCTGGCAGCTGCGGCGTGGCCGAACACTCCTGTGTGTTTCGGGCCGCAGCCTCGACTTTGTAAGTCGGTGATTTTCCGTCTCATTGCCTCCGTTTCACCACTGCGCATTTTCTTTCTTCCTAAAATGCCTTTAATCGCCGAGACTAATCTGGGCCCTAGCGGGGGTGGCCGCAAGCTGCGATCTCTTACTATAACCTCCGTGCACAGATGGTGGATCAATGTTTCGAAGCTCCGCTGCTTTGCATCATAGCAAGGGACACTTCAACGTCCGTGTTGCAATGGTCTTCCTCGGCCGTACTGAGTTGTTGGTGCACTTATTGGTCCGGTGATGAACTCTCTTGGAACACGGCACGGTGTGGAGACCTTGTAGTGCCCTAGTGGGACGCCGAAGCAGCCAAACCTCATGCCCTTACTGCGCCAGCAGCGCTCGCATCCCAGCTAAGGACGAAGCCCCGCGGGGAGGAGCACGAGAGCGACTTTCTATTGTGGCGGCCATCGCATTCTGGGTTGTCGAGGCGGACATACCCGAGATTACACTAGTTTGTAGGGCAAGAAGTTCGGCCTAGATTGTATCAACTTTAGCTTGTTGTCGTTGCTTCTGGCGGAGACCGTGGCTTTCTCCTCCATGCCCGAGTGATGATTGTGTCTACGTATTTGCCTGTTTGATATCACCCTCGGTCGGCGTGAGCTGTCTCATCGCGTTCAAGCCCTCGTTGAGATCTAAGGCTACTTTTCTTGCGTCCTTTGACAAAGTTCACATTTGTTCATTTCACACCTTGAGGGGGTACTCTTCCGATGTCCAATCCACTCACTTAGCCCAACTCCCACTGCACGAACTCCACTCGTGCTCTGGCCCCGAGTGTCTTTTGTGGTGGTCTACTTTCGTCGCGTGGTCCTCTTTCGTCATGGCTGCATCAAGGCCTTTCTTGCTTGGTCTTGCATTCTCCTTTGACGGTGGTTTTGAAAGCCTATCTTCCGGGCGAGCCATAGTGCATAATCACATTGTCAATTTCCTCATCCGCTACCATATAAGGAAGCGACTTTCTAGTGCCTTATCCTTACGGCTATGGATCCGAATGTTGTTCAGTGGAAACCCCGAGCTTGCCGTTTGCTATATTTTTGTACTTGTCATATAATGTGGGGGATAGGGCCGAGGTTTCGATTGATAGCCGCTTTGGCCACGCTACTATGGAAGAGGACCCAAAAAACCTTGTTATATCTCAATGCGTTGCGCATTCTTCGAATCCCACAAATGGGCATACTGGGCTCCTTCGCACATATTTGGAGATGAGATCGGGGAGAGACCGAGCTCGTCGGACTCCCGAACCATGAGGCTATAGGAAATAGTATGCCAGGAGACAACGAGAAGGCTTTGCTGCTCCTACCATTCATAGATGTTGGTTAAGAACTCGTCACATAATTCTCGCTCCATTTGAGATGCGTAACCCTCCGCACACCGACCGTCGCGGCTAGCCGAGTGGCCTGGTGATGGTGGCAACACTCGACACTATCACAAGGTGAGCTGTCAAAGCCACGCATTATGGCACCTCTCCGCGTAGGCACGGGTCACCAATGGATTTACAGATAAACCCCTGTTCTCTTTTGCACATGGTAGGTTCCTTCCACACATGTTTCGTAGTGTCTCCTTCATATTTCTTACCCACACACTCCAGCAGGGTGTGGCCTCACATGCTGGGAAGACCCACGCATTCCGTGACCATCAGCAAAACGCCCAGTGATCCTATCCCATATCCACAAGCTTAACCATTATGAATTAGGGCAAGCGGCTACCGACCGTGCCGCCCGATTCCGTGATATTGCAATGGCCAAAGTGCACACGTCGCCGAGGTCGAAAATCCCGAGCTCGGCCAACTCCTCCTACCCATCGCCGAGGGACAGCTGCGACTCGCATCGTCTCCGCGGATTGTGTCGGCGTCGCCTTGGGGTTTAGCTATCGAGAAGGCTTCATATATTTTTCCAAGTCATGATGCGTCGCAACTTAACCTCATGGAGCTCCGCGAGGGTCACTTAGGACGGGGACTTCCCTTGGGGGTTAGCGGTGTCTACAAACAGGTCACCGCACCATCAGAAGGTTCTTTGGTGTGCCGTTGAGGGCACTGCATGGTGTGGACGAAGGGCGCGCAACTCGTTCATTCGGACAAGCGTGTAGTTCCTTCACAGCGCGCGCGAGCTCCGGGCGTTTCTCGCGACTTGGCACAGCCATGGGAGCTCCTTGGGCTTCCCCGAAGCTCCACTTTCATTGATTTTGGGGGCTTTCTGAGCAAGCTTTTTTATTTTCCCTTCTTTGTAGGTGCATTGTAGAGTACTTCTTCATCCTCAAACCCAATCTCCATTACGTCTTCACCTTCTAGTTTTGTAGATTCGAGGGTTCCGCAGTTTGTGGTCGCGTCATCCTAGCTGCGAAAAATGAATCCTCCGGTGGCCACTGTCCGGACGAGTCGGCTGAGTCGACATAAGAGGACGGTAGAGAGAGCAGTCCTGCAACTTACATTCGTTTGAGGGAAAGATGGTAAGTGCAAGCTATGTAGGTGAGATGAAACCAGTCAATCCCAGCTATCTTGCCCTTTTGTATAGTCGCACGGTGATTATCCACAATGGTAGGGAATACTTCTCCTGTCAACTTCCTCGTCAGTAGGTAAATGGCAAAATCCCCAAGCTTTGCCTCATTCAATGCCAACGTCTTGCCCCGTGCAACGAAAAGACCGGGATTTTTGTCGTTTTAACGATCTGAAAAGACTAGTTTTTGCACCTTTCATGTGCTTAGTAGACCTACCATGCTTGGGTCAAACTCGGTGCCCTTCCATATGCACCCTCACACGTGACATGTCTAGGGGCTTCATGACCACAGACACAGAGCTTTTCCCGGCAAAGGCGAGCTCCGTGCGGGTATTTGCGGTGCGATAGCAGCGGTGCGACGTAACCCATAACCCAACGTCGATGTCTCCGCGAACTGCACCGAAGCGCCCCCGGTCGCCTACTAACCCAATCTCAATTCTTCCTGTCAAAGTGTCCCGCGGTGGCAAGTGTGGCGGCGTAGTTCTCCGCATATAAGTACCATGCCGAAGTAGAAGCGGCCCTAGGTCATCAATCGCAGGTGAACCCACTCCTCTAGCTTCGTCCTATCATGCCACCTGTATCCTATCGAGACACAGAGATATCAGGTGTGGATCTCTCGTCTAAGGAATGTTTTGACCTATATGCTGGCCGGGCTTCAAATGCCAGGATCATCATATCTCAGAGCATTCTTCCCAATCCCAGAATGCCTCCTCGATGTGTTTCCCACCATTGTGTAGGCACCCCTCATAGCGGGTCGCCTTAAGCGCCCCATAGCCCTCATCCGGCGAACCTCCTCGCCGAATGCTCGCAAAAATTCCCTAGTGCTATGAGAACCATCAAAGTAGGCAGGTCTCTTACCTCGAGCAAATGACGGCGAGTCCCTTGTGACTCGAAGGCATCGCAAAGGACGTGGAACATCGTAGCTAATCATTTTCCACTCTCCGTCTCCCTCATCGCAGTTAGAGAAGCATGTTGCATCTTGTCATTTTCCTCAAACGGTACTCCTTCCTTTCGTGGACAGATCCAATCTTTCGTCCCGTGTAATCATCTTATAAATGTGAGTCCACCTCCTCTTCATCGCATGCTATCTACGTAGCTGTCATTCACCTTCGCCGCAGGATCTAATGGTACTATCACCCATGTGCCGATTATTCTATTTCAAATACCATCTTTTTCGAGGTTGATGATCGTCAGCCCATATCATGGCCCAATCCGACTAAGAGCACGTAGGGATCTCACATCTTTCACAATTTCATTTACTTTAAATTCGGCTCGGGCCTTTACTCTGCGATATCCACGCAGTAATTTTAGACAACCTTCCTAGTGGGACGATTTTATGTCGATTTTTCATGCCTTGTGGGCACGGGATAGTGGACCATTCCAACTTAAAGGCTCTCCCATTGGTTGCCAAGTCTCCATAGGCAACACATTTTTCATTTGACCCTAGGTCCTAAATAACTCCGTACTCATCTCATAGTCGCCACACGAAGCGGACAACCACTTTTCTCTTCGGGTACGATGCTTATACCCTCGCATGAATGTGCACATCCTTTGACCTCTGAAGGCAGATTTGGTCAAGTCGTTTGCCCCAACTATCTGTTAACAATGCTGGAAGATTCTCCACAGTCTTTCGGTTATGCGGTAGCTTTGCATACGTGCCAAAAAGGGGCTTGAGCCTCCTCATCCGCCTCGAAGTTCACAAGTGGTCGAGCAATAGCCGCCTCTACCTCTGTAAATTATTTATGAGCTATGATAAACATGTCTCTCCCCTTTTTTAAGTCCAAAATTTCTCGTTTACCTGTAACGACTGGTTTCGGATCAGCAGGTTCCATCATAGCCTTCTCCTCAAGTCCTGCGAGTGGCCATTCCCACGCGTGTCCACCACATTCACACCCGATCCTCGTCTCGCAAACTTAGCCTTAACTCTCTCGTGCATTCTCGTAGGTGCCGCATCGCTTTTTCTTGCATTTTTGCGACCGATGAAATGGACAAAGTGTTAAACCGCACGATCAGTCCATCTCAAGACACCTGGCGGGCTGAGTTTCCTAGGTGGGGTTTGGGCGATCACGGTGGCACAAAGTGCCATGCTTTTCCGCCGCTATACCGCGATTAGCCGACCTCATCCCATCCCGCACTTCCTCCTTGACCACCTTCCCGAGCTAGCCGGGAGGCACCATGCCTATTCGGAGACCCTTCGTGATGCAGGATCTATTTGCACCCTATAAGTTTCCTCGAGGTCTATCATCAAATCACACATTCATCAATTCTCGCTCATCATGTCCTACGATCGGAAAAATCCGCACGCGTTTATTTCTTGCTTCCGGGACATACGCACCTCAGGTGGGGCAATGGGTTTGTAGCAATGCATGCTAGCCACGTGGCAATCTTCACACCACAACGCGAGGTCCCATTTGTCGGGCACCGACGGCAATGGACCAAGTCCCATGCTTGACCCTCGGGCACATGCGACTAGGTGCTTCCCCGCTCGCATATAGCTACTAATGAGGGAAATTATCTTTGGTGTGACCATTCACCCTACATCGTAGCTCCACCTGACCTTTCGGACCAGCTTCTTGCTCCTCGGCTGCGATCACAAGTTCTAGATCTCTACATGCATTTCTTCTCAGCTGCCCTTGGATTTTTTGGATGCTTCCAGCCTAGTGTCTCATCTCAAGGCGCCACTTAACTTCATCGCGGCCTTCCAAGGCTTTCTCCGTATTCGAAGTTTCGCGATCTCACATAGGTGTGCAGTGTAGGCGAGGCGGTAGTGCATGCCGATGAAAAATTTTGCATGCTTTTTGTTTCATCATATTGAAATCCTCCTTCTCTAATCACTTTCTTCGGTCGCTGAAACGGCCTCCCACACCGGTCGACGGGCCTCGTTTGCTGGAAATCTTTGAGATCAACCACTATTTTGCGGCGTAGCAGGACCTAGGCTTCTTAAATTGCTTTCTTTAAAGCGTTCTTAACCTCCTCCATTGTCTGTTGCCCAGGCATGTTGTCCGAGCATATCCTTCCTTTGCACGCCAACGCTCTTCCTTCAAAAGGCAAGTGGATAGTTGTGCCTACCTCACCGCACATCACTAGCTACGTTTTCGTGGTAGTCCATACCGTTTCCGTGACAAACCGCAGACCCAGTCCATGTGCTCATCTCCCCACACCCTTAAGGTGGTAACTTTCACATCTTGCCTTGCACCATGTTGCTCTTTCGACGGCTTTGCCGCACGGTGTAGGTGAATTCTTACCCTTATGCTGGTTCGAAAGTGGTGTGGCTAGAGTGTCTCTGCGTGAAGCTCCTTCCATACCGCAGCGGCAGACCGAGATTCTATCTCCCTTTCTAGGTTGGTCCTGCGTATTTTCCACTTCGCGCTGTGCCCGTCCACGTCGGGACATTCACTTGGTATGGCTACACGAATGCATCTTTTCGCTGCAACAATCTCATTCGGCATTGCACACGTCCTCGAGAAACTTACCCCGCACCCCATAAAGAATAGCCCGCTGCGCTTCAAGAAGTAGGATACAAACCGATCGATGGCAAATTCTATTACAAATCCTCCCCAACACACTATCTACCCAGTGGTCCAATGCCTGCGAGTGACGGTGTTATCGCCTTTTCTAGCGATTAGTTCGTGGGTCCACCGCGATCCGCTCCTCCTTCCACCACTTTTGGAACTCTACCCGGCCCAGCGAGCCACTCCACAGAGGCTCGATTTCCTCGATCGTTACAAAGAAGATCTCGTAGATCTCTATAAAAATGTAATTATCTCTTCCACTCGTTTCGGTGGTCAAGATTTCAATGCGGCTTTTCTTTTACGAGCAAAATCCGAAACTTGTTGTTCAAACTAGTCATCAATTTCTCCCTTTTTCTCAAAGGCCTCAGTACAGATCCGTAACGTATTCGATCCCTCTCTCAAAAATTCTCCCCGAATCCTAGCAACGGAACCATTTTTTGGCTCGTGGGCTCTTGAACCGGGTTCGCAGGTCGAGGTTTGCCAAAAATACCTATGCTAAGCAACTGGCCCTTTTCGGGCGGTTGGGACTTTGCCGTGTGTGCGGCCAAAGTCTCTACCTCGCCGAAAGTGGTGTGGGTGGTGCTAGAACCAAAGCCTCCACACAGCGGAGAGGGTAGGCAACTCAGGGTCGGCTTGTCAGTCCGCTATACTCAAACGCGGGCTGATATTGCTGCAGCCCAGATCTACATTCCCCATGCATCCAGATGCTTTAATTGAAATGACACTCATAGTAATCACGTATCATGAATTTATATAAAGGTAAGACAGCTGTACCAGTATCTTATTATGGAAAATATGTACGTATCAGTCCCGGAATCGTAGCATAAAGCAAGTAACACAAGTATATTCACATCTTGAATCACCAGCACATCAACATACATTAACTCGACCTTTCGTGGACGCGCAGTCATTCAAATAGATCTCGGATATCAACAATACTTCCACATTCATTAATCCTTTCATGCATCAACTTACAATACACCAAAACCCTGAGCTCCGCGCACATAGCGAAAGACGGTCAGCACATCGCAAAGGACGTGGAATCTCGCCGCGCACAAGCACAGGAGTCCTTCAGCAACCCTAGCCACTAACCCGGATCTATCAATCCGCACTTAGCATTAATTCTCTTCTCATTCTTAATTTGTCCTACCACTCAAAGGTAAGAATCAACTACCTATAATATTTTAGCCTACGCATCCAATGGTCACACAAACCATGGTTTGCAGATTCTGGTCTACCTCTTGACCCGTTTACAACTGCATCACTTTGTGGGCTTTGACCCACCCCAAAACCCTCCTTGCATTAGAAGCTAAATATAATAATAAAATGTACAAAATGGACCGGCTGCAGCTCGCATGAGACCTCGTCTCCAACAAAGGAATAATAAATACTTGAAGAAAAGAGAAAAAACAAGATAAGAATCAACAAGAATTGAAGCGAGCAAAAGGAAATAAAAATTTAAGCAAAACACAGACAAAAGCGACCAAATGTAGGAGGAAAAAGTTATAGAACTAAGGAAGGAATATCAGCGAGGATGAAACTACATTTGGATTTCATATTTTAGATGCACCAATATGGAATTGAGGTAAAAATGACAATATTCCCTCCTTCTCGTTCTTCCCAGCTCTCTGAGCATGCCTCCACGAAGACCTTGATGCTCTATTTTTTTAATTTTATATTTTTATGTGATATATATGTATATACAAATTATGCTCAAAAAGTTTAAGCTTTATTCCCTACTACTCTAAAAAAATTGTCTTAAAATGGTTTATGTGGATTCAGGATAATCAACCATAGTATATGCTGTGATGATATGGGGAAAAGCCATTGTTGAAAAAAGTATTAACTCTCAGCCGTGACAATCCCGAAATCCCACATAAAATTATTTTAGGAATCTAGAGTCAACAATTGAAGATGGAGGCTTTGCAGATTACTTAGAAAATATTTACATATAATTTACAAAAACTACAGAAAAGTGAGTCTAAGTCTTGAATTTACACAAACAATATTCTTAAAAGGATTATGGGATGAATATATAAATGTCATGCACCTTATGGTGTCGGGAGATATTTAGTCGATTACTTTATGATAATTACTAAAATCGTGTGGGAAATACTCCGGAGGAAGAACTAAATTAGGTAAGAGGACGAAAGAGATGTGCACTCAAAGGTGACTTTAGTTAACTTCGAAAGAGGAGTCATCGGAGAGGAGAACTTTGAAATTTATTGAGAGAATTTTAAAAGACAAATAACTTCTAAATACTCTTGGCTCTCACGACACATTGGAGACTAAAAAGAGAAAAGAAGAAGAAAAATGAAGTATTATCTATATTTTTACCTAAATGCGACAAACATCACTTTACATGAATGTCCTTTGCACATTATTTATGTTTGTTAAACTTGTGTTAAGAAAAACATTCAATATAATATATCCAACAATAGGAGAACTAAAGGCAACCAATAGAAGATAAGTAGTGAATAAAGAGAGTCAATTCTGAAATGTTTTCACATCCAAAAAGTCTTTGGAAACCTCAACTGCATTAGGTATGCCTCATATCCAGGCAAATCCTTTTTATCAAAAATCAAGTGCATAATACATATAGTGATCCTATGCCATGGTAGGCTTGGCCTCTCAAGAACCTCCAAACCAACCTTTATCAAATAGGGTTGACAAAGGAAAATCTTTATGGAAACCAGACATTAATATAATTCCCAACATTATGCATGTCAACCCAACAACACCAACAACCTTATCAAACCATACAAACCATATTTCCAACAACCATTCCAACAAAAATTGTCTTTTCAACAATTTCAACCACCCCAAAATTTCCAAAAATAATTGTGATACCACAAATAACCCAACCACAACAATTTCAATTACCTTATAATCAACCTCTTAACCAAAACGTACTCAATTATCATCCTGAAGCAAGTGGAAAACCCTGATGCTAAAGTGGATAAACACAGTATAAAATGAAAAATAAGAAACTACAACCCACATAAAAATTGTAGGTCTATCATAATATTCACTTCTGAGGTTAGGAAAGGTATCACAAAAGAAATATCCTACTATCATAGAAGAACACGAAAAAATTGTTGAAAGTACCAAGCGTAAAATGGCACACATATCAGCAATCACAAACACATCTAAAATCATAGAAACATATAAAAGCATAGAATCCTTCATTACAATCATTCAATTTCTACTAAATTACCTCCATTTCCAAAGAGATTAGTTGTAGGAAAAACTCAATCAGATTCCTCCGCGAAGCATGGTTCCTTTAGATAAATTGACTATATATATAGTTAAAATCCCTTTGTTACAAGCTTTTAAAGGACTCTCAATACGCTAAAACAATCAAGGAATCCTTATTTTAAATATAAGAAAGCATATGCATAATTCAGACTCAAAGTGCATGCTCAGCTATGGTCATTTAGCTATCCTAATGTGAAATTTAATTAAAACAAAAAAGTATGTTAATCCATGAATTCCTATGGTTACAATTACAATTGAAAATATTTTAATACGAAATATTTTAATTAATGAGGTGCAACAATCAATGTAATGAAAATGGATACAATGCAAGTAGAATTTAAAGGCAATATTTGGACCAACACCCACAATAATTGAATTAGTCGACATATTTCAAAGATTAATTAGAAATGTGTAGAATTGAAGAACATGGTTGGCTTCAGAAGTGATGCATTCATCAATTATAGATTAGGGCAAACGATAGTTTCAAAAGAGAAATGAAAAGTAAGCTCAACAAAATTATATCCCCTTGCTAAAACTTTTAAATTAATTAGAGAAATTCTCAAGGCTTAAACAAATTTATTAAAAATAAGAAATGACTTAATCAATATTTCACTGATTAATCAAACTATTTCTTTTGACGGATCTCTCATATGAAAATTTGTTAGACTACTTTGTTTCTAATCATGGTATTGCATAGTAATTGTATGAACAACTCAACATGTAGCACCAAACAATATTTTGGAACACATTCTAGCAGAAAACAAAGTATACTGATTTCTTCCTACAATCTTCCATTCAAGCAATGTTTTTCCTAGAAATTCAATGGTAAATTCAAAGACCAAAATTGCAAGTAATCCTGAAACGAAGAAAAATGTATATATTACTTCCACATTGGAAGCATCTCAATAAAGATCAATTAATTCAGAAGTGTTAAAGAAGTATTCCAATGCATTTTCAGTGGGACTCACATGGTTGTCAAGCTGTATTCATCCTAGTACATGAATTCATCACATTTGTTTTGAAAGAAAATTCAAGACCTATAAGGCAACCTCAAATGTTGAAGAGATATTAAAAGAGGAACTTCAAAATTTATTAAAGGTAGATTTCATCTATCATATCTCTCACGGTAAGTGGGTTTCCCCTTAGTTGTGGTAAAGTGTCTAGAGAAATGTAAAGTGGTGAATGCAGCTGCAAATTATAGAAATTTGAATAATCCACCCTTAAAGGTCATTTTCCGCACCCTTAATAGGTCAAGTCATAAGTACCATATCTAGAAAAAAATATTTTTTCCTTCCTAGATGGATTTTGTGGCTATAATCCAAATAAAATGTTTTGTAGAAGATCGGGACCACTTTCACATGTCCTTGGGGGACACATGCCTACAAGTTATTATCCATACAGCCTCATTTAATGCACCAACCACATTTCAAAGAGGAATTTCAAAGCCATAAAGCTTTTGATTTAATTCATAAATTTTTGGAAATTTAACATATAATGTCCTCAGTGCATGCGGTGATAAATTTGAAGAATCCTTAATCAATCTTGAAAAAAATTATGAAAATATGTATAGAAAATGCTCGCCCTTTGGGTAATCGAGGAAATTTTTTCATGGTATTAACATAAGGAAATGCTTTCGGACTATGCATGTATATATTGTAGGAATGACTATAGATCTAGTCAAAATTGAAATTATTGTTAATTTTCCTAAATCCACTCAGTCAATGAAAGTCAACGTAATTTTCGTTGTGTAGGGTCGTATTGTATATTTATCAAAAGCATTTAGCAAGACAACCCTACCCATGTTTAAACTCACTTTTCCAACACATATATGTTTATTGGAAATGGCTAAATCTACAAAACTTCTTTTGAAACTATCAAAGAAAAATTATCCACAACACTAGTTTTAAGAGGACCCATTGGTCTTTTACCATTTCACATCCTCATCAAATGGATTAGTATACCACAGAGTGGGCATCATTGTATGAAAAAGCAACATCCTAAGACCTATTCGATCACTTTATTAGATAAAAAAATCCCAGTTGTGACACTATTTTCTCTAAAGCTTTACGCAATCCCAGACGCTATAATGTTGGGGTGACTTATTATGATATGTAATGTTTCTTATTAATAAAATATGGTAGAACTAAAAGAAGTGAACCACGCATTAAGATGTCTTAAGAGGAAAATATGCACCCTGAGACCAATAATTACCTTAAAGTGATGGAAGATACGATATGGTCACTGTGTTTATAAAAATGAAAGATAAAATACATTAAGGATCTTTTTTCTTTATCTACATTTTTGTTCTAAGTGATGGGTACCATAAAAAGGTATATTATAAGGCCATTTTTTCCACACTCTAGCCCATACTCTCTCTTTTTATCACATTAATTAACATATTTTCGGCCATAATCTGTGTTTAATAGGAAGACTAAAGGATGTTTGTCATGCTTCGTGGCAATCAATGTGGTTAATGTGAAAGAAAAGAGCATATTTAGTACATTTATGATGCGGGTGCATGTTGAAGGAATATATAGGAAGTGTGGGAGGCTTGTCCCACTGCATTTACTCTTCTTTGGATCGTGAAGTGATCCCTTGAATCACTCATCTGCTGTAACTCGAGAGTCTACTTGCAGCCAATGGAACTCAAGTGAATCAAGGTATGTAAGCACAGATCCAATTTTTAGATTTCGAGATTTTGGAGGGGAAGAAAAGCACCATCTTTCCAAGGAGTTTTCTCCTTAGTCATCTTTGTACAAATCAATCGGCTCAATGTCTCATGCAGGATTAAAATTTTGAAGCAAGGAGGGCTACCAAGAACAAAAGATGCCCAAAGATCATTTCTATTCGTATTTGCATGATGTATATGAACTTTACTTTCCATGCTAATTAAATGCATAGCTTGTTGTCTTTCACATCTACTTTACTTTCGCGCAGAGGATGAGTCCCGTGGGTTAGGTCCCCACCCAGAGGATTCAACCCCTCTTTTGTCGTAGCTTATTTGTAGTACCATTTTAGTAGCAAAATTTCACTTCCTTGCTCTGACTGAGTTTTAATTTGCCAGAAAAGTGCTGGTTGCAGCTCATGAATTACCACCTCTCCTGTGCTGAAAGTTTGCTGAGTCTACAGTAGTGACTTGCAAAAATATGTGGTTTCTTTCCCTTACAGTTTGCTAGGCTTTAAGCTGATTTTCTCATGCATACCTCTATCTCCCACGATCTAGGGAGTTAAAATAATATTTCTCAAGTTTTAGTAATGCATGTAGGTTAGATGCATGTTGTAAGGTGAATGGTATTTCTTAACAGAAAGCACACATCTCTTCTTTGTTTCGATTTCTCGTAAATTGACTCATCTATTCTTTTCCTTGGCTTATATCTTGTTGCAATTTTGCATCATCATTTTGAGTGCAAGAAAAGGGATTGTTGTTGGTATACGGGTACTATCGCGTGACCTGCGATGGAACACTCATCCTAAAGTGCCCTTTGTCATCGTCAGCTCCTTCATTTTCCATCTCCACATTTCCCTCAGAAATTTTGCAACTAAGACCATATTTTCTTTGGTTATTTGATGGACATCAAATGCACTTGTATTTTGTGAAATATGGGCCTCTGGGAGATGCATTGGTCTTGGGAAAAATCTCTCATGACATTTCATATACCCTTTCTTGCCTTCAAATCACCTTTTTCTCCCTCAGGATTCTCATCGGAATCAATCTTGCAGAATAACAGAGGAAATCTCGTAGCATATCTAGCAATCCATAGTAGTCCCCCAACTCGGACTCGCAGTTTCCTTCTCCAAACAGCTTGTGTTTTTTCTCTTTAGGCTTGAATAATGACCCCCAGGCCTTTGAATCCATGATTTAGTAGGACTACAAGACCTCTTTGACCTGCCTTTTTCTCACTTCGCAAATACAATTCTTCAATTAGGATTAGGTGAAAGATTTCTAAATTGAATGGTAATGATAATTTTCTTATGAAATGTATATGAACTTTGCTACTCAATCCAAGTCAGTGACAAATATGATTAAAATGGTGATTTTTCCAAATGCAAAGTAGATTAGGCCTATTTCTTTGAATTTCATGCTCATAGGATTTCAGTACAAATTTTTGTTCTTGCATAGGATTAGTTTATTTTCATCCATTTTTGTAATTAGACCAATGATTCACATTCTCGCAAGTAGCATAAGATTTATATTCTAGAAATATACAATTACTTTCCATTCCCGGCAGCTTTACCATATCCTTTACATTATTTCAACCAGGATTAAAAATTTGCATTTCATGAATGACACTCTCCACATTTATGCAAATAGTGAAATTGTTTTTCATTCGGCTGCCTGAGAGACGAACTGCTTTCATGCAATTGCATTCCTGACCAGGCAATAGCTAGAGTGGTATTTGCATGCCTTGATCTCGGTACATTTCTGGAATTGGGCATGAGTATATGATCGGGAAGCTGGATCATGAATCCAAGTGAGGGCTCAGAAATCCAAAGTGTTCGGAAGGTAAAGCGCCAAAGCTCGAGAAACTGAGATAGATCTCAGTTCTTCCTAATTTTGGCGCCATCGGCACGCTCGAAAAATGGGCACCAAGTATGAAGAATTTGTGCAAGTAATGAAATGAACGGTAGAGCTACTTGATTTTGGACTCTTCACCAAGTTTGGCCTAGATTGGGAAAATTGCAAAAAAATGAAGAGTTCCGGAGATATTCCCCAGAATCTCAAAGTATTCCATTTGGACCGCCCGCAGTGACAAGTGTCACCATGTTATTTGCGACTGTCTCACGTTTTTAATTTGGGACCTATCGAGGTCGCCACGTGGTCCAGGGTGGTCTCAATAAAATTTTTGGGGGTCCCTGCTTTGACCCGGGAGCCTCCATCGCGTACACGCGCTTTCGCTCAACTCTCCTGTTAGTGTTACTTAACCATATACTATTGCGATACTGACTTTTGTCCTCATGGTTTTTCACAAGCTTTGTTTGGAGAGGGGTCATCCCACTCCCCATATGGCCATCACGCCAAGCGTGGCCGAAGCCCCAAATACCTTGAATTCATTGTCGTGTTGTACGCGTCAGTCACATGTGAGTTATGTCAAATGAGATTTACAACTCCGATCGACTCATTATGTTAACATCCCACCGCACCGTGGGAGCATGCAATGATGGGCGTCTCGACGGTAAGAATTTCGACCTAACGGTGATGTTTGGTGGTTTAACTCGGAGCACACCCACCAAAATTGTGAAAATTTCTTAATTTTCACGGAGTTAGTCCGGCCCCTCCATTTTTGGTGGAGGATTTTTAGGGGTCATTGGGCAATGAGTTCGGCTCTATCTTTGAGCTTAGATTCTGTCCAATTTTTGAGTGCTAATAGTATAAATTTCAAACTATCCTCGGACATTACGGAATCAATGGTGAGAGGTTGCGGATCCATCGAAAGGACTCTTGAGAAGGTTTTTTTCTTTAGATAATTTGTAGGGGCCACTAGGGCCACCTGATGGGCCAACAAAGTAGTTTTCCGAGGCCTAACCCGCGTGTGCCGACGAGGCATTTTTCAACAATCCAATAGTCATTTTTGTGTATGTAGACATTTCGTAGCTATGTGGTGTGGTTTGGCAAGAGCTCGATAGACTTTTTGAAGGCCTACAAGGCCCGAGACAGTGCCCTAGGCCACTAGGGCCGGTAATTGCCACGTGATGGTTCGGTGCCTAGCCAAGGCGACCAGAGGCCTTATTTCGACCAGCTAATAGTCATTTATGACCGTAGTGGCACCTATGGAATCCAATGGAGGAGCTTTTGGTATGCTTTTCGGAGGACTCTCTCAGAGGTCGATAACCCTCTGAGGAAGTTTTGGGCAAGCCCGTGGCCTCAACGAGTGGAGGGAGGCATGATATGTGGGGATGCGAGTTGCTCATTTTGGAGAAAACTGATGGGTTTATTTTTTGGTGTATGATGTGTGCTAGAGATAATAGGATGAGGTTTCAGGGATATAAAAATAATTTAGAGAGAGTTCATTCACCCGACAAAGAAGCTTAGTGTAGCTCGAGAGCATCGATAGAAGGAATCAAGCTCCAAGGGAGCTTTCTAGATCTAGTTTTTCGTAGTGATGACAATCCAGGATAGGGATATATATATGCAGTATTATAAACCCATTGGTTTTCATTCTATTTTCACCATTAGGAGAGTTAATCCTGGGGAACTCGCAAAAGAAATCTTTTCCATAACCCCTAAGAGCCAAGTCAAGACAGCCAAGAGCTCAAGGAAAGACGTATGCTCTACGATATTTGGGTGAACTCCTAGATTAAACTTTTTGTTATGAGTTGATATTTATTTTCTGAAATTATGTGGCTGTCACATATATTTAATTTCAGAAAAAAATGAACTTAAAGCATTTAAAGATAAAAAAGATACACCTATTTCAAGTATAAAATTTCACAAATTTCAAGTATAAGCTAGATCTTTTATTTGTTGCATGACTGAGGAGGTTCTTGCAGAGACAAAAATTTATCCAACCCATTTTTAGATCAAGTTGGTATTAGGAGCAGCCCAAGGTTTCTTGATTGAAAAAGAAATAGCTTGTTTGTTTGACTTGAAAGGTGTTTAAAACAATGCAGAGGAGTGACTCGTTTTGCAAACCGATCGTTGCTTTGAGTTTTCTAGAGGTGGATGGAAAGCCACTAATAGCTAAGTCCGGGGAGAGGAAATGAAGGAAGAAAGGGTTGAAGGCATCTTCTCCTTACCCAAAAGGACCTCAAGACAAAGCCCTTGAAGCACAAAAGGATTTGTTTGCAAAAGTTTGCTTTGAAGAAGAGCTTGACTCTACAACCATTTTGTTCAAAAGATTTGTCAATTGTTTTTTGAAAGCTTTTACGAATTTTTCAAGTTCTCTTAGTTCATTTTAATGATAGAAAACTTCTCTCAAGTGAGTTTTCCAAATCCTCCTCCTTCACAATATTCTCTTTGCATGAAGACATGAAGTGTGACTTTTACATTTCTGAAGGATATGGTGCAAACAGTGTATTTAGAAAGACAGAAGAGAAATCACTAGACTTCATGAGAAATTGGTTGCTATGAAGGAAGAGAAAGAAGGACTTCTTTCAAAGATTTCATGAGATGGAGATGAAGCTCCACTCAAGCCCAAGAGGCTTTAAATCTGCAAGAACATACATGAGCGAGAGGTAATTCACTCTAATTCTGTAACTTTGAGTTTCCTCTTCGTAAAGATGTGAGGGTTCATTTGAAAAGCACACCAGATGTATAGGATCCAAGTTTAATGTTACAAATGCAATGAAGGCAAGGGTTTAGGGCAAGCATGCACAAGGCATGACTGATCTTATTTTGCTGAGGAGCGGCCTCCGAAATTTCGCTCTAGGCTAGTGTTCAATCCCAATGGCGAAAACTCCGAAAAGCCATTTGAGAGGCATATGAGGACAACTTCAAAGAGAAATTTTGTTCGAGTACTAAATGACAAACATGTCAAGTCACGTTGGGTTGTAGCCTATTTTGCAGCTTAAGAATATTGTGAGACATGCATCTTATGGTGAGCATGAGAGTTCAGACAATTTTCAAGACATTTAGACGACACACAGATCCGCAAAGAAAGTTGAGCCCTCTACAGTTTCATCTCTCAAGAAGGTAAAAATATGGACATGCAAAGCAAGACAGGAGGTAGAGCATATTCTTCCCATTGTCAAAGACTGAGTATGCTTTCTATGCAAGAAATGGCAAAGTCATGCATGCTTGAATGGGAGAAATAGTTGTTGTGCATATTGTGGTACGTACAACCATGTTGTTTTCGAGATGTTGGAAGAGGTATGAAGGCATACAAGAAGTATTTGAGGCAAAGGCAACTTGCAAAGAAGTTGCATAAGGGCTTGCATACATTTTAAGAGGGACATGTTGTTGCCCACTGTTGGACATTTCATCCAACTAATCGTCCCAAGAATTTGAAGCAAGAGGATAGAAAGAGTAGGACCTTATACTGGAACCAAATATTCCATCATTTATGTGGACCATGAATGGTGACAAGCCTCATGAAGAAGACGCCACAGCTGCACACTCGGCTGTGGAAGTGGCTTCGGGTAAGAAGTGGTTTGATTTCTTGACACGAGGAGACATACATCCATTTCAGTACATATGAAAATTTTCATTTATGGCGTGCGTTGTTTTTCGGTTTTAATCTCACGTTTGTTTGAGCCACTCTCGGATCAATTATCAAGGGGAAGCGATGTTCGCCCTTACCTTTCAGCAAATTTCTCGCGACGGCACTTTCGAGTGAGTGCAAAGGAAGACGGTTCTACGCAAGAGGACAAGTGCACTCGAGTGAAAGGGAAGTGTTGACTACCCTTCGAGTTGTGGTTACGCAGGCACTGGCGGCATGCAAGGCAAGTGTATGGAGCGCTGAGAAGAGGGTGTTGTACCCTCATCTACCGTAGCGTACCGGTATATCGATCTTTTGCTCAAAATATTCCTAATGGGGAGTGTGTGATGGCATCGGATCATGGAACTAAGTGATAGCTCAAAATTCAAAGTGTTCGAAGTGTGCCAAACCGAGACATGCCGAATGAATAGATCTTTTTCTTCTTTGATTCACTGCCATGAACAGTTCGAAAAACCGACACCGTATGGAGAAGTTATCGCAGCTTTGAAAAGTCCGGTAGAAATGTAATTTTGGACTTTCGACCCAGTTTGAATGGATTGGAAAATTCGAAAAAAAGAATATTCTCTAGGTAATATTCCCTACGAATATTCCTCGGAATATTACATTTGGACCTACTCATGTTTCGTGACAAGTGTCACCATGTTATCTCACAATTGGGTGCACGTGTTTTTAATTCTGGCAATTTAACGTAGCTGCTGCACGCATAGGTGCCCGTAGGTTTCCATGTGTGCCTGTGAATGGTATAATGACATTTTTGGTTGTCCGAGCTCGACCTCGGGAACCCTGCGCGCACTCGCACAACAGCTCTTTACCAATTCTCCCTAACAATTTTACTTAACCATATCTTGTTCGCAGTAGGTTTAATTTAAACTTTATGGTTTTCACGTTTTGCTCTGGAGAGGGGCCAACCCCTCTCATATGGTCGTCACGTCAAGTCCATGGGATAAGCCCCAAAAATTCGATAAGTTCCACCCATAGTCAAAAACCTATCACATGGGAGTTATGTCGTCGTGATTTACAACTCCCGTCGACTATTGAGGTTAACCGCCCACGGACCGTGTAAGGTGCCATGTGGCGACACAGTAACATTTAATTTAGTGGTGATTTTTATGCGCAGAGTGGATTTCACCCACCAAAATTGGAAGAATTTCCAAATTTAATCGAGTTAAGTACGGACTCCCTCCATTTTTGGGTGAGGATGCTTAGGGGCCATTGGGAAAAAATGAGTTCGGCTACATCTCGAGCTAAGATTCAACCGAGTTTTGGAGTGATAATAGTCGATTTTGACATCATTAGAAATTCGGTACTCGGCTGGTGATTATTTCAGAGCCATCGAGGATTTTTGAGCGAGGTCTTCAAAAAGAAGTTCTTAGGGGCCATTAGAGGCCACCATGGGCCAACCATGAGCTTTGAGGCCCAGCTGTGGTAGCTAGACGCCTTTTTCAGCAACCAATATTCATTTTTGTATGTTTTCGAAACATTTATGGAACTAATGGTGTGGTTTTCAGCCTATATAGGGACTTTTTGAATTCCGAAGATTGCGACAAAATTTCCGCCCGCCAGGGCCGGCCAATTTCCGGCGGTAGTTCGGGGCTCAGCTAGGGCAGCTACGGGCCTTATTTAGCAAATCAATAGTAATTTATGATTTGTAATGAGACTAGGAAATAAAATGGAGGATTTTTCTTAGTCTTTTTTGAGGACTTCTAGAGGCCACGACAACCTGCGAGGGAAGTTTTGGGGCAGCCTCACAGGCGCAAACGAAGAAAGCAAGTGGAGTGGAGGCCGTAGATTGGGGATGCGTGTCTCATTTTGAGAAAAAGATCGGTATATTTTTGGTGTATGATGTGCAGATGGGGATATGTGAGGTGAGGTTTCGGGGGACACTGAAATACTTTTGACGATTTAGTGCCATAAAGAAGCTCGCTGTAGCTCGAGAGCACCGATAGAAGGAATCAAGTCTAAGGAGCCGTAGATATGCTTTTTAGAGCGATGAAAGCCATGAAAGGGATATATATGGTATTATAAACCCATTGGTTTAGTTAATTTTTACCATTGGAGTTAAGTGTGGAACTTGTAAAATAATTTTTTTCCATAATCCCAAAGGAGGCAAGTTAAGATGACAAGAGCTCAAGGAGACGCAGCCCACGATATCTCGCGAACTCTCAGATTAAATTTGTTGTTATGTGTTGAGTATATTTATCCATTATATTTACTGGCACACATATTTAATTTCAGCCAAAAAAATGGAATTTAAAGCGCTTACATGTGCTAAAAAACATACGGATTTGTTTCAAGTATAAAACTCGCAAATGTCGAAGTATAAGACTTTAGATATTTTATTTTTTTAACTAAGTAGGAGGTTCTTGAAAAGCATAAAAAGTTATCCAACCCATTTTCAGGAAAATTATGGCTAGACCTAAATGTGAATACAACATTGTAGCCTCTTAATTTTGTGCGAGATCCTCGGTTGATAATTAAAGCTGGTAGGCTTGGGAGTCCATGACACATTATTTGTGATGCTGGGGCTCATCACACTATGGAGTCATTTCTAGGGAGGTGTCCAATTAGGTGTTGTTTATACTTGCAGGTTATCTTTCTTTTATTTTTTCCACTGTTTTCTACATCACTCATTTCTCAATTTTAAAATATTAAAAAAAGAAGAAATCATGCACAGAAACAAAACTAGTTCGTTGCGTGCCTCGTAGGAGTAGGGATGGACAAAGGGAAATTTCTACTCAAAACGCCGCACGCAAGAAGCCAACCATCCCCTCTTCTCTTGGTGAGCGTGAACTTCCCTCTCTAAAGCACAAAGGAGTTATAAAATCCCTCTAAGTGAGCAACCCAAAATTTGTGATGTCTATATCCCTTTCTATATCTTTACCTAAAATAAATACATCTAAAACATGGTTTAAATAGGCCGGTATATACATATGGCTATGTGTCCCTTTACGCGTCCTCTTTCTTCCTTTTAATATGTATAGTATTATCCATATGCAAGGCAAAGTGCATGCAATACTTCATGCTTAAAGTCTTCCGGCATAATCCCTATCTCATGCTCTCATAGTTTATGTGAAGGGAGAACTGTTGACTAGGCTTTCTACCGTACCTAACTTCCTTCCTACGAAAGCCCTAGAATGATTATGGAATGCGTATTGATGCCATAATAGGTCAACTAGTAAATATATCCCCTAGAAAACATGTTGAGGATACTCAGTCACATCCTTCCTAATCCCTCGAAAAATTACACAATCTTGAGTGACTCAAGAGTCAAAGATACTAATCAGGCCCTCCGTAATTGAGTTGGAAGACCATTCCTCATAGTCTTCCAAAGAAAACTCATCTTTTCCCAGGATCATTCTAAATATTTCTCTATTTTTATCTCCTTAGACGTACATTAGTCCATGTACTTCTCATTAAAGGGTTGTTTCATTTGTGCCCATGTAGAGATGCTTTTCTCTAGGTAGACTCATAAACCAATTCAAAATTGCATCCTCGAGGGTCGAAGGAAACAACTTCAACTACAATACGCCAGAGCATAGCCATAGGTCCTGAAAAACTACAAAAAACTCGAAACATAAAATGTGACGGTGTCTCATATGCGTTAAGCCATGGAAATGTGGAAGGGCAATATGAATTATACTACTCATGTTTGGCCTCCCATTGATCTCGCGCATGATGGAAAGAACCGATACCTGTATTAAACCATGTTTTAGATAGTGCCAGTATATACATATCATCGAACATCACTAAAAATTATTTGTCCGAATGAGGAGCGTGCATGAAGCAAGAGCATGGAAGAGATCACCTTCTGTGAGGCCATCGGATCGATCATCGAACTCCCGCAGTAGCATACGTGAATCCCCAGCAATTTGACATCACGAGCTAGGCTCAAGTCCTAGCTGCTCCTCGCCTCTTCCCTTAAGCACATATTGGTTCAAAAAAATTCTTTAATGTATGAACGAGGAATTGAGTTTTTTATGGGGTTGGAGGTGGCGCAGGTAAACTTGGAAACCCTCGATTAGTGAACTAGTCTCCTCACCCTTCCATGAAATGTGAAAAAGTCATAGTGGGAGGGTGGCAACTGTGAGAGTGGGTACAATGTGTAATATTCCCTTTTCGAGACTTTCTGCAATATGGTCCAAAGGGACATTGTATAAGGAAGCCTGTATGAAAAAATAAGATGGAAGGGGACTTCATATCTCTTATTTGACACATCATACATTAAAATTCTAGAATTTGAGCTCAAAGAAATCCTCTTTAAGAGTGGGTTAAACAGCGTATTTCCCACGGCTTGGTATCTCGCAAAATTGCCCGCAGTAGAGCTGCAACAATATATGAACGATAATCATTATTATCCGCAAATCCGAACATGTAAATAAAAGGGAACATAATGCATCCACTCATGTTCATTAATATATCGTAAAACAATATAGAGAAATATCTTGAGGGACAAGCCACACTCGAAGCAATGGGAATCAATATCCAATGATTATAACCTCGGAATACCATGACACGCGTGCGCCTATACAAAATGCCGCAGAGAAGTGGCTCAAAGCCGAGTAGAAGTGGAGCCGAAATTTCTTTAGCCGTAGATATGCATACATGAAATATGTATCTGAAAATATACAAATAAATTCCCAAATAAGCAGAGGAATGGGCTCTCACACCAAGATTTCTATCCAGTCCAGGAAGATTGCTGAACGTGGAGGAGTAAAACAATGTGACGATTAACTTGTCAACAAGCAAGCTGAATCAAAATATGAAATGAGGCTATGTGACGCTGATAGGTGCACCGCAGTTTCATGAACACCCACAATGGATCTGACCATCAATCAAATACCCTTTAATATATCGTAATCAAAGTCCTTTAATAAATTTATTCGATTTACTCCTTCCGATCCCGATACTAACCTTTTTATAACATTAAACAGCCATCTCAAGTAAAACTAATTCTATTATGTATAAACATCGGCATCAAACCGCCGCAGAGTGTCGCAAAGTTCGCGCTTTGACTCCTTGGCTTGATAAACAAGCTCAGTCACGGAGAGTCTCGGACCGCCTGGCCGGAGGCGGGTCCCTTTGGGCAGAAAATGTCTCGGGCCGCCCAAGTGAGAGAAACCGGCCCTTTTGAGTTCATACATGAAAAATAACATAAAAACGAGTGCTAAAATTAACCATCATCCTTATGCGCTGAGATTTTGAGGCAAGAAAGCAAAAAATTTCTGAAGGAATTGAGCGAAGAGAAAGACCCGGAGTAGTATTTTGACAATCGCCGTTCATGAGCCGGGGAAAAAAGGTTCATCGGCAATCCCGCATCCAAATTCATCAGTCATGCCGGTCCTTTCCTACATTGAGAGCACTCTTCCATGCCCTCGAGTGTTCATCCTCCTCATTCAAAGCACGTTTCCGAACGCTGGCGTGCTCGGCAAAACCATCTCGCCCTGGGAAGCCCGAGACCTCGAGGAGCGCAGGGGAGCGAAGGCGAGTGAGTCGGAGCGAGGGTCGGGATCTCTTCACCGAGGGTTAGAGTGATGAGCGATGAGAATGGGTTGGTTCGAGGGAGCATTCAAACCGAATTTCAGCTGCTTCCCGGGAGGTTTTATGGACGTGGGACGCGCGCGCATAGGAGAGCCAGGAGGGGAGCATTGCTTTGCTGACAGGAAGCCGAGTGAGGGAGAGCCGGATAAGCACCGTGCATTATCCCCGACAGCCGCTTCCCTATTCCTCTCTACCGCCTCACCGTGGTTTGGAGGTCGGGCATGCTCCTCGTCGGCGCGAGAGGAAGAACCCGAGGAAGCAGCGCGCGCGAGAAGGGCGTCGAGGGTGCGACAAGGCGTTGATACCTCGCCGACACCCAGCTCTCGCAGCGAGTCGAGGCACGAGACGAGGAGGAGGCTCGGGCGACGGAGACGAGAGCGCAGGACGGCGAGACCAAGGGGCCCGAAGAGTGAGAGTTGACACCGCCGAGAGCAGAATAAGCACGAGCGAGGAGGGTCCGGGCCGCCGCAATGATCGGCCACACAACGCCGGCGAGGAGGAATAGCGGCCGCAGAGGGCTCGTGAGAGGCGTGGAACCCGGAAGAGGCTCGAAAAAAGACTAGTAAGGGACAGCCGGCGGAGTCCGCATGCATTCTCACACTCGGGATGTCACAGCACCGGAGGACAATCACCCAGGTGAGAGGAGACGAGAGATCCGCCATATTGCAAGCACGACATTCGAAGCGTTTCGACAAAGCCATGACCAGAGAGAGACCACCATGGGTGAAGACGAGTACGAGTCCGATCAATGAAATTATCAAATTCAGGTCAAGCGGCACTGCGCATACAATGCTCGGGACAGGAGCCATATGGGCTTCCCATGCGAGCTCCTTTGGGAGCCGCAGAGCTAGGATCCCTTGTCCCATCAAACTATCTAAACATGCGCATCCCAGGAATAGAGCGGGCTCTCGAGCACCGCATGGTGCAGTCCAAAGCATATCTCTATCATGGATAATGGTGAGAGGGCCATGAGTGAGAGTGCTTGTGCTTCGTTCCAAAATTGTGCCAAAACGTTCCGCGACTTTGTGGTGCCTTCTCATTTGACACGAAGTGAATGAGATTTGCCCTGGTTTCTTGCTCTCACCACGTTGATGATCCTTTCAATTCTGTGCACTGAAACGCCAACTATGCGGACTACCTTTCTGCAAAGCTGGTACAGAGCTGAGTCAGAGGACCATATGTGATAAGAACTTGAGAATATCCTTCACGATAATTGGAAAGAAGCTGTAATCAGTCGAGTGGCGTGAGAGACTCGCACGAGAGGCCTTCTAGCTACCCTAGTTATTAGTATCCCCAAACTAGTTGATCCGTAGATGGTTTTGAATTTCTCCTCTTCAGTTTCTCAAGGGACCCTCCAAAACACGTGCCACCGAGCTCAGAAGCTCCGTCGGCACACGAAAACCCCATCGAGTGGGGACCACTACATAGTGAGCTTTTAGGGCGGCTGCCTTAGTTCCGATAGTTGGAGTAAATACACTTTTGAGATTCCAATTTTTTCCAAATGGAGATTTACGTGATGTTTCGGATAATCATCTTCCGCCAAGGTTGGAGAGCCAAAAGATTCTTCTGGAGGGATTATTGTCGATGGAAGTCCAAATCGGACAGTCCGCAGTAGAAGCACTGATTTTTGGAAAATTTGTTTGTTTCCTGCTGACACCGACCAGAAAACGAGGCCGAGAAGAAGCTCGCTAGAGGGCATTAAAGCGAGGATAGAAGTAAGGCATTTTGGCCAAGTGCGAAGAATGTTTGTTATGTCTCTAGAGGGTTTGGTCCTTTGGCATCGAAAGCCGTAGCTTCTACAGGTCGATGGCTAAGGAGCGGTACAACATGAGATGTTGGATAGTTTCAACACTTTTGAAGAGCGCTAGGGACATTGAGAAGGACCTATAAACACCTCGCTGACCGTATTTGTCCCATGTGAGGATTCTTCTATGGCTAAGAAGCCGCGAGAAAGGTAGAGACTCTTTGCGAGCGAGGCCACAATGTGCTCCAAATGAATGCCGCAGAGAGTCACTAGGGATCGCGAGAGGTGCATCGGAGAAGAAGGCTTCCTTCATTGTGGAAAATACTTTTTGTTGTATAACCCCACCAAAGGATGTCCGGGATTCTTCCGAGCTGTCCGATTTTGTCTTCGCACTGGAGCTCTTTGTTGGAGAGTATCCCGACCGGTGTCTTGACTCTGGCGCTATGTGATGGGAGGGGCCTCCGTCCCCGAGCCACACATGATCCGAGCTGACGCGATTGCAAAGCTGCTGTCTTCTATTGTATCTCTCCGTTGTTTCGAGTTGACGTAAGAGTAAGTTTCAAGAAGCTTTGGGCTTTCGTTTGCCGTGGACCCGAGTAACCCGGCCGAGTTGCCAATACGAATTTCAAAAACCATGTTGGCTTGTATGAGCATGTGGTGTCGTCTTTGGCCACATTCCGAACAGAGAGCACAGCTGCTCACGAACGTAAGCCTTATTAAGTTTGCCGAAGATCCGTTTTTTGGCATATTTAGCTGCGTACCAGATTTCTGGCCACGGAGTGATGTTGGTAGTGAAAGCCACTTTCCACCAAACACGAGCGGCCAAGACCTCGTTGGCTGTGCATGTGCAAGGCCAAGTCCGCATGCTTTCTTGGGAGTACGGTACAAACCAATCGACCTACGGCCCCTTTTTCTGTCTGCCGCCGCGAGGATCCCCAAAAGAATTTTCATTTGCGGAGATTTAATTTGCTAGAGAACCCATTTTGGGCAAGCGTAGAAATCGGCAGAAAAAGGCAAAGAATGAGATCGCGACGCACATCTTTCGATAAGAGTGAGTCGCTACCGGCCATGTTGAGAGCTACGAGGGTCCAAGAGGAAAGCCTAGATTCCGCGTTTTTCAAGAAGTCGATTCCGGTGAAGAGGAGTGCTGGCAGTGCAGACCTATAAGAGGGCACCACAGGTATTTGTTAGGGAGAGAGGCAACGGAAAAACCAAGAATGCGAGCCATGTTAGGCTCGAGTGAAAGGGCGGGGTATTGAAGAAGAAAATCTGGAGATTTGGATCTCATTGATGGATAATCCAGGAGCTTTAAAAAAAGGTTACGAATGACTTTGAAAGAGCGGGCTTGGCTTGAGTGTAGTCGGGACGCCAAAGCATATTGTCATCCCACAAATTGCCGGTGAGTGGTGACGCTCCATGAAGAGAGATGCCTCTCAAATGATAGATTGTGAACCTCGTCATGAATTCAAACAGCCAGGCCCTCAACCATAGGAGACAAAAGGAAAGGGGGAGAGAGTGATCCCCTCCCCCGACTCGACTCTAGAAGGAAAGATAGGGAGAGAAGGAATCCCATTAATAATAATAGAAAAAAAGAAGAAGTAATGAGGCTCATTATCCATCCGATCCACATTTGATCGAATCCAAATGCACCTAAGATTTGTTGGTATGTAATTCCAATTCGCCTATCAAAGGCTTTGACAGATCGAACATGAGCTGGCGGAGCATGCACGGCTTCTTGCGCACTTTTAAAGAGAGTGTATGATCTCATGAGTTAAAATTATACCATCCGTACCCACGCCCTTCCACATATCCCGTACTCATTCGGCGATATGAGGGTGGAAGAAGCGCTGCAGGCTCCGTGGGAAATTAATTTGGAGATGACTTTTGTAAATCACGTTACGAGAGGCGACAGGCCCAAATTTTTCCGGTTTCTCGGGCTACTCTCCTCTTTTGGTACCCAGTCACCTTGATGAAGGTGGCATCGTAGGAGAGGGCAAGAGCCAATGCATGGTTCTCTGATTCCTCAACCGCTGCCACACTTCATGTTTGATTAGATCCCGAGAATAGTGAAAGAAATTGGAAGCGGAAGCGCGTCGGGTTCCGAGCCTTACCATCCCTGAGTCGCACCATTGCTGCATCCACGCCTTCCGTGGCCAGAAGGAGACGAGTGACGGGAGAAGCCATTTGAATATGCTTTAGCCATGATCGGTAAGTATGAGTATGTCGCTTGATTTTGGTCTATAGTTAGTCGTCTATCGACTCCAAGGTTCCTGCTGGATGCCTTAAAAGAATCCATGAGTTCATGTTCCATATCTTCATGCTTCATCCACTCTCCTCCTTGGCTTCATCGTGATGTGGCTCGATTACTGTTTTTCATTCTTCGGCGGATAGTGGAGCTCGTGGAAGAATTTGCATTTCTTTTCGCCTTCCTTTAGCCAACGTAATTCTCGATTTTTTCCTCCGCGAGGATCTCTCCTCCTCGAAGTATATCTATCGTCCAGCTCGTTTTTTGAAGGTCTTTGCCTCCTTCGAAGCAAGAGTCTCATGAGTCTACCTTTAGTAATGATTTCTGTTGTAATTCATTCATTTTTTGCTCGAGGATCTTCTTTTTCCAAAAATATATTCCCAAAAACTATCTCGATTCCAATTTTTATCCGACCTTTGACGAACCCGAGCTTTCTCTTGCCGAGTCGTACATTTTGGGAGCCATTTGGTGGTTTAAAACTCCTCCACGTAGCACATGTATCATGTCTTTCGAAGGAAAGAATGAGTAAGCCGTGGCGCTTTCAAATCGCAACGACCGCTTTGGGTGAGACCGTGCATCTTGCCATTGAAGCAGCACGCGGTGAGTCCGAGCCGTGCAAGGGCGAGAATTGAGCACTCGTGACGTCCACCCACATGTATGGAGTCGTCAGCATGAGGAGTCGACGGCCCACTTTGGAAGCTATTTCCGTCGGCCTCCTACTCTTCTACGGAGTTCTAAGTGAATATGTCGTTAAGACAGGTTGCATATCAATGAGCCAATTGTTATTGATAGGAGTTTTTGAAATGGGTACATTTGCGGGATCGAGCTCTAGGCCTTCCTCCATCCTAGTGATCATATTAAAATCTCCTCCAATGATCCAAAGGATGGGACTCGATTTGAACGCTCCAAGGAGTGTTTGGAGCGTCTAACCTACTATGCCCTCGATCTTGAAAATACACGAATGGACAGACATGCCCATGTATGTTAGTACCAATAGGATGGAAGGTAGACGTCCTTGGATGAGGTCGTGCGGCCGCATGATAAAGCGACGGCGATCGTTGACCGTGTATCCCGTGCTATTGCACGTCAACCTAAAAATCCAAGAGAGGCATCCACGGCACTACCGAGCGCCACATCTTTGGGCCAGCCTTTGATAAGACAGACGCCGCATTTCTATCACAGGCTTTAGTTTCCCGAGAGAAAGATTATTTGAGGCTTCTCTTCTTGAATCATGTTTTTAATCATCATGTGCTCTCGGGCTATTAAGCCCTCTCACATTCCATGAGATTAGTTCATGGGGAACTATTTGCAAGCGCTCGAAGAACCATGTTAGCTTGGGACAGCACCCCAGTTCACTAGCCATCTCGAGCGCGAAGGGAAAGCGCTACCACTGCGGTTTTCTACCTCTCTTCCGGTTTCCTTCATCACTTTCAGAGTTGTCCCGTGGTACCGCCCGGCCGAATACCCAATTTCTTTTTACTATTGAACTTTTAGTGAGGGCCGCCTCTCATGATTTCTATTTGTCGAGGATTGATCTTGTCAAATTCTTTCTTTCCGCAAGCATCTTTCTAGTGGCCTATGAGATCCGCTCTCCGCATCAAAAAGCCTTCTAAATCTTCCTCCATGTGCACACCTGATTACTTCTTCCGAAGCATCTTTGTTGTCACTGAAACGCCGGAAGGACGTCGATCAGTGTCTACGAGAGATTAGGATCCCACTCACTCGTTGCTTTGAGGAGGGTTAGAGTGCGAGCGCAGGTCGGCCTCAAAGCGAGAGGCCTCGGAGGTAGCGGGGTTGCGCCGAGCGGGGAGGGCGGTAGGGGGCCGCCGGTGTGAGAGGGCGAGGGTAGTGCTCGTGCGCGTTTGGGTCGAATGGGCAAGAGGCGGCCAGTCTAATGCCGGTGGATGGGGTAGCCAGCGCAAGTCGCTGAGGTTTTTGCTTAAAGAGTGGATTTCTTGCTATTTCTTCTTCTGCGAACTGAGTGAACCCATCGCTTCCGGCTTTTATCTCCTCGGCTGTCGGCTCCTCGGCTGCAGAGCTATTAGGAGGGCACCTGTGAAGAGATGTCCGTGGGCATGGCACCTTCTCGCATCTGAAAAGGACATGTTTGTAATCTAACGGTTGAATCCATTCAAAATCATCATGAAATGTAACCATCGTCGCCTACGTGCAGGGCATTGTCCCAGATGCATGTAGACACATTATTCGGGCATAGGAGGTATACCTTCGTAAGCTTATTTTCTTTTGCTATTTTGTAACTGAGCTCTCCTAAACCTGGCCAAATCTCACTGAGTGATTCCTCATCCCAATATTTCAATGCAGCGAGTGCAGACGAATCCATACCGGCACCCGCTGAAATTTTCTTGAGTGCCGAGGTTGAATCTTTCAAACTCCGGCCTCGGATATAGCGGTGAGTTGGAGAAATAGGGCCCTCATCTATTACCTTGTTTTTGTCCCTCGATGTAGTTAAAAATAGATGTGAAATGAAAGCCTTTTTGGACCGCAGAAGACGAAAGGTAACGTGTCCCTTGGGCTTCCATTTGAGATCTATCCACCCTGTGAGGCTTTTTCCATTGGCCAAAACCCGATCAAATTTCCAACGATAGGGACGTCATCCCTCATGTACCGAGTCCCCGACATCGATTCCGTGACTTCGGGCAAGTCAATTTTCCGTCCATACGGAGCTCATGGGCTTGCGAGTGGAAGAAGTACTCGGCGAGTACGTCTGGTTTGCCGCCCGTGTCGACTTGCGAGTCGCTCTGCGTCTCACTTTGTTGTCGAGAATACTTTTTACTCAAATCGCATTCCTTCATTTTCTCCATCATTTTGCGAGGCCGACCGCGTCGCGTGTCGCTCATACTTATGGGCACGCTTCGGCCGATTGAGGGAGTATAGCGTACGTCGATAGCTTAACCTTTCGCATATGCGGGCGTTGCTAGGGTTTCGACAGAGAAAGAGAAAAATGAAACCCCAGCGCAGCGCGCATTACCGGGCTTAGAAATTTCTTGAGATATGATTTTTTGGTTATTGGTATGTTTTCCACATTAAAACCCTTTTATAATAGCGTTTCGAATGTTTCTTTTTATAACAGCAACCCTAGATCCGGAGTTTGATCCGACGGCTCAAACCACTCACAAAGTACTGAAATCTAATGTGTTCTCCAACCAGCAGCGATGCTTTTAACAATTTCTACGTGATGTGAATCGAATCAATTCGCAATCGGCAGTCTCTCCGACCGTGCTTATAATTTATATTGTTCAGTTTTCAGCTGTCCGATGCGACATCAATCGGAAATGCGTAGAATCGCGTAGTTTGGCGTCACCTCACTATAGTCTTTGCGATTATCCCACAGCACAAATTCCACTTCAAGCCGATTCCTGTACCACACTTTGCGTCCGATTCCATTGCTATATGGTGTGATATGGAAGCCTCTCCAGATTCCAATGTGTGATGCTACGGACCAAATCGCACCCATGCAATCCAACCAACACTACATCTTTTAATTCCGCTCCAAGGTTCTCGATAAGGGTTTATTTCACAATTTCTTTCTCTGTGTTAATGGGTACGTTCGCGGACTTAAACTATGTTGTAGTCTTAGCCTTTAATACAACAATTTCTTGCGAGATTAAAATAAAACACGAGTATCACAACCCCTTCAAGCAATTACAAAGGACGCATCAAATCTTATGAAGACTTGTCATACATCGATGGATATAACATTAAATTCTATTCATAATATAGAAAAGGATAGAGGCTACGCATTTTCCCACGCACACAGGAAAATTAACACTACATACACACAACTGAGTCACAACACCGACAACTCTCGAGCATCTCGCACCACTCCAAAAACATCTCTAACTCTCTCACCTTTCTCACATCTATTTATTATTAACTAATTGTTCCTTCTATACACAATCTTCTATTTCTAGAAATCCACGGCAATCCTCTATTCTCTTTAGCCCATCGTGCACACATATTAACAAATATTATACTCTAAATCTAAATAAGACAATCTCTTATTTATTATAATAACTCATCATTTTCGAGAGGTCAAAACTCTCTCGGTGAAAGCTGATTTTGACCAAAGCCGCCAATGAATTTCACTTTGTTTAGCCACAACATGTGAACAAATCTTCACATTCTCAGGCAATTCCGATGCTCCCGCATCGAACTCCGGGGAAGTAAAATATTTGTCCTTTAAACTTTCAGGACTTTCCTCCATATATGTGTAATTCAAGCTGTTGTTAACCAACTTTGAATCTTCCATTGGTTTCTCTTTCCACTTGACAAGATATCTTGGAAATATGTAACTCGAGCTTTTCTTGGATATTCTTTGGTCCAAGATAGCTTCCAAAATTCTTTCTTAGACGCTTTTTGGTACTCCGTTCCTCCCACATACGCGTTGAACTTCATCTCCTGTGTAACTTCGTCCGCAATTCGGTCTCTACCGCTCTACGAATGGATATAAGTCCGCAACATTAAAAATGTATGTCCGAGTCCCTTCCGGCAACTCGATCTCTCCTTATGCATACTGGCCGAAAATTCTCCTTTTTGAGTTTTCGAAGTCCCTGTCTTCTTCGTTTTCGCCTTGTTATAAGTTTCTTTTGCAGGAAATGTTCTTTCTCAAATGTTTTGCGCATGACCTAAATCCTCCCCACTTTGAAACTCTTTTTTCTCTTCTTTTCGGATCCGTCTCCTCTCGTTTGTATCTACCGCTACTTTCCGCAATTTACCTAGCTGAATTCTTCCCGTAGCCCCTACATTTTTTCAACAAAATCTTCAAAGACTTGCCACTCGACTGCCTCATTTTCCCAAGTCCCTGAGTTCATATACTCCTCTGCGTATGCATTCCAAAGACAACTGAAATGGACCCGTCCCGGTTGCTTCCGCCTTGGTGTATCGTGTAAGCGAGTCGGCTTGGAGACTAATGCCAAATCCCACTGTAGAGGACTATGATGTACCAAACTTCTTAACATATTCCCCAGCAGTCCACTACTCTGGTTTGTCCATCTCGTTCGAGGGATGGCAGTCTTGTCGAACTAAAAGCTCGAGTTTAGTCCCCATTTTCTTCCAAAGTGTCCTCGCGAAATGCCCTACAGTCTTTAGCATCGCGGATTTGATACAATACTTACGGGTAAACCATGCACTCTTACAACTCACGAGAAAGAATAAATTTTGCTATGTATTTCGCATCGTGAGATTTTCTCACAAGAAATATAAAATGTGCCATTTTAGAAAAATCTATCTACAACAACAACATAAATAGAATCATTTCCTCTCCTGCGAGTTTTTGGCAAACCCAGAACAGAGTCCATGCACTTCCATCCCACGGTACAATCGAGCATGGGCAATGGCCGATATAGTATCCGTATTCCGACTCCTTCCTTTGGCATGTTGGCCTTAATCCCGCATTTCTCAACAAACTTTCAGCTGTCGCCTTGCATTTTGCGCAGTAATCTAAAAGCATTCTACCCGAAGCGAAAGGTTTTATCTTGTGCCAAAATATGGTACGAGATAATCCTCCACTGTACAAGCTCTTAGTGTGTTCTCTCTCATGAAACACTTTAGGAATACACAACTTGTTGCTTTTTAAAATAATGTGCCTCGAATAAGTGTATGTCGTCTGCGCTTTCCGTTGTGGCTCACCGCATTCCGAACTTCTCTGCGTAGATGTCTTTCAAATCTTCATCATCCTCGTACATTTTCTATCATTTCATCATAAACCTACAACACCCACTTTAAACTCTTGCAAAAGAAAACTTACCACCATCTCAATGCATCCGTGCTTTATTAGACTTACCACTTTGTATGCTGTACAAAAGTGAAAACTTTGCAATTCCACCATTTGGGATGCTTTTGATTTAGCTTTTTAGCGATTATTAATAAAAAGCTCGCAAAGCTTTGATTGTCTCGAATATAAGATGAATTCCCTTTGGCAGTAAGTACGCCTCACCTTTTTCAAATGCTGCCTCGTAACACGTGTAGACTCCTTGTCGTAGGAAGAATATTTCTTTTTTCGCATCATTTTAATTTCTCGTTGAAATATGCTGTGGTATTTTCTCTGGCTTTCAAGATCGCGCCGATCGCTTTCTCCACTGCATGCGGCCTGCTACTTGAAGAGACTTTCGTGTAAAGTGGCAGTACGCTAGAATTGGTTTTTCTATTATCTTCTCTTCGTGCAGTATTGAAAGTTCTCGTCCGCCCGATTCTATCCACATCGAAATGGCTATTTGACCTCCTTAATTGTCTCAAGGATTGGTGCACAAATTTGAATAATACCCTTTTTATAAACCTGCAGCAAAAACCAGCAAGTCCACGGAAACTTCTTACGCCATACACTCTAAGTGGCGTCGCGAGTTCACGACTGTACCTTTCTCTGCGGATCCATTTTCTGAGCCTTCTTTGGAAACCACAAATCCCAAGTGAGCACAGGCTCCTCTTTCATGAAACTACATTTCTTTAAATTGATTAGTAGTTTTTCTTCTAAGCAGAGTTTTCGGGAGGACTAACTTTCGAGGATGTTCCAAATGCTCCTCTTTACTTTTACTAAAAACAAGAATATCATCGAGGTAAATAATGAAAAATTTACCCGCATGGCCTCTTTCAAGACCTCGTTCATTAGTCTCATGCGAATGTCTCTGGATGCAATAGGTGAGCCTCCAAAAGACATCACTAACCACTCACACGGTCCACTATTTGTTTTGAAAGTCGCTTCATTCCATTCGCTCACGAAATTCTCGATCCGATGATGCCGCACTTTTCAATATATTTTAGTAAAGTACTCCGGGATCCACTTAAAGCAGGTCCATTAAATCATCCATTACCGGGAGAAAGGAAATCGATACTCCGATCTGTTATCTTGTTAGTAGCTCGAATCGGTGCACATGCGCCATTCTCCTCCCTTCTTCGGACCAGTACCGGTGTGCAGCAAACATGCGGACTCGGACTCTGGAATCCAACCCCTTGTTCATCGCTCTTGTACTTGCCTTTGCAATCTCGCATTTCTCCCGAGATTGGTCTCATATCTCGGCTTTATTAGGTAGACTTAAGCTCTTGGTATTAAGTCGATATGGTGGCTCACACTTCTAATCGGTGGTAATTCATTCGGTAATTCAACCACGATGATATCAAAAAATTATTTAACACGGCTTTGAATTTCTTTAGGCAAATTGTTTAAATTCATAGAGGACTAAGATTACTCTGGGCCTCCCTACGATATTAAGCGAAATGAAACTCCTCGCTTTTATTGACCTCGTAGTGAGTTCTTTACCACTCATCAACATAATACTATTCTTAGGAAGTCCTTTATCAACATCATTCTTCATCGGTAGCAACGTGTGTTTAATTCCATCCTTCTCTATGGTATACGTGTTCCTTTCTCCCACCGCGTATCGATTTCCATCCGTCCCATAGTCTCCCCAATAATACACAGACATACATCCATGGGCATTATGTCACATAGGATCACGTCTTTGTATGTGCCGATACTGCATTTACACGGTACATTGCTGCTTTGTCACGATGAATTGATGCTAGCCTTTCTACAGCCAAGACACTTCTGCAGGGCAGTGATTGAGGCCGTCCTTGATAACTCCAAGCTTTTCCACAGTCTTTGTGGACACTAAGATTTCAGTATTCCACCATCAATTGCGACCTTGCTGCCATCTTTACCCTTTGATTTGCATGTAGTTCTCGAACAAATTCTTCCTCTGCGCAGGTTCTCCACTCTCCTTTTCTACGTTCTAAGGTGCAAAGTTCTTCTAAGTAGAAATGATTCACCTTATTCGAGTGGTTCCTCTTTCCTCCACGAGTCGAGGTGGTTCTCGCTCTGCCTTAGTCGCATTTGCACCCCTCGCGGCATGTTGATTTATTACGAGGGCAGGCTCGACATGTGTCCCCATTCTCCACGGTGCACACTGTATCCTCTCTTCCTCACCCTCTTCCTCTGAGCGCGAATCTTCCTCATGCGGGTCACTTTCCGTGGTGATCTGCCACTTGAACTTCCTTGCTTGCGTGCGATGTTGTGTTCTCTCTAGAGATTTGGCGGCTCCTCTACCTCTCGCTGAGCTCTTCTTTCCTCATCGTCCTTTGACTCTCGTTTTCTCCAATATTTTCTCTTACGCGGAGGCTTCGTACTTGGGCGAAAGGCATCCTCACCCGTTTTCGAGACTTAACAAGCCAATCGTCTATCTTGTATTTCATACCCTAGCCCATTTACATATCTAGCTATTTTCTCCAAATCATCTTCTACATGCGTTCGATACTTAATCTGTGGAAATTATTCTCCGTGTACTCCCACGGACATTCGCTACCTCGAATCCGCATTTTACTTTCTAAAAATATTCAAATGATAGTCTTTAAGAAAAAAACTCTGGCTTTAAGTTTACTTACCATTTTATCCCATCGCTTTTGATCTTAGTTTCTTCCATTTCCTCGTTCTTGATGTCCGTGCCTCATCCCACCGTCATGGTCGCATGACCTTTCACCTTAGTGACCGCTAAAACTTCACCCTCTTATTCTCAACCTCTTCGATAGTCAAAGAACCTTGATCTATGGATCCAGGTCCAATCCACATGTTCCTCCGCATTCAAACTCCCTTCATACGTAGGAACCTCCATCTCTGGGTTTGCTTTCCAAATTTTGCCATCATCTTCGATGTGAATTTGACATTTTCATTGCCCTTCTTCTGCTTCGTCCACATCCGCGTAGACTCTTGAAGAAATTTCGGCTCCATCATCGGGCACTCCTAACTTTGGGTTGTCTCCAGTGCTCTCCGTCCGTGCTGCACGAAATTTTCGCACTTCTTTTACGATAGAACTTTGAATTTGGGTTCTAGTCTCCCTCGACCAATTCCTCTTCTGAAGTGGCATTTTCTTGCCGCAAAACACCTTTTTCCTCTCGCTTTGATACCGCACCTCTGACGTAAGCGGCGACGTGGATTTTAATGTCAGACGACCACGATGGATCACCACAATCAGCAATCACCCACACAATATATCGGAGCCGAAGTCCTTTAATAAATTATTCGGCTTCTCCCTTCCGATCCCGATATAACCTTTTTATAACATTAAAACCCTTTTTATAGTAAACGGCATTTGAACACCTTTTATAACAAAGCAACGGACACGTGTTTGATCCACGGCTCAAATCAATTCGCAAGCCGGAAATTCTAATTTGATTTCTCGTATCATCGATGTTTTAACAATTCGACGCGATGTGACTCGAATCAATTTGCAAACGGCAATCTCTCCACCGTGTTATAATTTATATTGTTCAACAGCAGCGCTCCGATGCGATATCAATCAGGAAATCGGAGGTCGTTGTAGTTCGACGTTACCTCCTGCTAGTCTTTGCGATATCCACGGGACCCGATCTCACTTCAAGCTAGTTTATAGCACTGCGTTCGGGTTCATTTCTATATGGTGTGATATGGAAAGCCTATCCGATCCCGATGTGATGTTACACGGACCCGATAACCTCATGCAATCAACCAACATATCTTTTAAATTCCGCTGCCGAAGGATCTCCGCGATTTTATTTCACAATTTCTTCCGTGTTAACGCGCTACCGTATGAGAATTAAACTATGTCAAGTTTGCCTTAATACAGCAATTCTTGCATATTAAACAAAACACGGAATCCACATGACTTCATAAAGCAATTACAAAGGAAAACAACAAACGCATCAAATCTCATGGACTCGTCTATAGCATTGATGGATATAACATTAAATTTATTCATAATATAGAAAAGGATAGAGTCCGCATTTTCCCAATTACATAGAAAATATACCACCGTTACACACAAAACACGGCCCACCACAACTCGAGCTCTCGCTCCACTCCAAAAACATCTCTCAATCTACTGACCTTTTCAACATATTTATTATTAACTTAATTCTTCTAACAACGCGATCTTCTAGCTTTCTACTAAATCTAACAAAGCAATCCTCTATCTCCCGGCTCTCCCGCACACCTATATTAATGACAAATATTATCTCTAAATCTAAATAAGACAAATCTCTTATTTATTATAATAACTAATTATTTGAGAAGTCAAACTTTCTCAGTAAGCCGATTTTAAACCAAGCGACTCATTGAATTTTCCACTCTGTTTAGCCACAACATGTGAACAAATCTTCACATTGTTTGCATGGCTAATTTCCGCTCCTCTCGCATCACTATAAAGTAGAACCCAAATAATGATGCCCTCCTCGATGCTGTCTCTGAGAAAAATGTCAGTCTTTCACTCTGAAACAACCCCTTCGATGAGCTCAACATGACCACTCCCAACAACTACCTACCTCTAGAAAATAATCGCTGCATCTATGCGCGGAGAGCCGCTATGAGTGTGAAAGTGCTGGATGGTTTGGCCCGAAATGCCAATGAAATACTAGAGAATATGCTCGAAAGAGTCTCCTCAATGATCTCCTCCAATGGATAGCCAAAGCCCTCCACCGAAAAGCAAGCCAAGGAATGTCCCAAAGAGACTCGTTTTGTTGCCGCACCTCGCAACACAAAGTTAATCACAGCTTCGTGAATAATGTTGTGCAGCCGAAAGGAGGTAGAGTTTGACCAAAAGCCATGAATGAGGAAATTTAGCTTCCAGAACCTCATCCTTCGGTTGAGGATGAGGTAGGGACTCTCGGCCCGAACACCCTTGTGCTATGCGACATGCGCACACCTCGCTAAGCCGGCAAGAGGAGTGTAGACTCAGCCGTGACTCGAGCAAATACTGACCAAAGCGCCGAATAGCAATCGCTTCTCCTCCTCTTCACATATAGCAAGTGCTCCTCTCCACCATGGGTCCCATCCACATGTGCTTCCCAACTCGTGCGGGGTGATCCTCCTCTAAAACTGCACGAGCCCACTTTCAAGGAGATACATTGTATCTAGTGTAAAGCACGGTGCATGGGGATTCTTGGTGAAAATGACTAGATCAAACAAGATCCCGACTCTGTTCACACCATGTGGATGCTCAAATCAGCTACTTTATTCTTCCTCCTTTCACATGAGGAGTGTTAGTATTCCTCCTTAAGGATTATGGGGCCTTCTTACCTCATTTATTTACCTATCTAGGATAAAATCAACTATATAATATTCAATTTAGATGAAATCTAAATTTTTGGGAAGTATTACAGTCCTCTCATAAAATATGTTGCTTGTCCTCGAAGCAGCGCACCAAGAGATAGAGAGAAATTCTCCCCCTTTCTAACTTGTGGCCTCCTAATCAATAGGAATCCACCATGGTTCATCATCAAAATGCAATAATTTTGTCCTTCGTGAATCTCCAAGTGTATCAAATAGAAGTGTGCATCATGAGGCAAAGAGAGAGTCTGAGTAGGAATGTATCTCAATGGCCTCCTCAAGGTAGGAGGGATGAGAAAGCATGGGAAGTGATTATTCCCACAGAGTGACTTTTCTTCACCGTGTAATCATCCAAATGAAAAGAGCCGCCCTAGGTATCTCATCCGAGGAAAATCCTCAACCCAGTCCATGCGATAATGTCAGTTGAAATCTTTGAATGGATAGTTTGTGGATTTTTCCATCCAAGTGGTTTCTCCATCCATTTATATTGATAAGTGTGAGGGGGTTTGTTGATATTGGGCTGAAATTTCACAGCCTCCCAAGTGGCCCAAGCTCTCGCAAAATGGATCAACCAGCGAAGCTCTCCAACAACGCATCTTCTCCCAATGGCTCCTCCCACATGAAAGGGAAAAGGAGTGATGGTGTAGCAATCGTTGGTGACTGCCCATTGCTTTCTCCTAAGCGTACACCATGTGAAAAGATAATCATACTCCCACACGGCATCCCCAAGTCCAATCCCACTCTCCAAGGAAAGCTTCCCATGAGCATAAACATATCAAGAATATATGGAAGCAAAAGGCAATAGAAAACAAGCTACCAAATGACAAAGTCGGGAGAGTGGACTTCATTAGTTCCGGCAATGGGGCGGTGGTAGGGAACCTCTTTCCGCATCAAAAATATTAATAACAAGTGCTTTACCAGCCACTTGTTCTGCTGTCATAGTCATCCCATAAGATGTGAACATGAATGCACAAGGTGGTGTCAATGGTGCACACCGTATTGCGTGGCTAAACACAAACCACCATTAAGGTAGCCAAAATAAATGGCTACATAAGTGGCTACTGCAGTACATCATAAAATATGCAAGAAGGGATGTTCTTCACCAGCACAGATGCTCGATACAAAGTAAAAATAAAGTATAGTGCTAAATGAAGTGAAAATTATACCTTCTCTACTATGTACCTGAGACCTTGAGCTAAAATGGGCTCAGCGGCAAGGCTCCCTCACTCCCGATGAGGTAGGAAGGCGCTGACCATCGCTCTCTAATCCACCAGTCCCGGGCTATGCATCTCTCTCATATGCTGGCATATGTCCTGGTGGATGCCCTCCTCTAAGTAGAACTCCTCTAACACGGCAAGATTATGCATCAAGATGCCTAGCGGGGAAAGTATGTCATGCTGCATGTACATAAGAAGTCTCCTCCGAGACTAGAAGCTACCGTCAAGAAGGTCCGCTGGCAGTAACAGATGACCACATCATCCACCATGTATCGTGCCCTCTCCATTCGGCGTCAAGAATCATGCATGCACCAAGATCCTTGAGTACTCTCCCCAGAGCCGAGATCTCCAACACGGATCAACCCTCCTCAGCAGGCAGGCGTACGAGGGATTCAGCATGTGGAAAGCTCACTGCCGCCTGCCTACTTTGCCATCCCCATGCCAAATTTATCCTCCAAAATGTTGCCATGCCCATCATGCACGCGCTCATGCTCCAATAGTAAATGGTGACCTTCTTCCGATTTAGGCACTCCCATGAGAAGGTGTCATCCAAAAGGAATCTCCCAAGCTGAGGCCAAAGGTATAGCATGAGTGGCCTCCATCACACTCCCATTTGTGAAAGAGTCCTTCCTAAAAATAAGTATCCCTTTATCTCTCCAAATCACGTAGGCAGGTCACCCGTGAATCATGGAAGATGCACTATCCTCTCATCCCGAAGCAATCATCAGCAGTGCTGTAGGTGTCAGTGTGTAGAGTGGGTGATGCTGAAAATGCAGAGAGTGTCTCCCTCCTCAGAGTCTATCCCAAAATCTCTATGTTGTGTTGGACTCCTCAAAGTATTCCTACCTCTCCAGGAATCCGAGTGGTGAAACTACATGACAAGATGTCCCTCATCAACATCTCTAGATCGCCTCGGGTGGAATGCCTCCATATGGTGAGACATCTAGTTTCAAAAGCATCAGTATATATGGACAGGGCTGATTTTTCTCCACCTCTGACGCTCACCGGCGAGCTCCTCCTTCTCTAGATGCAAAAACTCCCGCGGAATAGATAAGGGTCTGTCATCCGTCGAGCTCTGATCCTTCTCTTCCTCCTCCATCTCACGATCCCAAAAAACTCGCCGCATATGGATCCGGAATTGTGCCCCGCTCCCACATGTTGATCTCATTTTGGGAACTCCTTTGGGAAATATACAAGGGCTCCTCTAATGGAAAGACGAATGGCTCCCTCTCACCTCCATGTGGTGATGGATCTCTCCTCAATAGACACAGCATGCCGTTAGATCTCTTATGCTCATCCTCCCCATCAATGATTGAGAATACCTCATCATCAGGAGAGACCCTCGCACCTTGGTCATCTCTTGAAGGAAGTACCTCCCATGTCTTCACAAATGGAAGAGGGAACTTCACAACAATGGGGATCTTTCCTTTAGCAAGCCATCATACATTTTTTCATCCCCTTGAGAACATGTGAATGGAGTTTGTCATGGTTCCCTCCAATGCATGCAAAAGTGTTTTAAATTTTGATACATGATGTCTTTCTGCATGCTGAGTTTTTATCAAATTTCATCACCAATCCCTTAGTTAATTCATCATATGTTTTTGTGTATTTACATGATAATATGCAAAACATAATTTTCAAACCACCAAGCATGAGCCATACCTTTGAAGCTCCCAACAACTGCTCCTCCAATGGCCTCATCTGCCCATCCTCCATCCTGCACGCTGCTGCAAGCGGCCAATGCACCTCTGTCGGATATGCATGTGTGGCTGAATTTCCCACACCCATCATGATAATATCTAGGCTTTGCGCTTTGCATCTTCGGCCCTGCTAAGAAACTTTCCATAATTTCTCCCTTTCTATCTCCTTTAAGAGATTTTCTATGATAGCTACCATAGTTTGGAAAAGAAGCGAGTGAGTCTCCCTCCTAGTCATTCCTCTTTTCTTGTTTTCCTTTGTACAATTCCTCTTTCTATTTTGAGGATTATTCTCCTTTCTAATGGCAATATCGTTCGATGCTGCGAGGCCGAGCTACAAGATTAGGTCTTTCATGACCACCGAATATTCCTTTTTCGCGAAATTTTTGCAATCATGGTCGAAAGGACGTTGTCTGCAAGGAATCTCAATGCAAAAAGAAGATGGACAGGGAACCTCGGATCACTTATTTAACACATCATACAGTCCCACCTCTAGAATTTCGGCTCAGACAAATCCCTCAAAGAAAGTGGAGTTCAAATAGTAAATCTCCTACACATGCATCTCAGAAAGAGTAGCTCAAAGAGAGCTACAATGATATATGAACATAATCATTAAACCTCCGAAAATATGAAAATTTCAATAAAGGGAATATAATGAGCCATCATGTCTCATTAATATATCATGACACAATACAGTTGTAAATATACTTGAGGGACAAGCCATCACAAGCAACGTAATCAAATCTCCACGATTAGAACATGGAACACATGAGATGCTACAGGAGCATGCAAAATATTGGGAGAGCGGTAGATACGCTAGCCTATAGAAGTGGAGCTGCTTTTGTGAGAAGAATACACGCAGAATACAGGCTAAAATATACAAAGAAATGTCCAATAATAGAGTAATGGGCTCCTTACACAAGACTTCTAGCCAATCTAGGAGAGATCGCTAGAAATGTCGAAGACTGTACTGATGTGAGCCAATTAACTCCGGCTACTGCAAAGCCAGAATAAAAATACGAAATGAGTGCATGTAGCAGATCTGAAATAATGGTTCCTCCTCTCGATGAGTCTACAAGAAAAAGGCTGATCCCTTTACTTAGAAACAGCCTGTCCCCGAGACTCAAATGGACCACTCCCGGCAAGCTCGCCTACCAAAAAGTGCGCGCCTAGGCCGGAGGCCGCACTGAGGAACATGGATGGTTGGCCTCAATGCCAATGCGACCATGAGAACATGCCAGAGTCCTCCTCAATGATACTCCAATGGATAGCGCAGCATCCACCGAAAGAAAGGCAAGCCAAGGAATGTCCCAAAGAGATCCTTTGTGGATGCACCTACGCACGACAAAGTTATCCCCGCACAGATAACGTCGCTGGCATGAAGGTATAGCACGGCCAAAATCTGAGCACGAGGTAAATGTAGCTCTAAGAACCTCTCCTTTCGAGGATGAGGTAGGGATTCCCCGACCGAGAGACACCGCGACGCAAAGCGACCGCGCCCTTTCTAAACAACACGTAGGAGCGTATTCTCAGCGGAACTGCAAAATAATAATCAAGCGCTTAGACACAAATCGTGATCTCCTTCTCTTCATATATAGAAAGTGCTCCTCTCCACCATGGGTCCCATCCACATGTGCCTCCCCAACTCGTGCAAGTGATCCTCCTCTAAAACTACTTGGAGTCCATGGAAAGATATCTGATTGCCATCTGGAGAGCGAAAGCATTGTGGACCGTGGTAAAAATGACTAGATCAAGCAACATGATCCAATCCTATTCACACTATCTAGTGCTCAAATCAACCGGCTTTATTCTTCCTCCTTTCTACATGAGGTAGTGTTAATCTTCCTTCTTAAAGGATTATGCTTTTATTACCCCTTTATTTACCTATCTAAGGATAAAATCAACTCATAATATTCAATTTAGATAAAATTTAAATTTTTTGGAATATTACGCAATGGTTAGAAAAAGGGAAATATGTGCATGGGTCTTGTCTCACCAAGTGCGTTGAGCCCACTACCACAAAAGGAAAATAAAGCACAGGCACAAATTTAGGTGTACCGAAGCTCATTCCCAAAACAAATAGAAAGGCCCACTAAAACATCGAAAGCTAGAGCTACATGCAACCACAAGTTCCCTACGGAGTGCTATTGGGGAGCCACATGTAGTCGATTTGTGATATATGCCATGAGCATCTTACGTGCTGCTATAGGGTTGCGGATGAGGTTCTAGTAGGATCCAAGCAGAGGCGAAAATAGGGTCCGATGGCCATCGAGAACATCTCTCCAAAGCACAGTCATAAGGAAATCATCCAAAGATAGGCAAGGCATCTTTTCTCCTCACCATCCATGCCAATTATTAAGTGAAAATTTTCTTTACAAACATCCCATAGCAAACCCGATATAATTGTTTTCTTTTAAAAAAATATCATTTTTTACATGATGAAAGTGAGGTGGTAGCAAAGGGAAAATTTTAGGGTCTAATATTTGTGGGGTGGGCTAATTTTCTCCATGTTTTTTCCAAAAACAATATTCCGCCAATTTCCATCTAAACATGATTCTTGCCAAATTTTATTGTATGAAATTTATTTTACCTTATTGCCACAATTATATAAATTAACATAAAATCGACATTATAATGATAAATAGCCATTTACAACATATTGCCAAATATTTTACAATTTTCATACTAGGGACTAGTAAGATTCGCCAAGGTTTCTAAACTTTAAGATAAACTCTATAACTAGAGAATTTTCCTTCGCCGGTAGCATAGGTATTCATTTTTGAAGCTTGGACATATTTATCACTCTCGACTAGCAAAATAGGAACCAACATCCTTACCTCCTGCCTTGTGAGACCCTAGGGCTCGCTCAAACACACAATTCTTCTCACAAAAATTATTTGAAATAACTTGAGTGAAGCACAAATAAGAGCCATGGCCTGGGAGGTTTCAATATGAGGGAAACCACAGAGCACCAGCTAGAATCCAATCAACATCCCCTTGTTATAGATATCTTCCCAAGGCGCCGGCGTGCAGTCTGTAGATGAAAGGCAAATTGTATGTGGTGGGGTAGCCCATGAATTTTCCATGGCCCTTCACTCTCAATGATAAGACAATGCCTACACTATTGTAAGGAGAATTTCCATGCATTTGAATGCATATATATATCATTAGCAAAGTGACCACTAGGATTCAAATTGGGAAAGGAAGATAAAAGCCAGAAACCATCACATCCAAGAGAAATTTCTCTCCCTAGAGAGACCCTCATTTTGAAGAAAAAATGCAGTGAAGAAGGGAGATCCTCCCTTACCCTTGGGATGAAGTGAAATATAAAATCCCCAAGCACATATCTTGTGAAGGAGTCGGAGTGTTGTGTATATGCTATCAATTTAGGTTTTTCTATGAGCTAAGGTTCCGGACAAAATTTCCTATTCGAGCTGGTGCTTAGTGTTCCACATTTCCCTCCTTCAGTCCATGATCGAAAATTAGCGAGAGGGTGATGTGAAGAGAAGCAACAAGTACATTTCCCATAATGGCCTCACAAGGCTAATTTCTCATGAGTTCCTTAATCCACCCTCGAGAACCTTGTGACATGTGAACAATTTTGTGGACATGGACAGGGTGCCCTTCATTCGGACACAATGCTTCCAAACTCATACAGTGATGAAGCTGAAGAGACCTCCAAATCTGAGTGAAACGGAGTGTAAGAAATAAGAAGGAGGAGAGCTGAGATAAAGAGGAAGAGGCCCAGAAGACAATGAATAAGTATGTTGAAGTGACACTGGATACAGGGGAGTACAAAAGCGGTAGAAGAGACCCTGGGAGAGCTCATGCCTTAGCAGAAGCAGGGTGAGGAGATAAGCTGAGAGAGACACATGAAGAGTGTGGCCGCTACTCTTGAATCCCTCAGAAAACCTATCAAACTCAGAGAGACACAGCTGCAAAGGGTCCCTTATACTTTAAAAGAATAAGAGAGCACATGAATCAAACAAAGCAGCTCCCAACCTTATTCAATTTCAGTCACAATTTATGAAATTACTTATCCACCGAGAAGAAGGAGGTGGGATGAGGGAAAATAAAATTGAGGATGCCACCTCAGAAAGCCAAGGGAAAGTGGACTTTGGAAACCAGCAGGGAGAATGCGAACCACTAGGGTACTCATAGCCAAGAAACTCAAGGACTACCTTGCTAGAGGAAGGAACATAATGACATAAACGGAAAAGAACATAACTACTAAGCGGAGAATGCAAAGTTGTTACAGGATGCACAGAGTTGTTACAGTGCTGGAAGGGACAAAGCAAAACCTTAAGAGGAGGGAGATATGTCATTCAAGGACTCAAGATCCTACACCATGTATCCCGATCCCAGGTCCTATTACAAAATTATTGAAACCGAGCGGAATTATACCTAAAAACTTTTTGCAATTCTCTGTTTTACTGTGACACAGTCTAGAAAAATTCTTCACTTAATTTTAAGTATGGATCTGCAAGCCAAAATTATATAAATTTCCCTCTTGTTGGAGTTATAAAAAAAGAGAGGCATAACTCACTAGTGGGTGCAAATGAAAACTCCAAGAATGTATAAAGGATGTGAGCCTTGTTGGGGTTCCCGAGTTTTGATAGCATTGGCTAACCAAAAGAAAAGACATGCCTCGAAGGAAACGTAATCTTTAGAGTTCCGTGATCTAGTCCTCTTGCTCTCGTGAGAGAGGATCTCTCAAATGTTTTTTCAAAGATATATCTTGTTTGCTTTTAAGTATTGATTTTAGACTAGTTATTAAGTACATGTATCTATTTGGTTTGCATTTTTTGTTTGCTGACATTTTGGAAACATGCTTAATGTGAAAGTGTCTAGGTAGTATACAGAAAGAAGAAGTATCATATTCGCTGGGAGGTGGGTCAAGAAGAGGTTTATGACAGACTCATCATCGGTGGATCACTGGGATATCAAAGGGAAAATCTAACTTGGCCACATGATCCTTTAGATTTCGTGAGATGAGACGACTCAATGATTTGAAAGATAGCGCTTGAATTCTCAACAAAGGGAACTTAAAAACATAACTTGAACATAAAGAAGGCATTTTATAGACAGAGCCAGACCATGCATCTCTACAAACCAACACTTTAGGTAAATAATGATTTCAAGACAACTTTTTAGGCATGAAGCTCTAAGATTTGGAACGACCCTGTTTCACAGAGATTTTATTTCAAAGGAAATAGAAAACATAAAAGATTCACTGATAATCGAAGCCATAGAAGAGGGAACACCTAACACATCTAACGATTACTGACCATAAAGTGCTAAGAAAACAATTCTTCAGCGGTGGACAAAGGGGTACTGATCACAGCAGACCTCCTTGGCTAGCTCGTAAACAATGGTACTTCAAAGGAAACTTCAAAACAGCTGCACGCAGCGCAGAGCCAAGTAGGAAAACCACAAATCGTGTTGGAACCAACTATTTTGAACTATTTGAGAAATAAAAAAGCATAAGGAGCTCGAAGTATTAAAGACTCTAAATGCATAGTCAGAAGAAAACATCAAAGCGATTGTAGCAGAGGAAAAGGGATAAGCAGGTCTACAGGTGCTTCAGTGACTCATTTTCAGACTCTAAAGATATTTTTCATCCTACCGTAGTAATAATTTATGAAACATAATGAAAATAGGAGCAGAGGCAGCCTAGCATTACATCAAATGACACAAAGACTCAGTGGATCCAATGATAGATCCCTCTCATGAAAAATCAATTCAAAACATCATCAAGCTTCCAAGACTTCAATTTCTGCTTTCAACGCTGGCAATACTACGTGTCACTTCACCATAATTTTAGTGTCACAAATAGTGACCAACCAACCAACCCTTTACCATGTGCTCCTCTAGGAGATTTTACAGGGAATGCCGAGGAGGTAAGAGTTCCTAGGGTTGAAGCCTGTACCTAATCCCATATCTAAATGCACCTCTAACCTTTGAAAACCGCTGCAGGCATAAAGGCAGAAATGCATTCAATTTCAACTCTATTTACATACTTTGTTTCCCCGCCTTTTTAGGCTTAGTGGATTGCGCATCGATTGGCTGCAGCACTTTTATTATCTTTTTCGATAACTTTCACTAATAGTTTAAAATATCTTTCTCTTTTGTTTCGCAATAATTAGCCCACCGTCTTTTCAGTCTTAATGTTACGTCGAGATTTGATCCGGATATTCCTTTGAGGCTGAGCAGAGGATTTGAGGTGGCAATTTTGGCAGTCGAGGATTCAATTTAGCTCCGATGTAGCTATTCGAGGTCTTTTGGATCTGATTTGCTGGATTCGTGCTTTCTGATCTTGCAGTTCATGCCTTATTGATCACTTTAAGCTTTAATTAACAGCTAGTCCTTCAATCATGCTCTACTTTTTCATATTTGGATAATCGACTACTCTTTCTATTTCAGGTTGATGCTATCGATTGGTGTGTTTTGAGCAGCGTGTGTGTGCGTAGTGGCCTGGAAGGAATTTATGATTTCTGGTGGAAGCCGGTAATCCGTGACTTATCGAGAGCTCGCATTACGCATCAGAGTCCCTACCAAACCTCTATTTGAAGAGGGAAATCACCATCTCAAAGGGCCATTGAGAGATCATCATCCGCATAATACCGTGATCAAATCCGTACCTTGAGGGTTTTCAACCTTAATCACGCATTCAGCCTCGCATAAAAAACATACAACGTTATTTAAATCCATGATTTATTGGTTTAAAGCTGACTTTGGAGGTTCGTGGAAATGTTTTGGAGCCGTGAGGATGGATAGAAATTTGGTGCGAAAGGAGGATGGACTTCTATGGTAAAACATAGTAAACGGTGGCTTTCAAATTTAAAATATGGCGCCGGGTCGAGGAGTCGCGGTTTGGAAAAAGCCGGCGGCTGAGCTTTTACGCGCAACATTTGGGGGGTGGGCGGTATTAAATTTTGGGAACGTGATACGACTCATCGCTGCGACGCGTGGAAAATGAAAAACCACTTTTATCGTGCGGAAGTAGCACACCGCGAGAGGCCGGGGAACGTAGCGCGATACCGACCGGCGCCGCCGTGCAGCATCACGCTGCCCGCATCCGCGACGGTGTGGATAGGAATGCGATGGGGGGCAGATGCGCGACGGAGAAGTGGAGTGGGGTCTCACGGTGGGCGTAGATTTTGTCGTGTTGTGGATGGGTTTATTGGCGAGATTATCGGGTCAGTCCCAATCGTTGGATCCTTCGGAATGGACAGGACGAGATTTAAGAGAGGAAGACGAGGATGTTAGAAAAGGGAAGAAGGCGAGGTAGACGAATACGAGACGTGGAAAGGAGGCTCAGAATGGCCATTGATCTATATAGGTCAACCGTCCGCATTTTCTTGGGACCCGTAGTGTATCAGGGAAAACGAGAAATCGAGAGAAAGGTAAGGCTGGCGGCCCAAGGCTTTCAGGGCTTTGAGCGCTGATTGAGGGGGCCAAGGACATATGAGGAAGAGGGTTGAAGAATATAAGCTCTTGGGGGCCCTAACGTCCAGGAGTGCAGAAAGTGCTGTTTTTAGGCCAAAACAAAGAGATTTTCAGTCCAAAACAGTTCCGATAGATGAGAGAGAAGGATTTTTAAGCTCGCATAAAAGCGCGGGAGGTATAAGGCTTAAAGGGGGTTTTGAAATGATCTAGAAAGTCAAACGAAAGGTCTTTTTTATGGATGAAATTAGAGAGTGAGATGGAGAGGTGACGATGGAAAAGTCGAGTTTCTTCGCCAGCGTTTTTCTCTTGGCAATGCAGCAGGCTACTAGGACTAATAGTGAAAGCAAAGTTAGTGAAGATTAACTCAAAGAGGTAATTATCATCATAAGAATTCACAAAGATGATAAGTTTTCCAAAGAAACTATCTCTTCTTGAAGGCTCAAAGATAAGATTAGCCACCATTCAAAAGAGTGACATAATTTATGGGCATGCCGGTGAGGCTCCACTTGGGGAGTGACGGTGGTTCTTGAGGTGTCCAGACTCTCGGCTATGGCTGATTTACGGCTTTTCACAAAGCCAGTGCCTTTCCATCCATTGGGCACCAAATTTCTTTTCCCTTTAGTCGAAAACAATGGAATTCTATCAAAAAAACATCTCTCTGCTCTACCCATTCCTAATGATCCTAACATTTTTTCTTCTTTTAGAGTGCATTTTGGATTGGAAAACTCTTTTCATAAACATTTTATTCTTTTTTGAAAACAAAGAAAAATAATCTGAGTCAATGTGCCTGCTCCATGAGTTTACATTAGCCAGAGCTTGAACTCTCAATTTTTCATCTAACTACTGTCCGTCGGAAGCTAAGACTGTTCCAGCAAACTCTTTATTCTCTATTCTCCCAGAATAGAAATTTAGCAGCCAAGCCGGATTTACGATCGTACTCGACTTTCATGACATCTATAGCATAAAAACAAGCTGCATCACAGGCTATTATCTGCGAAATTTTTGAAAACAAAATGTGGACAGGTTTAAGATCCAAAATTTAAAGACATCCTTCATTATTTCTTCTGTGCTCTCAGTTTTGATTTTGTTTGAGCTGTCTTTATTTTACCTTTCTTTTTTCTCGTCCAGTTAGTTTTAAGCCATGTTGGAGACCAATTTGATTTCTATATTTGGCCCAAGATTGTAATATGATCGAGCCATTCTCTTTTTGAAATTCATAGGTTCACCTCTTTTAATTTGTTTGAACCTTTATTTTTCTGTCCTAATCTATTTCTACCTATGATCACATAAGATTGTACCTGATTTGGCTAATCTAATTCACACTAACCTATCAGCGATAGAAATTTAAAAAGTACTAATTAGTCGTGATTATGATGTATGAATAACTAAAAGTGTGAGCTAGGAGTGTCATTTTGAGCTCTTCTATGCCTTTCATATTTTGTCTCTCTTTTTGGTATAGGGCTGTACCTTTCTTGTTTTTTCATTCTGCCCTCTTTTCTACTTTTATTGTTTTTTGTAGCTTTTTCATCATTTCTTTCTTTAGAGAACATAAACAAAAAGACGAACTAGATGTTCAAGAGCTGCAGCTTTATTGACATTCCTGCATTTCTATCCCTAACTGCAACTAGGAAATATTTACAAATTTAGCCGTGGCTATAACTTTTCCAAGACGTCCAGTCAATTATATGGTTCCAAGTACGGCCTTTGCTCATCTCTTTGAGCATCTCGGACAAACAAGGCCACTCCCATTTTCCTTTGTTTTTTAGCGGCGGTGCTAAATAATCTTCTTGTTTTTTGGTAATACACTTCTCCCAATAACCTTTATCCCCTTCTTCAAATACCCTCAAGAAAGTGAGCATAGGGATCTTGAAACAATGCCCGATTATCAGTGTTGTAAGATAGGTTTCAACCCGAGGGTTACCTTTTTCCTCCACCGGATCAAGATTAATATTTTCTTGAGAAAGAAAAACTTCTTCACCTTTCATTGTGTATCTGCGGAGGACTCTACCATATCAGGATGTAGTGTTGTCCTCTCGTAGTCCCGTAATAGCCTGCGGTCCGACCATCCGTGCTCTGCGAAGAGATCATCATGTTATTGAACAAGTGTATCTTTTATCACCTCGATTCTTTTCGGGGATAAGGTTCCTCAGGCTCCATCCCCGCCATCAAACTCCTCTTTCTTCAAAAAAACCTCATCATCACAACTTATATATTGCTGACTCCCAATTATGTGAAAGCTATTTATGATGGATTGGATTGGTTGATCGCGCTCCAAAGTGATGATAGCGAAAATCCTTAAACACCAATCCATCGTTGGTTTCCCTCCATGATTTCCAGTCGCTCGCAAGCTCATCGTCATCATTGTCGATCAAAATTTGGCAAATCGTTAGTATAAACCATATCACCAATCAAGCATATTGGGTTATCGCTGGTTTTTCTTTAAGTCGATCTACATGCTTATTTTCTAGTTTAGGACAACAAGGTTCAAGAGATGAGTTGAATTGTTTTGTTCAAATGAAGTTTCGAGGATCGGTCGTTTGTTTAATATTTGGTCAATTTCTTTCTCACAAAAGAGGAATTTGTCTTTCACTTTGACGATAGTACAACCAGTCCTCTTTCGTCATCTTGCATCTGATTTTGGTCGGATGTCTTCTTGAGCCTCTTTCTAGGAATCATTACTTGTGCTTGTGGAAACTTTGAGGATCTCTTCTTTTTCCTAATCTATCTCAGTCAAAAAACTCCTCATGATTTTCATGGCGCTCACTTTGAATATAAGGTTCATGAGTTGTTTCTATTATATTTTCGTGGATGCCACTCTCCTTTTAAAATCTGAATGAGTTATAACATAGAGGGAGAGTCCCTATATGTGCCGATTTTTCTTCTATTTTAGATTTTGTGTTTCCTAGGTGGCCTATTGTCTCCTAAAAAACACTGGCTCACTTTTTATATTTGCATTTTGGTTGTAAATTTCTCTTAATAGTGCAATACAAGATAAAGGGAGGCCATCCAAGACTTTCCCGACAACCTTCTTCATTGTTTTCTCTGCATTCTAGCTCATCATACATATTTTTCTTGTTGTTTTTGTCTTGTAGTGGTTGAGTTTGTTTTTTATAGGGAGGGGGTATGGGGTCGTTTTTGGATAATCAATATTTGTGCTAGCCTCATATCTATCCGCTCTTTCTATCAAGTATGTACATCATTTTTTCAATCATGTCCAATAGTGTATCTAGTTTAGCTTCTCATCTATACTTGATTCCATGTTTGCAAGTTATAAAGAGGATCACCGATCTTTTCTAACCGGCTCGTAGTCTTCTTCTAGTGGATTCATTAGGCCTTTTGGGATTGTGGAGTCACTAGGTGGAAGATTTTTAACTTTGTGTCCACCAACAACATGATTTGGTTTGCTCAATGTATTCAAGGGAGTTTACAAGGACTAGTAGTGTAATAGGCCCTCACTGAGGCCAATGGAGTCTCCAGGTGGAATTTTTCATCTCCCTTGAGGTAAAATGTTCTGTGGTCCACCACCAATGTTTATTATGAAGACAATCTAAAATGTTTTTGGGATTTCGAGTTTCTATGGTTGTTGTGAAAGACTAAATGAGTCTCTAAGAGCTTGCTAGGCAACTATGAACTCGGTGGTCCCACCGTGATCACCATTATGTTGGGGATGAGGTGGGATAAAAATTCCTGTGGGTATTATTTGTCAAATTAAGGGCCTAAAGAGTTTTAAGAGGTATTCAAGCAACTATATACTCAATAGGTCCCACCGTGATCGTCATTATGTTGGGGTTCCCGAGTTTTGATAGATCGCTAACCAAAAGAGCAGACAACATCGTGAACTAATCTTTTAGAGTTCCGGTGATCTAGTCCTCCTTCGTTCTCGTAGAGGGATCTCTCAAATGTTTTGCAAAAAATATATCTTGTTTGCTTTTAAGTATTGATTTAGACTAGTTATTGCTACGTCATCCTGCTTGGTTTTTTTGTTTGTTTAGTTGAATTGGCACAATTTGAATATGAAAGGTCTAGGTAGTATAGATAGAAAGAAGAAGTATCGGATTCATTGGGAAATGGGGTCAGAAGAGTGTTTATGATAGACTCATCGGAGGATATGGGATATCAAAAGGGAAAATCTAACTTGGCCATAGGATCCTTTAGTTTTGTGAATGAGATGGACATCAATGATTTGAAAGAGAGATTGACTCTCAACAAAGGGAACTTAAAAACATAACTTCAACATAAAGAGGCATTTGATAGACAGGCTAACTATAGAATTCTACAAAAACCACACTTTAAGAAAATACCGATTTCGAAAGACAAATTTCTGAAATGAAATCTAAGATTCGGGGAACACCCTATTTCCCTCAAAGACTTTATTTCAAAGGAATTAGAAAACATAAAAGATTCACCGATAATTGCGCATCATGAGAAGAGGGAACACCCTAACACATCTACGATTACAACTATAAAGACCTTTAAAAAAATTATTCAAGTAGGGACAAAGGGTATGATCAAAATAGACCTCCTTGGCTAACCGTAAACAATGGTACTTCAAAGGGAGACTTCAAAAATAGCTTTAAAGTGGTAAAACAAGTAGGGAAAACTATAAATCATGATGGAACCAACTATTTTGAATTTTTAAGAAATAAACAAGCATAAGGGTTCAAGAGAATGATTAAAGACTCTAAAATGCCTCAAACAGAAGAAAACATCAAACGATGAAGGATAAACGAGTCGAAGGTGCTTCCCGAGACTCATTTCTTAGCCTAAACTTTTCATCCTATTGTAGTAAGAATTTATGAAACATAATGAAAACAGAAAAAAAATCGCACTGTACAATACATCACCAACAACGAGGCTCAAGGATCCAAAGTGATAGAGCCTTCTCATGAACAAGCAATTCAAAACATCATCAAGCTTCCAAGACTTCAATTTCTTCTTCAACTTCAACGGACTCATGTATTATTTCAAAGAATTTCGTTGTTACAACTCATCGACCAACCAACCAACCCTTTACAATGTGCTCCTCAAGGATATTTTATAAGAAAATGAGGAGGTGGAAGAATTCCTAGGGTTGAAGTGTAATTAATCCTATACTAAATGCAACTCCTAGCCTTGAAAACCAAGCAAGGCATAAGGCGAGAATGCATTCAATTTCAAATATGCTTCATTTACTCTGTTTCTACCTTTTCAAAGGCTTAGTGGGTGAAAAGATTGACTTTTGGCACTTTCTTGTCTTTTTCAATAACTTTACTAACGAGTTTAAAAATATGTTATTTTGTTTGCAATAACTCGTTCAGCTTGTCTTTAGTCTTAATGTTACTCGATCGAGATTTGATCTCGGATATTCCTTTGAGGTAGAGAGGTTGTAGGTGGCAATTTGGGTAGTCGGATTCAATTAGCCCCTATGATGTGGCATTCGAGGTCTTTTGGATCCGATTTGTGGATTAGGACTTTGTTTCCAGAGTTCATGCCTTGATCCTTTAAGCTTTAATTAACATCTTTAATCCTTCAATTATGCTTTTATCTTCATCTTTGACACCGATACTCTTTCATTAATTGATGTCGATCGTGTTTTTGTTGTTTTGCGGGTGCGTAGAGGGTTTGTTGGAATTTTTTTTCGTGAAACTGATAATCATGACTCATCGATTCCCCGAGAACGTGTAATTAGAACTCACAAACTCTTTGAAATCATATCAAGGGCCATGAGGATCATCATCCTCTGCCCATTATATCGTAATCATCTCATGTGAGGGTTTTAACCTTAATCTTCATTGAACCTACATAAAAAACACACAACGTTATTTAAATCCCACGATTTATTGGTTTAAACCGCTTTGGAAGGTTCATGGAAATGTTTTCAGAGCCGTGAGGATGGAGAAATTTGCAGCGGAGGATGGGCTTTATGGTAAACATAGAAACAGTGGTTTCAAATTTAAAATATGATGCGAGCTGAGGAATGGTGGTTTTGGAAAATCGGCAGCGGTTTTCACGCAACATTTGGGGGGAGTGGGTAGTATTAAATTTTGGAACATGATATGACTCATCGTTCGACGCGTGGCAAATGAAAACCACTTTTATCACGTGGAAGTAGCGCATTGCGGGGAGAGGCCAAAAATTACTCGATATCAATCGTTGGAGGTCAGATCACAGGGCTATAGATCCGAAGGTGCGGATAGAACGCGATTGGGGGCAAGATGCAGGGAAAAGAATGGAGTGGGGTCTATGGTGACGTAGATTTTTTTGATGTTGTGGATGGTTTTATTCGCTGGTATTGAGTTAAGTCCGGATCATTGGATCTTTTCAAATAGACGGTTGATATTTAAATAGGAGACAAGAATGTTAAAAAAGGGAAGAAGGCACAAGAAATGAAATATACGGAGGAAAGGAGGCCCATTGGTCATCGATCTATGTCGATCAACTGTCCCGATTTGATTGGGACCATAATGTCTGGGAGAACAAAAATAGAGGAAATGTAAGGCTTTAGCACGAGGATTTGTGCTTTGAGCACCCGATTTCGGGGCTAAGGACATATGAGGAAGAGGGTCGAAGAATTTAAGCTCTTGGGGGCTTAATTCCTTAGGAGTGGAAAATACTATTTTTAGGCCAAAACAAAGAGATTTTAAAGCCAAAACAGGGGTTCCGATAGATGAGAGAAGGATTTTTAAGCCGGATAAAAGGGAGGTATAAGGCTTAAAGGGGATTTTGAAATGATTTAGAAGTCAAATGAAGGTCTTTTTTTGGATGAAATTAGAGAGTGAGATGGAGAGGTGAAATGAGGGAAAATGGAGTTTCTGACAGCTTTTTCTCTTGGCAATCAGCAGTACTTTAGGACTAATAGTGAAACTAGAGAATGAAGATTAACTCAAAGGGTAATTATCATCATAAGACTTCAAAATATGATAATTTTTCAAACGAAACTATCTCTTGAAGCCTTAAAGACAAGATTAGCCACCATTGAGTATGACAAGTAACTTATAGGTGGCTAACAAGCCTCATGGAGGAAAGTATCCAACAAATGGGTAAGGAATTGGCTAACTTGAGCACAAAATAAATCAGCCATGGAGGCACAACTACAATTATAGAATAAAAGGATAAGAGATCAAGTACAGGGAATAGGAGGCACAACTTGCCACCATGGCAAGCTTGTCCATGGAGGTCATCCAATGCAGGAATCCATCCAAATAATATGCCATTTTAATCAAAGAAAAATGTTTGTAATTCAAAATAAAAACATTGGCACAATATGGCTCTCTACCATTTCGGAATTATAGGAGGTTCACTAACTTATGCCAATATGTGAGCATTGAGGATAGAGCCATATTGGCTCAATTGTATATGCACAACATGGTCCTCAAAGCACATGAACTTTTAGGACCCCAACTCAAGGTTGGGGGATGAAAATAATAATGGCGTTGGCCTCTTGGTTGACCCATGAAGAAACAAGTGTTGATGAAATAAAGAAGGTTATCGCGAACGAAGCAAGTCAGCTCCCTATACATCGGAGAAGAGTTAATAAGCTCTAAGGTTTTTCATAATTAACTCACAAAATTATCTCCGAAAATACCAAATTGGCCCCTCGCTACTTAGAAACACATGAACAAGTCATCCACCATTTCGAATATACCTTTAGGTTGTTTCGGATCGGGAGCTTGTAGCCTTTTCCAAAAAAAGTGGCATGCGATGCCCCACGGTCTACAAATCAAGGAATATCACTCCCTTAATATATTGAGGAATGCCATAGAAAGGACCCGTTGAAGCCTAGAAAATCTCTCGCTTCAAACATTGAGGAAAACCACCTTGTCGGGACCCTAAGACTAACTCCCTTTCCGTTTGGTATGGTGGCTCCGACCGGATTTAAAGGACCAGTTTTCCTTATAACTAAATGGATTGATTTGGATGGGTGGAAATGAGACTAAATTAAATCGAAATAAAACTATCTAATTTAAACTAAATACTAGTAAAGAAATTCTAATACTAACCCGGGTAATTATATGTGAATACAATTTAAGATTGTTCCAATTTAATCAATAACCATGAAAATGTATTATTATTTAAATTGAAATATGCGAAACAAATAAAGATAACTTTGTTTAAGAAATTAAACAAAGAGTTGTATTAGCATATTGCATTCATCACCGTATTCCATCTATATATAATTATGAAAGATAATGTTTCAATTATACTCTGAAATGATATATAAAAGGAAGCGTTATGAAAAACAAATATATATAAATGATAGCAATTTTAAAGCGAATACCATAAGACAAAAGAAATCAACAGATGAATGATAGAAATACCTTGTTCATCTTGAAGACTTTCAAATGCAATGTGATACTCTAATCCAAGAACTCGATGCAAAATCAAATTCCAAGGCAACGAAATGCAACACTTCAAAGATAATTCCGCATGAAAATCACTCGGATGTGATCCTTTTTAAAAATATATAAGACAATGGAGTACAGAAATGCAATCTCCAAGTCAAAAAAATATTAAGATCCAAGACCCTTCTCTAAATGCATGAGAAGGGTTTAAATACTACTTAACTAAATCTAAAAATAGTTTATTACAAAAATTAAGGATTCGGTTCAATGACCGTCCTTTTCCTAGGCTAAAATACGATTGAAATTAAAACTAAATCTATCTATCTATGAACTTGATCTTTAAACTTGCAGGGCATCTAGCATAGTTTTGAGAAGATGCGGTTAGACCGACTTTCGAATTCAACTGTCCCGAAAAGACAGTAGTCGGCAAGCGTAGGAGCAATCTTCTCCGTAGCATTGATGATACAGCTAAGCGCACCGTGCTCGACTATGTGGCTTCACCAAGTACATCCAAGATGAGTCCCAATTCAATCTTGTTAGCCCTTGGATAGATTTTGCTCTTTCTTCTCGCCTTTTTCCTCCATTCCGCTGCAGTTGATGTGCCTGTGGGAGATATCTCCGGAACAAGCTTTCGTGAATTAAATTAGCTTTGTGTAAATTATCATTTACACAATCAAGTGAGAGTGTTTTCCACCGTAGCCGCCTCCCTCTATCGCCTTTTTTCGCCCTTCTCGATTTGTGCATCCCGCTTATTGAACAAAGTATTTCTTTGTGGTTTTCATTAACCATGGGTGCACCAAATTTTTTCGCCTTCTTCTCGTCTTTTTGCCATGCCGGATAATCATTGATCTTTTCATTAATCAAATCATAATCATTTCGTAAATCTACGACATGATTTGTGATTTTATCTCTCTCTTGGCACAAAGAATTTCATTGCAAGATTTTTTTGCGAAAACTTCCTCTTGTTGCGTAGTTGATTGTTCAAAGAGATAGTTTTCGAAATGAATTCTGGAAGCTTAGGATCATGTTTATGTTGATCTTGGATAATCTGTATTTGTTTGTCTTTATCGGCCAAGCTTTTTTGATGTCCTATTTTGCATTTCTTGAAGTTGTTGTTGTAACTCTTCAAGTTTCAATTGTGCTTCCTTATTGGCCTGTACTCGTTGCAATTATTGTTGCAGAGCTTTTACCTTGTTCTTATTTTTTCATTCAACAAAAGTTGTATCTCAAATGCTTTATCAATTGTTGCAGAAGCATAAGCTCCGCTCATTTGAGACAAATTTAGTGAGATTATGAGTAGGTTCTGCAGTAGATCTTTCCACAAAACATCTACTTGTTCCGCTTCGCGTAGCAATTTCACTTTCTAATTTTCTCTTTTTCCTCTCGTCTCTTCACTACCGCTTTGTATTTTGGGTCGTAGAATATATCTAGAGGAGGAATGTCCTCTACATTAAGCACAATTTCGAAGAGGGTGTGATTGGTATGTGCTCTGCCACCGTGTATCGTGTCGCTTGTTCCCTCGTGTTCAAAACTTTGGTTGTCCGGACAGGGGGTCCGTACATTCCGTCCTTCTACATTAATCAATTGGTTGAAGGTTTCCCATTCTTTATCTAATTCAATGATAACCGTCTGTTATCGTTCATTGGTTGGAGGAGGATTTGTCTCGTTGGGAATTCAAAATTTGTTGTTGAGTAAGTTCTTTTGATTGTGCAGAATCTTTAATGGATTCATCCATTTTATCTTCCTTTTCATTAGACTTATTGGAATGTTCGTAAGTCTCTCCGTGATTTAGATTTAGATTTGATCTCGTACTTGAACTACCATTAAGACTAACACTAGGAGTTTGCTCTCTTGCGGGGCTCTAAGCGTAGATTTCCCAAAGGAATAGGAGTTAGTCTTCTTTCTCTCGTAAAGTTTGAATTCCTGAAAATCCTCTCGGAGATAACTACGTTTGAGCTGAATTCAAAACTTCTTTAAATGAATTTCTTGCTTGGAACATATCATCAAAAAGATCCTGTTCTCTCGAAACTTCCCTTACTCCCGATTACATTGGTAAAATTCTTAACAATATCATCTGGGTCGAATAACCTTCTCAAGAATTTGAACAGTCGTAGGCATGTAATGTTGCCTATCTCTTGAAATGCATGACCAATATTGAAATGAAAGTGAAAATGTTCCACATTTTACGAAAGAAATTGAGGCCAAATGCCTTTTTTCTTCTCTTTTAAATCTTTTGTTATACCTCCCCGGCCACAAAGTTCGATAAGAAATTTCCGAGCTACAAGTATATTTGGAACATATAGGGGTAAAACATTAGGAGAAGCATAACTTCCAAAAACCCTAATATAAGTGAACAATTCTTCTCCGAACCATCTCGCGATGGGGAGAATATCAACCTCTCGTTTCGAGGATAACCTTGGGGGCATCCTTATTATACAATGTTCTGCACAATGGCGGCATTATCCCATGACAAATTTGGTAAAAATGGGGGACAAACTTAGACTCCCATAGTTCTTTATGGTACACATGAATAGGCAAAGGATCGTGAATAGTCCATTGCCAACCCATCACATGGAATTTAGAGACATAATAGATAGCATCCATGACATAAGCGGATAAATAAAAAGGTCGATAGACCCGCTGAGAAACATTTTGTTTGGAGCCGGTAGTGAAAAATAGCAATGGTCAAATTATCGTGATAGGATTTTGGCCCGCCTACAATTGTAGAATTAACGGTCGCATTCAACAAAGGAAGCCATTCGGGTAAGATCATATTTATGTCGTGCTTTCCAAAAAGCTTGCATAACATGGCAAAGAAGTGAAACAATAAGGAGAGGTAAGTGAACCCGTGCCTGTACATACCTTGTTTGTTTTTCTTTAATGGTTCACTTCTTTTGGTCCACTCCTTTATGCATTCTCGCCAAATTTGCATGTTCTCTCGGCAAAAATCTTCCATGAATTGTTTGTTGTAAGTCGCCCGAGGGTTCGGGAAACTTATACATTAATCTCGGATCTTTTGTGGTAAATGACCCGATTAGCTCTTTAGATGGAGTTCTGAATTGCCCGTCCGAAATATCGGTGTTGTCTAGCACCCATCTCACCATGTCCATATATGGGAGAATCTTGGCCTTGCTACTATTCTATGCGTAAATGAGCAAGCTAGTTCTCTAAGGGTTGCTTCGGATGTATTATCGGAACTCGCTGTAGCCACAACTTTCATCACCACAGGTTTTCTTCCTCTAGCGGATTATACATTCCTTCCCAAGTGGATATACCGGCATCCTTATTACAAGCGGTGTCCGCATACATCGAAGCCATTTCTTTGTTTTTCTCGGAACTCGAGCTCTTCTCCTTCTTACCCATATTGTTTAGTGGAAGCTTTTTTATAGACGTTTTCTCCTTCGTGCCTACGTTTTACGAGTAAATGAGAGTAATGGCATAAGAAAGGTGATGAGACTGTTTTAAATGTGAAAGTGGATGAAATATAATATTTTAATCGTGAAATGACTTTCAATTCAAACACAATCTCATTTACCATTAATTTTTCAATCCAATCATTTAATTTAATCATTAAAGCGCATAACGATTTGATATATGGGAAGATTGCCTTGGGATAGTGCGCTCGCATGAATTTGCGACATTGCGATCTGCGATTTGCGGTGCAATATCGCACATCGCAATGTCGCAATATCTCAATATCGCAAAATGAAGTCATCGCGAGTTATGTAAATAGCGCAAAAGCGGAAATTGCGCAATAGCGCTAGAAAAGCGCATATCGCAAAATCACAAAATTGAAAATAGCGCAAAAGATATTCACTAATCACTTCGTTTTCGCACTATGCGATTTGCGACCAATGCGTTTGTTGTATAGGCTTTTGGGATCGCATTATCGCAAAAAGCGCAAAAATCGCATTTTCGCTCTATAAAAGATATATACTATTTTGCTATGGATGCTGCTGTTTTGTTTAAAGAGCAATTTTTATTGTAATTTATCATAAACTTAAGTATTTCTTAATGTTCTTTCTAAGGGATTTCTATAAGTTTATGATAGAAATTTTTATTTGAAAAGGAAAACAAATCCTAATTGATTTTTTTGGATTTTTTAAACTAAGGGTCCCCATTTATTTAGTATCATTACTAATATTAAATAAAAGGGGGGGGTTGTTGCTTGGTCACAACAGACCCCCACTCTAAAGTTTGAAAATCAATTGGACAATACTAAAACCCAATCCTGCCTTGTTTTTGGGCCTACATGAGAAAAGAGATCAAGCAGAGGAACAAAGGGAATGCGCAACCATAGAGGAAAATGCAAGATTCTATCCACATGAGGGCACACCATCTGAAATGTCTTGGGATGTTAGAGAGGCCACTCGGGCAATGCATGAACTAAATAATAGTGAGTAAGTTGCTCAGAGAGTGAGAAATAATTTCAACGAGGGGGTGATGATGGGTACCATGAAAAGGTATATTATAAGCCATTTTCCCACCCTCCATCCCATAATTTCTCCTTTTATCACATTAATTAAAATATTTTTTTTCCATAATTTGTTTAATAGGAATATTAAAGGATGGTTTTCATGCTTCATGGCTTAATTTGGTTATGTGTAGGAAAATGAGAATTTTTTAGTACATTTATGATGAATAGGCAAGTTAGAGGCATCTAGAGGAAGTGTAGGATGCTTGTCCCCTACATTTACTCTCCTTTGACTCGGAGTGATCCCTATAATAATTCATATACAACTCAAGGTCTAATGGAAGCTAATGAACTCATGTGAATGTGAGGATCTAAGGGAGCAAGATCCACTTTTCTTGAGATTTTGAGGGAGGCAACCCTCTTTCCAAGTAGGTTTCCCCTCATTAATATTTATATAAATAAACAAGCCCAATATCACATTAGGATTCGAATTTTTGAAGAAAGGAGGGCTACCAAGAGCCAAGTTCTCAAGACTGTAATTTCTATTCTTATTTGCATGATTTATATGAACAATATTTTATGTTAATTAAAGGTCTATTTTTGCCTCACATATGAGTTTTTTCAGAGGGTTGAGTCCCCTTGGGTTAGGGCCCAACCCAGAGACTCCATACCCTCTTATGTATCTTGTTTATGCATTATTTAATAAAAATGTGTCCTTCCTTGTTTGACTAGAATTTTATTTTCTTGAAAATTGTGGTTGCACGCTCTATTACCACCTATCTTATGGGAAGTGTAGTTGAGAAGTCTACAACAACAAGCCAAAAATATGTAGTTACATTCCTTTGAAATTCACTAGGATTTAGCTCATTGTCTCTTATATGCTTTATTTTTGAAATCTAGGAGTTAAAATCATATTTCTCAAGTTTTCATGTATGTAGGTTATATGCATGTTGTAAGGTGAATTAGTTCTTAATGAAATAATATCCTTCTTTGTTTGATTTCATAAAATTTGACTCATCCTTTCTTTCTTAGCTTATTTTGTTGCAATTTGATCATCATTATGAGTGGAAGAAAAGGGATTGTTGTTGATATGCAGGTACTATCATTATATTACAAGGTTGACACACTCATCCTACATTCCCCTTATCATCATCAACTCCTTCCTTGTCATCCCACACTGTTTTTAAAGTTCTTCCACCGAAACCATATTTCTCGGTTATTTGAGGGACACCTTGTGCATTTTTTTTTGTGAAATATGGGCCTCTAAGAGGTACTTGGATTGGAAGAATCCTCACATAGCCCTAATATACCCTTTCCCACCTTCAACCCACCTTTTTTGCCCTCGGTATACTCAGGGAATCAATCCCGTAGAAAAATGAGGAAATCTTGTAGCATCTTGTAGAAATATTGTAGCAGTCCCTAAACTTGACCAAATTTACTCCAAATGCTTGGTTTTTGTCTCTTAGGCTTGAATAATGACCCCTAGGCTCTGAATCCATGATTGAGGAGGACCAAGGACACTTTGAACCTGCCTTTTTCTCACTGCAAATACAATTATGCAATTAGGATTAGGTGACACATTTCTAAATTGAATGGTAATGATGATTTTATTATGAAATGTATATGAAATTTTGTATTCCAGCCAAATCCCTTTGAACATAGTTATTAAGAGGGTGATTTGCAAATGAAAAGTAAATTAGGCATATTTCTTTGAAATCATGCTCACAGGATTTCAATTAGAAATTGTTGTTCTTGCATAGGATTAGTTTCTTTTTAAAGAAAATTTTAATATTTTGAAATTACACCAATGATTCACATTCTTACAAGTAGCATAAGATTTATATTCTACAAATAGATTCTAGACACTTGCTTTCCATTCCTACAATTAGCATAGCCTTTACATTCTTGCAACTAGGGTTAAAATTTACATTTGATGAATGACACTTTCCATTTCTGCAAGTAGAGAAATTATTTTTCATTCCTACAGTTAGAGTATAACTTTGTGTTGCATTTAGTTCCATTCCTTGAGCTAGCTAAAATTGTGGTATTTGTATGCCTTGATATGGTCCATTGCTTCAAGGAGGCGTGAGTAGAACTTGACATACTGTGCATACAACACTATCAACTCTTAAGTTTGTATGAACATTGTGTTGATAATTAAGTTTGGTAGCCTTGGGAGTCTCAAAAATACTATTTTGATAATGGGGCTCATTAGTAAGCATTACTCCATTATCCTTCTCATACACTCATTTGTTTCCATCTTGCATTTAGAAACTCGAATTGGCATGACAATTGGTGACAACATCTATAAAAGGAATTGAATGTGTTGTAGTGCCTTTCCTTTGAATGGGTGGCTCTAAGGACTAGGAGGCATTATATTTGTGTGTGGCATAGATGCACTAAAGAAGGAGTGGAAAAGGGACTACAAATATCAAATAAGGAATACCTTTTTTTGTGTATACCTGTGTGGTCATTTGTGAATGTCTATGGCTTGGTCAAGGAATGGAAAGGTTGAAATCTGATATTATTTCTTGTGTGTGGAGGAGAGTGGCCATCGATTTTTTGAGTTAAAAATGGTTTGAAAATTGTGTGCTAAATCATTGAGTTTATTTTTTCTCTCAAGCCATCAAGATCTAGTTTAGGAGTGGCCAACAACTAGAAAGACTACATCATAGTTGAGCCTCTAGTTTGGTGGAAAGTGGCTCACCCTTATTCAATTCCATATTGCAAAATATTTGAATCAAGGTAAGCATATCTTATCCATGATTATTTCATTTTTCTTTTCAACAAATCTATATGTACATGCATTTACCCTTCAACAAATTTATGATGGTTGTAGTTGTTATACTATTTCGTTGTATCCTTTTATATGTATTAACTTTTCTAAAATTATCAGTTGAGAAATATATGCTTCCTAAATTATTCTTTAAATAGGCCATGTTTCCATTTCTGATATATTTCTTTTTCTATGAGGTTCCAAAAGCTAAAGCTTGGAAAATAGTGAGGTGAAATCTTGCTTATCCTCTAGTCCAAATTTTGTATCTTGGGTCACAAAATTGTAACAACCTCGGGTCGATTTTCCATGTAAATGGAAGGGAATTATAAAGGAGAAAATAAGACCAAGATTATGTGACATGTATTCCAAGTTGAATGGAGGGAAAAAAATTAAAGTGGGTATCACTTGTGGTTAAATAATGGCTATGTAAATTGGCATTGCCATTGGCAAAGGAAAATGGAAATAAATGGAAATTAATACAAGGAATAAAGGAAAATAGGTGAAAAAGGAAGATGAAGGGACAATAATATGCATGCAAGGGAAATTAGAGAGAAAATAAGGAAAATGAAAGAAAAGGGGAAAAGGAAAGGAAGATACATCAAACATCAATGATAAAAAGGAATATGAGAAATCATTGAAAACTTCTGATCAATTTTAGAAATCAAACTCCAAGAGGAGAGAGATACCACTTGGACAAAAGAAAGAAAATTAAAAGGAAAGAAAAGAAAATAAAAGGAAAGAAAGGGATTCCAAAGAGAATATTAGAAGACCAGCTACAACATGAATATCTTGTAGGTAATAGGTTACATGTGTGATTTCATTTTTGGGATTAGAATTCATTGCGCATGCATTTGGTTTAAATGATTTCCTTGTTGTCATTAGCATGGTATTTTCATGGATTTATAGTGGTTATGACCTTCCCTTGTTATTTCATGTATATCCATGGTGTCATGACATTAATTCTTGGTTGAGATTTGGATTGTCGAAATATTTTGGATCTGGGTGAGGTGGTCTCAGGAAAATCCCAAGGGTTGGGGGTGGAGATGGTTTTCTCTGGGAATCCCTTGACAGGTGGGTGGAGGTAAGAAATTTCCTCTAGGTGTGGTGAAAATATTATGAGGCATCAAAGCTTGTGTTGGTTTGGTGATTTTTGGACTAGTTTAGGTGAAATAACTATGGTTGAGGGTTGAGGTGGTTTATCCTTTGGAAGCCCTCGTTGGTTTTATTTTGGTTTATCCCACAAGATCCAACATTCATGCTTGGAATATGGCATGGGGGTGATTGGTTGAAAGAAAGATTTGGTTCAGCCCAATCTATGGCTAGGTGGTACGTGGAAGTCCCTAACTTGATTGGATTTATGTATATTTTATTAAGTGCTATTTCTTATTGAGATCAATGAGCACATGTATTATTTATTGTGTTGATTTTATGATTGGTTTGTCATGGCTTCATTCTGGTTAAATGATGGTTATAAGTATGGTTAAATGATATTTTATTTTTATGGATCTTGTTCATGATTCGATAATTCATTGAATGGTTATATGAATTTCTGAGATCAAAAGTGTTGTTGCAACTAGCTTAAGAGTGTAGTGAGCCTTCTTGATGATTCTTTGATGAGATGAGTGAGACAATGATCAGATATACATTCATGACCTATAGCTAATATGTTTACTATATGTTTTTTGAAATTTTTAACATGTGGTTGGCATGTTTGGATAATATTTTAGCCCAATTACATGTTATGCATGCTTTTGATTATCTTAAAATTGATTCTAGAGAGTTATGGGTAGTTGTGTCCAGTGGCCTATAGGCTAGCCCTGAATTTGTGGCATTGAATCTGCAGCCACAGGAATAAATATGAGTATTTTCGATTCATAGAGGATGGTTTGTGCATGTGTATAGAGCCTTCTGGCCGCATGGAAGACTTGGAATGCATGTAGCTAGGATATGAGGTCAAGTGAAAAGATAGTTCCAACTCAAGATAAGATCATCATTGGATGTTTTCTGACATTTGACGGGTCTGGTGTCCCTGAAAAGTTTTAGTAAGTTTTCCAATTAGTAGACCCCACTTCCATAATTAGAACTTAGATGTTGGGTCATGTCATAGTAACTCTCATCTCCTATTTACCCTGGAGAGATAATAAAGGCGGGTAAATGTGGGGTGGGGTGTTACAGGGTGGTATAATATTGGTTTCATTCCCTGTAAACCTTTCTTTGGTACCAATTTTATAGAGTGGTATCAAAGTGATGTTTATAGTATTTTACCTCAAGGTAAATGTAAATGGTTATGGGTTTCATGCACGAAGTTATTGTTTCAGTTTTGTAGTGATTCATGTATGATGTTGATAGGTTGTTGATATATATATTGTGCTAATATGGATTGTCTTGTGTAGATGTAAAAGCCTCACCTGAGATACATTGATGTATGATTTGATTATGTCTTTTATTTGGTTCATCTAACATGGTATGTTTGCGAGAAATAGGATACAAAAATATGAAGATAATAATGGTGGATTATAGCTCACATGACTCCTCGTACAGGGCTGAAATGAAATCAATGGAATGGGATAAGTCAATTTAGAAGCAAGGAGAGGAATATTCTCATGATCTAGAAGATACATTGAGTAATTTGAGGGAAGATATTAGAATCTATAAATCAGATAACAACATGTTGACTGAGGCACAAGAAAGACTTGCAAAGGCTCAAGAAAATCAAGTTGAAGTCAATGCAGTGATTCTTCAAATCATTTCATACTTACAAAAGTAGGGACAATTTGGGATCAGTCGTGGAGATAGGTAAGAGGAGAAGATGAATAGGGAAGATGGTAGTAGGTCTCAGAGAAGACATAGGTTGGACAGGTATTATACAATGAAGAGTGGCAGACTCTCGAATACACCTTACAAGAGGAATGGTATTCATGGGTTTGATTCTAAATCTTCTTCTAGTAGACATAATTTCCATCATCTTCATCACCATAGGAGGAGCGAGTATTTTCTAGAGGAATTCAAGAAATCCAAGCTTCCTAATTTTGATGGGGAAATGAATAAACCAAAATATGTAGAAGCATGTTTTTTGGGAATGAGGAAAGCTTTCATATTGCATGATTACTCAGAGAACATGAAATCTAAGATATTTACCCTTAGTCTTAAAGAGAAAGAATATATCTGGTGGGAAGTTGTTAAGAATGTCAAAGGCATTAGAGAAGAGATGTTGACTTAGGATAATTTTGAAAGACTCTTCAGGAATAATTACCTGTCATATAGGTATTGTGATGGAAAGATCATTGCGTTTTATGAGCCCAGGATCGGTTCCATGATAGATGATAAGTGTGGAACCAAATTTCTATAGTTGTTGAGGTATGTGCCCTATCTCAAGGATGAGAAATCAAAGATCCAAAGGTTCATCAATTGATTTGTCATCATCATTCAAATATCAGTTTGATTTTAATGAGTCTCAGTCATTGGAAGAAGATATTAGGAATTTAAAGCATTGTTATGAGCAATGAAAGTGCAAGCCTGAGTACGAGAATGCCTATAAATGTAATGAGAATACTAAAGGAAACTAGCCTAATAAGTGAGGAATATCTAAGGATGTAGGTGAGAAAGAAAATACAACCCCTCATAATAAGTTTAATGAAACTAAGAAAGGACATGTGTCTTAGCCTGGAGAGCAGCAGAATAAAGGAAATGGAAAATACCATCCCAAGAAGGATTGTCCATTGTACCAGGGTGGCATGCCATAGATCTATAGTGCTGAGGAGGTGCAGACAGTTGGGGATGTTGCTTCGACTATTCCCCGTATCTATGCAACAATTGATAACATGCAGGCAGAGCATCAGCCATCTATTATTGAGATGGAAGGTAAGCTTCATGGTCAAGTTGTTTCCATTTTGATTGATCTTGGATCTAATTATAGCTATGTTAATCCTAACCTGGTGGATCAATGTCATTTGAATAAATAAGTGCATGCATAATACTGAATGGTGTATTTGGCTAAATGACCAAGAGAATATTTCCTCATTGGATAAAGTCTTGTGCATTTGAGCTTAATGGTATGCCTACAACATCACACCTAAATGTGCTTCCTTTGGGTGCATATAGCATGTTTTTGGGCATGGATTGGTTGTTTACTCACATGAAAAAGGTAGATTTTTATGAGAAGGCCATTAAGTTCTTGGATGATGATGGAGAAAATATAATCTTGTAGGGAAAGAAGAATCATGCATCAGTAAGAATGCTTTAAGCTATGCAAGCTAAGCACAAATGATAGGAAAGGGTGTGCATTTTTGTAGTTCATGTTTCAAGTGAAAAAAAAAATGATATTGAGGATGATGAAGTATCATGTTTTAGAGAAGTTTCAGGATGATTTTCTTGCAGAGATTCCAGAGTTACCCCCTCATAGAGAGATCAAATTCTCTATTGAGTTGGTACCAGGAGAAGCAATAACAACGAAGGTACCATACAGGATGAGGACTCTGGAGTTGGTGGAATTAAATTTGAAGCTTAAAGAGATGTTAAATAAAGGATACTTAAGGAAAATTGTGTATCCTTGGGGTGCACCAGTGTTTTTTGTAAAGAAGAAGGTTGGTACTCTCATATTTTACTTTCATTACAGGTAGCTAAAGAAAATGACTATCGAAAACAAGTATCCATTTCTTCAGATTGATGATGTTTTTGATCATTTGAAGAGAGCAACAATATTTTCAAAGATTGATATGAGATCAGGATATCAACAAGTGTGCATAAAAGAATAATATGTCTACAAGACTGCATTTCATACAAGTTATGGGCACTATGAGTTTATGATTTTTCTTTTTGGTCTTACCAATTCTCCTGCCACCTTCATGTGTTTGATAAATAATGTGTTGCACCCTTACCTGGATAGGTTTGTGATAATATTTTTTGATGATATATTTATTTATTAACAGAATGAGGAGGAGCATGTAGAGAACCTAGTAGTGGTATTGATATTATTGAGAGAGAATAATTTGTATGCCAATCTCAACAAGTGAATTTTATTTCAGACTCAAATTCATTACTTAGGACATGTTGTTTCCAAGGATTGGATAAAAGTGGATTCAGAAAATATTAGGGCTATAATGAAGTGGCCATCTCCGAAGAATGTGGATGAAGTCAGATCATTCATGGGACTAATAGGTTTTTACTGGAGGTTCATTAGGAAATTCTCGAAGGTTAACTATCCTATCACATCTTTGCAGAGAAAAGGGAAGAAGTTTGAGTGGACTGCTAAGTGTGCAACTAGCTTTGAGAAGTTGAAGCAGTTGCTTACTAATGCTCCAGTTTTGAATATTGTAAATCCTAATAAGGAGATTTTGGTTTGTAAAAATTCTTGCAAGGAAGGGCTTGGTGGAGTCCTAATGCAGGAAGTACATGTGGTTTTCCTTGGTGGAGTCCTAATGCAGGAAGTACATGTGGTTTTATCTGAATCAAGGAAGTTGAATGAGCACGAGTAGAACTATGTGACTCATGATCTTGATTTAGCATCGATCATTCATGCATTGAATATGTTCAGGCATTATCTGCTTGTAAAGAGGTTCATCTTGATGAGTGATCGTAATGGACTGAGGTACTTGTTTCACCAACCCAATATGAAGGAAAGGCAAGCAAGATGGTTTTCTACTCTCAACGAGTTTAATTTAAGATCAGGTACATCAAAGGAAAGGAGAAATAAGTTGCAAATGCTCTCAGTAGGAGAGTGTGGATGAATGATATTTCAACTATGAGCGCTTATGGGAAAAATTTACAAGAGAATATTTCATAGGTAGGGAAACATGATGAGAAGTATCATAAGTTGAAGCATAGATTGCATCAGCAAGGTGAGGGTGATAAGGACAAGGAGTATTACCTCAAAATAGATGGCTTGGTCAGATTTAGGAGTAGGATTAGTGTGCCAGATAGTAGCGAGTTGAAGAAGATTATTTTGAGAGAGTTTCATGTTAAGATGTTTTTAGGCCATCAAGGATACCATAATACTTTTATATTTGTTAATAATTTTTACTATTGGTTGGATTTGAAGAAAGAGGTGGTTGAGTTTGTTTCAAAGTGTCTGGCCCGTCAGTAGGTAAAAGCTGAATGCAAGCATCTGACTGGTTTATTATAGCCTATTCCACTTCTACAATGGAAATGGGAGGTCATTTCCATTGATTTAATTACATTTTTTCCTATTACATCAAGGCAACATGACTCCATCATGGTCTCAATTGACAGGACGAGAAAGGTAGCTCACTTTCTTGTAGTGAAGTCTATTAATTTAGCTACTGAAGTATATAAAATATTCATAAGGGAGAGAGTGAGGTTTGCATGCTTAGGGACAAATTTAGCTTTAATTATAATATATCATTCACAAGAAAATGGATAGATAGAGAGGGTCAACATGATTCTTGAGTATATGTTGAGGATGTATGGCATGCATTAGCGGAGGAGGTGGGAGGAGTTTGCTTACAATAATTAGAATCGAGAATACTTGAAGATGAGTCCATTTGAGGCCTTCTACGGGCAGAGTTGTAATACTCATATCAGCTATAGTGATCTAGTGAATATGGTGTTGATTGGACTAGATATGTTGGTAAATATGGATCAAGAGATGTGGGTTATTAAAAGGAATTTTAAGGTTGCATAAGATAGTTAGAAGCGCTATGTGGGTCAACATAGAGAATTCAAGGAGTTTCAGGTTGGGGAGCATTGGTATTTTTTCATCAAGCCCAAGTGGAGCTCATTGAGGATTGGGTCATGTGCCAAGATGGCACCTCAATATTGTGGGCCTTTTGATATCCTTGATAGAATTGGACGAGTGACCTACAAAATTGATTAGCCGCCATCGATAAAATTCCATGATGCTTTCCATGTTTCATTGCTTTATATATATGTACATGATGTTGATCATGTGATTTTTTTTGTCTATATTATAAGTGGAACCAAAGGGAGAGTTCTAGGCAGACCCACAATGCATATTGCAGCAGAAACAACTCATGTTCTAGAGCTAAGAAATAGAGAAAGTTAAAGTGCAGCGGAAGTACTTTGGGCCTGACGAAGCTACATGGGAGATGGTTGATCAAATGTGGGAATTATATTATTATTTAGTTTTTAGTTGAAGAAAATGAGTTTTTGTATATGTATATATATACATGTTTGTAATTGTAAATAATTCATCGAATTGTGCTTATAAAGTTATGATAAGCAATGTGTTTGTCACGCTTTCAGCAATTTGTCATTGTAAATATTGCAATGAGAAGTGTTATAAATATCCAACAAGAAACTCATTGGTTTTCTAGTCATAAGTGTCATAAAAAATCGAGGAAGGTGTACCCCCAAGGGGGAGGGGTTTGTAATAGCTCTGGGTTTATATTCCATGTAAATGGAAGGACATTATAAAGGAAAAAATAAGACCAAGGTCATGGGACATGTATTCCAAGTTGGATGTAGTGAAAAATTGTTAGGTCCCTATATTACTAGTATAGTCCCTTATTGTTGTTAGTGTAACCCCCTTATTGTTATTATTATACCCTTGTAGCCCCCATATTGTTATTATTGTGCCCTTAAATTATTATTGTTAGCTCGGCTAGGATTACATTGTGGCCCCATGGACTTTTATATATAGAAAGGAGGTTTTGTAATTTGAATCATCCAAGAATTGTTCATTCATGTAATGTATTGGAGGTTGCCCCCTCAAAGTGGCTTATTTATAAGGTGTTGATATCTCTTTTCTTCTATTTTTGGACCTAGTTTCACAACATTTGGTATCAAAGCTTTGGATTCTAGGGTTTCGCTACTCCAAACAGGTCATCGTAGATTTTTCGCTATAAATTTTTTCTACGAAGTTTCAGAAGCTGAAATTTTTAGGGTGAAAATCTGAAATCCTGAGGAACATCGTCGAAAAATTTCAAAGCTTCATTCGCAATATTTTCAGCGATATGATCTGTGGAAGGTAGGGATTTTTGCAGGCTCCTGAATTTCACTTAAACAGGTAATTGTGGAATTTTCACTATAAATGTGTTTCTACGAAGGTTCAAAATCTGACATATTTAGGGTGAAAATATGAAATCTTGAGGAAAATCCTCAAAACATTTCAAAGCTTGGTTCACAATATTCTCGGAGATATGATCTGTGGAAGGTAGTGCTTTTTCAAGCTCCCGAATTTCATCTAAAAGAGGTGATCATGGGAAAAGATTCATAACTCTCTCTTTGAGCATCGGATTGGAAAGATGTAAAAAGTGGTCACAAGCGCACAGATTGAAGTTTCCTGTCTATCAATTTCAGAGCCAAAGAAGGAAACAGGAAGACGTGGCAAGTCGTATAAGTTCACTCTACTGAACCAGCATGTAATTGGGTCATTGTGGGAGATTGGACATATCTTTGTCTTGAAGAATCGAAATCAGGTTAGACCTATGAAATTTGAAAGAAGATTCAGAGGGCTACTACAAGGCCGAATTTTAGATATTGAGGATCTGCAATTATATAGATAATTCAATTTCAATATAGAGCTCCCCAAAAGCAAGTAAAAGGTGTGTATTTTTGTTTTCCCGAATTGCATAAGTCTTGTTTGAAGAATAAAGTTGAATTGATTCCAAGGGCATATTGTAGAATAGATATCAGTATTGGATTCTAAAATGGCCCCTAAAAATAATTCAACACCCACTAAGCCTTTAGAAGGCTCTACTATGACTCATGAAGATGAAGAATGGCAACATGACATATCAAAATTACAAGAGCAAATTTCGCTCTCGCAAAGAACAACAAAAAATGAAATGGAAGTTTTGAAGAAAGGCGTGGAAACTAAGATGGATGGTTTGAAGAAAGGCGTGGAATCTAAGATGGATGGCTTGAAGAATGGCATGGAATCTAAGATATATGGCATGGAAGCTGGCATGGAATCTAAGATGGATGGTTTGAAGAATGGCATGGAATCTAAGATAGATGGCATGGAATCTAAGATGGATGACATGGAAGCTAAGATTGATGAGAAAATGGAAAACATGAAGAATGATATAAAAGCATACATGGAAGGTTTGACAAAGTTGATACAAGAAATTCTTCCTAATGGTGAAAAGATAGTAGAGGAAATGCATGATGAGAAAAAAATATATGTTAATCGTGATTTCATAAAATCTAATGTTGGCGGGAAGAACCACCATATTCCAAAAATGGATATGAGGAAGTTTGATGGAAAGGATCCTGTAACATGGATACTACATATGGAGCAATATTTTGATCTCCATAATGTTCAAAACACACAAAAGGTACGCATTGCAACTTTACATTTAGAACAAAATACATTTGAATGGTATCGATGGCTTTGCTCCCATAAAAAAATTGTCACTTGGTCAATTTTTACAAAGGAAATGATAGCACATTATGAAGATACAAAGAGCAACACCTTCTTTAGCCAATTGATAAATCTCAAACAAAAGGGTTTAATGGGGGAGCACATTGAGGACTTCCAAAAATTGAATATAAGGGTAACTGATATTCCAGAGGAACACAAGATTGATCTCTTCATAGGTACTTTAAAGGATAACATCCAACATGAAGTTTGCATTTTGGAACCTGATTCATTGGAGAAGGCATTCAGGTTGGCAAGAAAAATTGAATGTAAAATTATGGCAACAAGGAAGCCTACCACTCACTTCTATAAAGAGGGAAGTGTTGCTACTCTTAGATTTCCACAACCTACAAGGTTGACACCACAAAAATTGGAAGAAAAGGAGAAAAAGGGCTTTGCTACAGTTGTGATAGAAAATACACTAAAGGTCATAAGTGTGCTAAGAAGAAATTATTTTACATAGATTGTGAAGAGGAAGAAGAAAAAGAACAAGAAGAGGATATACACCAGGAACCAATACAAAAAGAGGAAGAAATCAGTCCGACCATATTGTGTAATGCATTGGAAGGAACTACCACTCCTCAAAATCTCAAGATAGAAGGACATATCAGGAAGAAAAAGGTAATAGTGTTGATTGATTCAGGTAGTACCTATAATTTTATTCATTGTAAGGTAGCCAAGGAATTGAATTGTTTCCTATACCCAGCACTAGAATGTCAAGTGATGGTTGAAAATGGAGGAACTATAAATTTCTCTGGAAAATGCCATAATATCAAGCTAGCCATGGGGGAATATTTATTGAATAGTCCAATGATTTCCATTCCTATGGGAGGTGCTGATGTTGTACTAGGAGTACAATGGTTACAATCTTTGGGAACAATAGCTTTTAATTTTCAAGAACTTTTCTTGAATTTTTTTTCAGGAGGAAAGGAAGCCGAATTAAAGGGTATTGCAGGGAAGCTGGGAAAGATAATAAGCTATAATGTCATGAAAAAGCTTCTAAATAAAGAACAAAGAGGCATAATTGCACAATTATGCTCACTAGAAGTTCCAACATCAAAATCATCTATTTCTGCAGATCTCCAAAAAGTCTTGGAAAATCATTCCAAGGTTTTTGAAACTCCCAAAGGACTCCCACCTATTCGTGATCATGATCATGCTATTCATTTGATTCCAGGAAGTGTTCCTCCAAACATCAGACCTTATAGATATTCTTATTTCTAGAAGAGCGAAATTGAATGTATGATTGCAGAAATATTAGAGGTAGGTATAATTCAACCTAGTCAAAGTTCTTTCTCTGCTCCTGTAGTATTGGTACACAAGAAGGATGGATCATGGCGCATGTGTTCGGGTTATAGGGAGCTCAATAAGCTCACAATTAAAGACAAATTTCCCATTCATGTGATTGATGAATTATTGGATGAATTACATGGAGAAATTTATTTTACCAAGTTGGATCTTCGTTCAGGGTATCATAAAATTAGAATGAAGACTGAAGATATTCTAAAAACAGCATTTAAAACTCATGAGGGTCATTATGAATTTTTGGTCATGCCTTTTGGCCTTACAAATGCACCTTCTACATTTCAAGGGTTGATGAATTCCATTTTCAAACCCTTCCTTAGAAACTTTGTGCTAGTATTTTTTGATGATATACTAATCTACAACAGGTCTTGGAAGGATCATGTTGAACATGTTGACAGGGTGCTCAAACTATTGTAGGAGAAACAATTATATGCAAAAACATCCAAATGTTTCTTTGGAGTACAAGAGGTGGAATATCCGGGTCATATTGTATCTCACGAGGGTGTTAAGGTAGACCCTAACAAAATTAAAGCCATTAAGGAATGGAAAGTCCCCACAACCATAAAGCAGTTGCGAGGATTTCTCAGGTTAACAGGGTATTATCGAAATTTTGTTAAGAATTATGGGAGAATAGCAGCACCTCTAACAACATTATTGAAGAAAGATGCATTTTCATGGACTCCTGAAGCAACTAAGGCCTTTGAACATCTTAAAGAGGAAATGTGCCTAGCATCAGTCTTAGTTACGCCAGACTTCACAAAAACCTTTATTGTGGAATGTGATGCCTCAGGAAATGGAATTGGTGTTGTTTTAATGCAAGAAGGAAGACCCATTGATTTTGAAAGTTGTCCAATCAAAGGAAAGTATTTAAAGAAACCTATTTATGATAAGGAAATGTTAGCAATACTGCATGCACTAAAGAAATGGAGAACTTACCTAATGGGAAGACACTTCAAGGTAAAAACTGATCATGACGGTCTTAAACACTTTTTGGAACAAAGACTATATTTAGAAGAGTAGCAAAAATGGGTCACAAAGATGTTGGGTTATGACTTCAAAATAATATACAAAAAAGGAAAGCTAAATGATGTTGCAGATGCACTCTCAATAAATAATGAAGAGGTGAAAGCATTGCTTTGTGCCATTTCTATTATCCAACCAGGTTGGATAACCGAAGCAAGAAATGAATGGAAGAAGGAAAAAGAAGTGTGGACACTTATTCAATAGTTGCAGCAAGATCCTAGTACATCTGATACACTTAGTTGGAAAAATGATTCCTTATGGTACAAATATCGCTTATATCTTTGTAAGAATTTCCAACTAAAACAAAAGATTCTTTTGGAATTGCACACTTCTCCTTTAGGAGGACACTCAGGATTTTTAAAAATTTACCACAGGGTGAAGAAATAATTTTTTTGGGATGGCCTTAAATCTGATATTCAAAATTTTGTGGCAGAATGTTTGGTTTCCCAGTAGAATAAAGTTGAGACAATTAAGACCCCGGGCCTTCTACAACCTTTATCCATTCCAAGTCAAATTTGGGAGGAGATTTCAATGGATTTTATCACAGTTTTACCTAAGTCCGAAGGAAAGAGTGTCATCATGGTGGTAGTTGATAGACTTACCAAGTATACACACTTTTGTGCATTATCTCATCCATTTAAAGCAAGTACATTTGCTACTACATTTATGGGTACAATTCAAAAGATACATGGAAAGCCAAGGGTTATCGTGAGTGATATAGATCCCATTTTTACTGGAAATTTTTGGACGGAGTTATTTTCTTGTTTGGGTACTCAATTAGCTCATAGCTCATCTTATCATCCTTAATCTGATGGTCAAACTGAGAGAGTAAATAAATTTTTGGAAGGATATCTTCGTTGTTTTGTATTTGACAAACAAACACAATGGGTTAAGTGGTTACCTCTAGCTGAATGGTGGTATAATACTTCCCTCCATACTGCAGAAAAAATGACCCCATTTATGGCACTTTATGGATATCATCCACCATCCATCACATCATCTTTAAGAGAAAATTAGAAGGTTCAATTAGTGGAAGATCACATCGAGCATCAACAAGAAGTTCTCAAACTCTTAAAGGACAACCTAAATTTGGCACAAAATTGAATGAAACAATAGGCAGATCAACATCGCAGTGAGAGAAGTTTTTATGTAGGAGACTGGGTATTTTTACGGCTACAACCATACAAACAAATGTCCCTCAAGCAAGCTAAGAAGGATAATAAATTATCGCCAAAGTACTATGGTCCTTACAAGGTGTTGCAAAATATTGGTACTATGGCATACAAATTGGAGCTTCCCGCTTCTTCACGAGTGCATCCAATTTTCCATGTTTCATGCTTAAAGAAGGTTATAGGTGAAAATCTTCCAGTTCAAACAATATTTCTAGAACTTGATGAGGAAGGAAAAATCATATTGGAACCCGAAGCGGTCACGGAAACAAGAACTCGACAACTACGGAATCGATCAATTTCAGAGTATCTCATCAAGTGGAAGAACTTACCCACTGAAGATTCTACATGGGAGGATGAGAATTTTATACAGAAGCACCCAGAGCTACTCAAGCATTGAGGACAACACTTTTTTGAAGGAGAGGGGCATGTTAGGTCCCTATATTACTAGTATAGTCCTTTATTTTTGTTAGTGTAACCCCCTTATTGTTATTATTGTACCCTTGTAACCCCCATATTGTTATTATTGTGCCCTTAAATTATTATTGTTAGGTTAGCTAGGATTACATTGTGGCCCCACTAGGATTACATTGTGACCCCATGGACTCCTATATATAGAAAGGAGGTTTTGTAATTTGAATCATCCAAGAATTTTTCATTCATGTAATGTATTGGAGGTTTCCCCCTCGAAGTGGCTTATTTCTAAGGCGTTGACATCTCTTTTCTTCTATTTTTGGAGTTGGTTTCAAAACAAAAACTTTAAAGTGGGTATCACTTGTAGTTAATTAATGGCTATGGAAATTAGCATTGGCTTTGGCAAGGGAAAAAGGAAATAAATGGTAAATTAATTCAAGGAATAAATGAAAATAGGAGAAAAATGAAGACGAAGGCACAAGAATATGCATGCAAGGGAAATTAGAGAGAAAATAAAGAAAATTAAAGAAAAGAGGAAAAGGAAAGGAAGAGACATCAAACAATAATGATAAAAAGGCATCTTCAAAACAGTTTACATCTGTTGATTAGTTTAAAAAATTGAACTCAAAGAGGAGAGAGATAAAACTTGGACACAAGCAAGCGAGCAAGAAAAGGACAAGAAAAGGAAGTCAAGGGAGTGTAAGGAGAATATTGGAAGAGAAACTACAACAAGAAGATTTTGAAGGTAACATGTTTCATTTGTGATTTCCTTGCTAGGATTTGTTTCCATGGTGCATGCATTTGGTTTACATGATTGGTTTGTTATCATTGGCATGGTATTTTCATAGATTGACAGTGGTTAAAACCATGCCCTGTCATTTAATAGATAGTCATGGTGTGATGGGATTCATTCTTAGTTTAGCTTTGGATTATCGGAAGATATTGGATCCGAGTGAGGTGGTCTTGGGAAAATCCCAAGGGTCAGGGGTGGAGATGGTTTTCTATGAGAATACCTTCGCAAGTGGGTGGAGACAGGAAAATTCCTTTTGGTATGGTGAAGATATTCTGAGGAATCCAATATTGTGCTGGTTTGGCGATTTTTGGGCCAATTTAGGTGAAATAATTGTCATTGAGGGTTGAGATGGTTTAGCCTCTAGAAGCCTTGGTCAATTTATTTTTTTTATTTCATGAAATCTCACATTCATTCTTGGAACAATGCTGACCACCAAAATTTAGGGGATCTCCCGGATATGAAGTCCCAAATATACCTCACACCATTTGGAGTAGGAGTCCCAATAGTGGGGTGTTTAATGATATGCCTTGGATTGCAAACACATAGAATGGCGTACAATGTATTTGGTTAAAGCAAGTGTCTGACTGTGTGGAAATTTAATATAATGCATGAGTGGTTCTAAAAGCAAAGGGGAAAGGAAGCGCACTCCTTGGAATCCTGTAATAGTACGCATATTGAAAGGAACGAGCTAAAAACACATCACATGAACTAACAAGCGGAATAGTCCACAAGCTAAAGGTGGTGGGTAAAAACATGAACACAAATTCAACCAAATTTGTACAAATGAAATTGAAATATTTCATAAGCATATGCACAAGGTAAACAAAATAATCTCAAACATAACCAAAATATTCCAACTACATTTACAATATATGCATGAAGACGTGTCAGTTATGCGCGCTTATGGGACAAATTTACACGAGAAGATTTCATAGGTATGGAAACATGATGAGAAGTATCAGAAGTTGAAGTAGAGATTGCATCAACAGGGTGAGGGTGATAAGGATGAGGAGTATTACCTCACAATAGATGGCTTGGTCAGATTTAGAAGTATGATCTGTGTGCCAGATAGTAGTGAATTGAAGAAGCTTATTTTGAGAGAGTTTCATGTTAAATTTTTTTTAGGCCATCAAGGATACCATAATACTTTTATATGTGCTAATAATTTTCACTATTGGTTGAATTTGAAGAAAGAGGTGGTTTAGTTTGTTGCAAAGTGTCTGGCCCATCAACAGGTAAAAGCTGAATACAAGCATCCGACTGGTTTATTATAGCCTATTCCACTTATACAATGGAAATGGGAGGTAATTTCCATTGATTTAATTACATTTTTTCCTATTACATCAAGGCAACATGACTCCATCATGGTCTTAATTGACAGGACGAGAAAGGTAGCTCACTTTCTTGTAGTGAATTTTATTAGTTTAGCTACTGAAGTATATCAGATCTTCATAAGGGAGATATTGAGGTTTGCATGTTTAGGGACAAAGTTAGATTTAATTATAACCTATCATTCATAGGCAAATGAATAGATAGAGAGGGTCAACATGATTCTTTAGTATATGTTGAGGATGTATGGCATGCATTAGCATAGGAAGTGGGAGGAGTTTTCTTACAATAATGAGTATCGAGAATACTTGAAGATGAGTCCGTTTGAGTCTCTCTATGGGCAGAGTTGTAATACTCATATCAACTAGATTGATCGAGTGAATATGGTGTTGATTGGACTAGATATGTTGGTAAATATGGAGCAATATATGTGGGTTATTAAAAGGAATTTGAAGGTTGCACAAGATAGTTAGAAGAGCTATGTGGATCAACATAGAGAATTCAAGGAGTTTCAGGTTGGGGAGCATGTGTATTTTTTCATCAAGCCCAAGAGGAGCTCCTTGAGGATTGGGTCATGTGCCAAGCTGGCACCTCAATATTGTGGGCCTTTTGATATTCTTGATAGAATTGGACAAGTAACCTAGAAAATTGATTAGCTGCCATCAATCAAAGTCCATGATTCTTTCCATGTTTCATTGCTTTATAGATATGTACATGATGTTGATCATGTGATTTTTTGGTCTATATTATGAATGGAACCAAAGGGAGAGTTCCAGGCAGACCCACAATGCATATTGCAGCAGAAACAACTCATGTTCTAGAACTAAGCAATAGAGCAAGTTAAAGTGCTGCGGAAGCACTTTGGGCCCGACAAAGCTACATTGGAGATGGTTGATCAAATGTGGGAATTATATTATTATTTAGTTTTTGTTTGAAGAAAATGAGTTTTTTGTATATGTATATATATACATGTTTGTAATTGTAAATAATTCATAGAATTGTGCTTATAAAGCTTTGATAAACAATATGTTTGTCACGTTTTCAACAATTTGTCATCGTAAATCTTGCAACGAGAAGTGTTATAAATATCCAACAAGAAACTCATTGGTTTTCTGGTCATAAGTGTCATAAAAAATCGAGGAAGGTGTACCCCCAAGGGGGAGGGGTTTGTAATAGCCCTGGGTTTATATTCCATGTAAATGGAAGGACATTTTAAAGGAAAAAATAAGACCAAGGTCATGGGACAGGTATTCCAAGTTGAATGTAGTGAAAAACTTTAAAGTGGGTATCACTTCTAGTTAATTAATGGCTATGGAAATTAGCATTGGGTTTCGCAAAGGAAAAATGAAATAAATGGTAAATTAATTCAAGGAATAAAGGAAAATAGGAGAAAAATGAAGATGAAGTGACAAGAATATGCATGCAAGGGAAATTAGAGAGAAAATAAGGAAAATTAAAGAAAAGAGGAAAAGGAAAGGAAGAGACACCAGACAATAATGATAAAATGGCATCTTAGAAATAGTTTACATCTTTCGATTAGTTTAAGAAATTGAACTCAAAGAGGAGAGAGATAGAACTTGGACACAATCAAGTGAGCAAGCAAAGGACAAGAAAAGGAAATCAAGGGAGTGCAAGGAGAATATTGGAAGAGAAGTTACAACAAGAAGATTTCGAAGGTAACATTTTTCATATGTGATTTCCTTGCTAGGATTTGTTTGCATGTCACATGCATTTTGTTTACATGATTGATTTTTTATCATTGGCATGGTATTTTCATAGATTGATAGTGGTTAAAGCCTTGCCTTGCCATTTCATAGATAGTCATGGTGTGATGGGATTCATTCTTAGTCTAGCTTTGTATTACCGGAAGATATTGGATCTGAGTGAGGTGGTCTTGGGAAAATCCCAAGGGTTGGGGGTGGATATGGTTTTCTATGAGAATCCCTTGACAAGTGGGTGGAGACAGGAAAATTCCTCTTGGTATGGTGAAGATATTCTGAGGAACCCAAGCTTGTGATGGTTTGGTCATTTTTGGACCAATTTAGGTGAAATAATTGTCATTGAGGGTTGAGGTGGTTTAGCCTCTAGAAGCCTTGGTCGGTTTTTTTTTTTATTCCATGAAATCTCACATTCATTCTTGGAACAATGTTGATCGCCAAAATTTAGGGGATCTCCCCAATATGAAGTCCCAAATAAACCTCACACCATTTGGAGTAGGAGTCCCAATAGTGTTGTGTTTAATGGTATTCCTTGGATTGTAAACACATAGAATGGTGGTGTACGGTATCTTTGGTTTAAACACATAGAATGCGATAGTGTGAGATTACACAAATGAGAAGCAGAAATAGTTCATAAGAATATGCACAAGGTGAAAAACATACATCTCAAAAATAACCAAAATATTCCAACTACATTTACAATATATGCATGAAGACGTGTCGAATTTGATTTTATTATAAGTGAAACTTCCATTCATACATACAACATGATGAATCACTTTCCCCAATAGTGGAATGTGAAGTCAACAACACTTGCTCCTCCCATTGAAGTATACTCCCTCTACACTATGGAGAATCCAAAGCTGACACAAAACTCCCAAGCCCTTTTCTAAGCCTAAGACTAGCCAAAATTTTGGCTCCCAAAATGCCTTTACAAGAGTTATGAGGATGTATTTATAACCAAAGGAGGGTGACTCTTGGAATTTCCCCTTGGTGACCCTTGGAATCCCCTCATGGCTCCTCACATTACATATGAATCTTCACATTCCATCATGGACACATGAAATTTCACTTATAAAACAATTACAAATAATATTACAATTTCCACTCTTACCCATATAAGAAGAAATAGTGTAGAGACAACTTGACAGAATAACAAGACAAAACACTATGTTGGTGGAGTTAGGGTGAACTCAAGTTGGGTGAACTCAAGTTGGGCATATTGGACTTGGTGTCTCTCAATCGCATACTCATGCCAATCTTGGTATTGTGCGATGGTCTCCCCAAACTGCAAGATAGTGTCAAGTTGGAAGCAAACTCTTGCTTCCATGTCATCTGGGTACAATGTCTTGGAACTGGTCTTAACCACTTTATTGATCAGGAGCAACATTGTTTTGATCTAAACTGGGCCACCATTGAAAGTATGCAAGTTATGTCTATTCACCTCCAAGTCCTTCCAACCGGCCATCTTCTCTAGCTACTCTATATACTGATCAATCTCTTGTCACACTTGGCACTTGCGCTTAGATTGGGTGAGTGAAATGACTCATGGGATCTTGTGGGTTCTAACCATGAAGTCCAAAATATTTTACAACTATGCATATGCGGCTTGAATGTCTGTAATGAATGTGGTGATCTTCTCATTTTCCTGTATCATTATCCAAACCTTTTCTTTCTCTAGCTCTTCCTACATATTCATCATATTTACCAATGTGAGTGGCATCGCCTTGTACCACATTTTCCAATCATGCACATGAGTGATGGAAACTTTCACATTCTTTAGGATAGTGACAAACTCTCTACACTAAAGTTGCAAGTTGTGCAATCAGAAAACTTCCTTATGAATGGTCATGAGCTCCTCCTATAAGTCCCAAATAGTGTCTCCATGTGTGGCTACTTCAAAAACTATCGTTGCTCTCATTTCTTCTAGGTATAACTGTACAGAAGCTGCACTCTACAATTTTGTGTGGAGTTGTTCAATATATTTTTGGGAAGCCTGTAGCTTTTGTACCGATTTTTTTTTCTTGACGATCAAGTATTGAGTGTTTTAATTCACAGCACCTGCGCAGGAAAAGTTGGCTTCGGAAATAGTGTTTTGATTCTTGTTGGTGTCTACCACAATCACCCTTTATCTAATGAATGTGGGAGACACATGATCATTTGGGAAGTGCGTTATTCGTGCTTGTACAATCTTCTTCTACATTTCATCCAATGAGAGATTGTACACATCTATCACCAGATCATCATCAAGGGATACTACATCCCCTTCCTCTCTTGGGGATTTCTTTTCGGCCGAAGGTGGTGGAATCTGAATGGTGGCATGAGCTGCATTGGGAATCAAGTCCACACCTTATTCTTATGTCTCTAGTCCCCATTCCATGTCTGTGACTTCAATCAACTGTTCAATCTCTTAAGAAAACTTCCACTCTTTCACATGTTCACACTCTCCTTCTATTGTTAGTTGATCCTATAATGACTCTTCAAGTTGTATTGGTGTCGTCTCTTCTACTGTTGCACCTTTCTTTCGTTATTATTCTTGCTTCTACTTCTCCTTTTCTCCCATTATTCCCTCAATTCTTGTTCTGATTTATTCGTTCTTCGTTTTGCTTCTCTCTCATCCTCTACTCTACTCTATGTAACCTCTTCTTCCTCTTTCGTTTTTTTGCCAAAGATGCTTTCATAAGGATTGGATCGTCTTTCATCTTACAACTTTTCTCCTCCTCCATGTTGTCATCAACCTTCCTCTTCCCCTTGTCCTATATCATATTGTTGCCTTCTTCTATTGTTGTTGGAATTGCTGCCATGTTAATGTTGAATCCTTTTCCATAAACATTTAAGTGTCTTCATATACTGGAAAATTTACTGACACTTGCTCAAATACTTCCCCAATAATTATTTCACTGGTTTCTTTTGAGGCATATCTCTTTGGTATCATTGTAATAATGATTGCTGGAGAGATGCTCAACAATTGTTGTACCTGTGGGATACACAAGGCACTCATGGCAAGCAAACATCTGTTTTGACAAAAACCACTTTCAATGCATGTTCATGCAGAAAAAAGAGCATATGATGGAGGGGTTTGAGAAATTTTCACTGGAAATAGGGGTTGGTTGCATGCGGGAACTACACATTGCACAATCATAGAAGTCAGGGTCGAAGCTTCCGGTATGAAACTGCATAATGCACGGTTCAGCCTGAGCAGTGAGCTAAGAGAGACTGTGCATTGTGCAGTATCAGTGGCTAGGGATGCAGACTGAGGTGTTGAACTTCTCAATGTGTAGTTGGGACATCTTTTACTGTGTGTTTTGCAGTTTAAAATTCCAATCTCTCAGCTTGAGCCTCCATATTTCTCAGTGCCCAACTAGGAAAAGTGAAATCAGGCAAAGGAAATGAAAGATCTACCCAAGGGAAGTGTGAAAAATGAGTAGATCTAAGAGATAGTGATGGATTGAGTGAAAATTTGACTAAGTGTAAATGAAACAAGACAAATCAAGTGTAGAAACCAAGTAAATGGGAATAAAAACAAATATATGAGGAGAGTCTCTACAAGGGCAACCATTAGTGAAAAAATGAAGAAATAGATGTGACACTTGTGAAAGGAAAATGATAGCTTGAAACAACATTTATACAAGCTAAAGAAAGTTAAAATTCTATCATGCATGCAAAGAAACAAGAAAAACAACTCTCACACAAGCCAAACAACACAAGCAACTAAAAGAGATAAGTGAAAAACTCACCTGGAAAAACGACGTTGATTGCACCGAAGGTTCCTTAATCTTCTTGGGAATGATAGAGCTCTAAGATTGAGTATGATAGAGCTCTAAGATTGAGTCCCATAATGAGCTCTAGTAGTGTCAACTACATATATTTTAGGAATTAAGGTTTATCATGTGCATGCTACAAATCAAGGGAAAAGCGACCCATGGCGATAGTTTCCAAAAATAAAAGGTGCGCTACCTTTAGGTTACTAAAACAAGATCCCTAGATTCTAGGGATACCTTTTTCTCTTCCCATTTTTTTCTTTTCTTGAGAAAAAATTCTATGCACATCACTGGGAAGGATTGTGCAGTTCCAAGGAACTAGCAGCTCCTACCTTAATGAACTGCGTAGTTTCTGAGCTCAGTGAGGGATTACATAGTTTCTAGGCTTAGTGTTGGGTTTTTTGTCATGACTGCACATTTTTTGAGCTCAAGGCTAGGCTACTAGTCATGAAAACGTAATTATGAACATGAAGGTAAAGTATAATTCCACGAATTGCATAGTTTCTGGAGGCAAGCCTAGAATTGTTGCACAAGACATAAATTGGAGATTAGCTTATGACTTAGATAAGTTTTCTAAGTGAAGAGCAAGTAAGAAAAAGAAAAAAAAAAGGTAAACATCATTCAAAGCACGGAGACCTGATAGAAGTGCAAGGTAACCTCCTGTGAAAAGAATGTTAGGCTCCAAAATCTAGGCAATTGAAAATTTATGGAGGGTGGTTGTAGCCACTACAATAAGGTGATTGGCTGAAAGAAAGATTTGTTTCAGCCCAATCTATGGTCACATGGTATGTATATATGTTATTAAATTTTATTTCTTATTGAGATCAATGCACACATGTACTATTTATTTTATTCGTTTTATGATTGGTTTGTCATGGCTTCATTCTAGTTAAATGCTAGTTATAAGCATGTTTAAATGATGTGCTCTTGTTATGGATTTTGTTTATGATTCGATAATTCATTAAATGGTTATATAAATGTATGAGCTAAAAAGTGTTTCTGTAGCTAACTTAAGAGGGTGGCAAGCCTTCTTGATGATTCTCTAGTGAAATGAGTGAGACAATTATCATACATGCATTCATGACCTATAGCTACTATGTTTACCATATGTTTTCCAAAATATTTATATTGTTTTTGACATGTTTGGGTAATATTTGAGCCTAAGTATAGGTTATTCATGCTTATCATTATCTTAGCCTTGATTCTGGAGAGTTATAGGCAGTTATTTGCAGTGGCCTGTAAGTTATCCTTGAATTTGTCACACAAAATCTACGGTCGCAGGCAAAAACATGAGTATTTTTTGTTGTATCTCTTAGCCCCCTATGAATTTTTTGACAAGAAAACAGGGGGCTAAAATGTTGTTTGAGCCTTCAAGGAATGCATTTCCTCTGAAAACAAATCATCCTTGAAAGCCTCCTTATGCCTTTTCCCTTTGATGAATCCTCAGTGCTATTCCCAGTTTAAAAGCTTCTCCGTTGTGAAGAAAATGCCCACAAGGCCTCCATTTTCCTTTTATTTCATCCCCACTAAACCCCACTTTCCACCTCCTTTTTCCCCTTCTAAATTTTCCTCAATAAACCTTTAAATCATCCCTGATCCCCTTTTAAGCCTTGTAATATCTTTTATTTGGCTTTAAAACCCTTTATTTCCCCTACCGTTACCATCTTTTGGCCTTAAAACGCATTAAAAACATGCCTAAAACCCACTTTTATCTATGACAGGCCTAGCCCCTTTCGGCTAGCCCCCTCAACCACTTCCCCTCCATGCACCCAAGCACTAAGGCCAAATGCTTAACCGTAAAGAGCTCATCGCATCGGAAGGATGGAGCGGAGCACATTTCATTTGTAAAGTTGAAACTCTTTGATGCAATGGTGTTTGTTCTGTTGAGTGTGGGAGAAATCGCAACCGTTGATCTCTTGAGATCCGACAGTCTAGATTTCACCGCTCCCCGCTCATTGCCCTTTCCTTCTCCTCGTTGATTGAATCTCCACCATTGATCCCCTTCGTGATCCAACGGCTGGCGCTTGATCACGCCATCGCCAATCGGTAGCCCACAATGTGTCACGCCCTATGCCCCCCGATTGCGATTCCCCGGACTCAACCATGGCCATCCGATCGATCTAGCTCTATGGCCTGAATTTCATTGCATTCTCATTCATTACCTTTTTAATCCACCTTCATTGAACTTTAATGTCCCATATTAAAGTTTATTTCATTTCTCCGCCTAACTGCATATTGACACCTCCACTATAGCCACTGTTTCCGCAGTCACGCCACCATTCCTCCAAGCTTAAAATCATTCCTCTGCCACCACCCTGGATTTTATAATTGGTTTGTTTTATTGTGTAGGGTTTTTACCAGAGTGGTATTTCACTCTGTTTCTCATAATCGCAATCAACATGATTCAAAACACAAAGAGGCCATTTCAGCGGTGGTCAGTGTAACAGCAAAGACAGATTAAGCGAATTAAAGCCAGTTAAATGAATATCCAGCACCTAATCTCAGGGTCAAAGGATTAAGGTGCAGTCCAAAGATTAAAAAGAGCACATGAAACAAGCCATATATGCTCTCAGCATCAACAATACATTTCTCAGAACAGTATGCCCACCGACAGAAGTCTCCATGGCTCCCCAAGCTCCCAAGGGCCATCTCACTGATAAGAAACTTCCAAAGACTATAAGGACAACAATAATGGAGGTATGGAGGCCCAAAAGACTTTCAGTCACCTTGCTTGCTTCATAAGACAAAACATAGAGCCTTACAGCTAGAAAGAACTTCAAAGAAACATCAGAGGTCAAATCCGACCTGACAAAGACTCCAAACCAGACCACCAAGTACAGCGCAGGGCTATTAAGCAGAGTGGGCACGGAACACCTCCTCCATTCTGTCTTAATGGACCGAGTTAATGTGTATCACCTAATCCTGCTATCCATTTTTCGTATAAAGAATCCCAGAGAACACTTTGTAAAGGGTTGGATTGCGTTATTGTTGTTGTAGTTGTAGGGATTCACTTTTTACTGTTAGAAATAGTTTTGGGAGAGAGTAGCAGAGTAGTCTATAATGTAGTAGGCTGGGAGGAGAAAGTTAGGAATGTAATCAGACATTGAGCTTAGTGTATGTGACTAGTTTTGCATCAATTAATCAAGAAAATTTCACAGGATCCTGGTCTATTACTACGGGTGATGTGTTTCTCTTTACATTGTTTTATTACATTTTTTGCATGTTGTTCATTGGTCTTCTGGTACGCATCAGAAATATAACATAGGATTTTCCCACACATGGTACCCTATGTTTTTTCTCTCCCTACCTTTAATGTTTTCCGCTGATAGTGAAATCTAAGAGACAATTCATGTAGTTTAACCAGTGTAGCAGTTGCTATTCGCTGCTAGCTGATGTGTGAATTGGGTTTGTTGCTGGGTTTTTCTTGTTTGGGTTCAAGCTAGAGGATTTGGGATACCGGGGATTTAGTGTAAGCCTTGTCCACTGGGGTCCTTATTCAACAGATTGGCCTTTCCAAGATCTCATGAGCTGGTGTCAAAGCATTGAAGGTTAAAAGCCCTTCTATGATCTCAGGCCCTAGTTCTATGTTTAAATCTTATTTGTTTTCCCTTAGAGAGTATGCTAAAGCAGATCTGGAGTTAGATGATCTCTAGTCTAATCTTGAAGCTGCCCTTCATTTTCACCTTTCCTCCTTAATGTTCCATTCCATCATCTATCTTAAGGATCCTTTAGTATAGATGACATGCCCTATGAATGCCTTGGCTAGTTGTTTGTGAGTAATCTCCTTTCATGATTCCATAGCCCAATGGATGGCACAGCCTTAACCCATCCTCTTTTGCTGAAACTTCCTACTGCTCTACTCCTTTATTCACATTACCTTTCAGTCTATGATCCTACGAACAACCCGATAACCAACCCAATCATTTTAAACCTCCCTTCATGCCTCATACCTAGCCTAACATCTCATTTTGAGCTCCAAATATTTATCATTCTTTGTTTCATTGGAGAGATCCCTCTCCGGGTCCAGGAGGGCTAAATCCTAGGGCCCCAAAGTGGTTATGATGTTGTCTCATATTTTGGTCTTGCCAATCTAGCCAAAACATGGGAACCCCAACATAATGGCAACTCCACAGGGGATAAATCTGAGAGTCCATAACTGCTAACATTGGTATGTGTCCCATTGTCGTCTCCCAACATAATGGTGACTCCGCTGGGGAGCAACTCAGACCAATGCCTTTAGATTGGCATTTCAATGTTGATGGTGGACAATAGTTTGTTTCTAATATCCAAATTCATTCACCTGGCGACTCCACACTCTCTAATCCCTAAAATACGTAATGACTCCATTGGTAGAAGACTCTGAGATGGTTGAATAGATGCAGTGACCTTTTTTGCAGAAACATGGATCCAAAAATGGACAGAGATGCAAATCTTGATGCTTTGGAAGATCAATTAAATGGAATAGCAAACATGTTTGGTAAAGTGCTGGAGATGTCTATGGTTAATTTGAATAAAAATGATGATTGTTCAGAGTATTTTCCCAAGCGAGGGCCAACGCCAGACCTGGACGATGAGCAAGACATGTATGATGATCTTGGTCTAGAGTTTTCCCTTGCTCGGGAAAATCCTCAAGATGAGGCTCAAGAAGATATCCCGCTTCAGGATCAGTTCGTACAAGAAGCAGAGGACTGCGGCTTTTCTATCTTTGTTAAAAAATAAATTCCTCTGTTGATAGAAGAAGAGATGGCCTGAATATCAAACACGCAGCCCACCTCCGCAACCTGCTACAAAACTGATGCAGATCTAGAAAACTCCTCTAAGGATCAGGACGAATAAAGACCTGCTGAGAATCTAACAAGTTTGATTGGTGACATTGCTTACGATTATGAATTTCCTAGTTATGATCTATTTGATGATGATTGTTTACAGAAGGAAGTTGAGCTTGCAGGACCATCATCAGTAGTCTCATGGGAGGAAAGTCAGGGCCAGCAAATCCAAAGGAGAAATGAACCCAGTCAGCCTATATATGACACTGATGGGGAAAGTTATGAAAGTATCAGTGATGAGTGTCATGAGATCAGGGATCAACATTCCTTCCTTTCAGAAGATGAGGAGGAAAGCAAAGAAGAGATTCTTGATCAGCATGAAAATAACGAGCCTTCTCTTCAAAAAGAGGAAGCAATGGAAGTAACCTCTGCTCAAGAATACACAGATATTTTCACGGAGCTCAGCCCAGCAGAACAGAATATATCAGAGCTCCAAGAGGACACAGCTGCAAGATATGATGGGTCCTCCAGTTCAGACGATGAAGAAGATAAAGGAGATTCTCTTTCCCAAGAGAGTCTCGCTCTTGATCCAGTGGAAGAGGGAGAAATCCTGGTTGAAGCCTGCCTGCCAAATATTCACAAACGAGTATCATTTCATGATCCTTATGGTCATTTCTTGCAAACATTTGAAGAAGGATCAAAGGTATTTTTGAGCAGCATGTTGCAGACAACAAGAAAAATTTTAAAATCTACTGTTAAGGAATGAAGAGAAAGGGAGTGGCCCTGCCTATCCAGCCTGCTCAAGGAAATGAGAAGAACAGACCAGTCATGGGATCACTTGATGGACTGGTTATATTGGAAGAGAAGGTTTATAAGATAGACCTGTAATTATTTCAAGTTAGAGTAGGGTAGGTAGGAAAGCTAAAAAAAAGCCCAGCCGAGAGCATGTAGTTAGTTGTTTTTAATTTTTGCAAAGTGTCAGTCCATGAGAAATTTTTTCTTTATGCCATGGCCCATAGCAAGTTAGACAGTCTAATCCTGGCTTGACTGTTTTTGAATTTCTGTCTTAGAATGTAGAGAAGAAATCTGCTAGACAGTTTAATCCTAGCAGATAATAGTTTAGGTAGAGAAACTATGAGGCCAACTGTTTAATCTAGCCTCATCTGGTAATAAGGGTATAAATAGAGTAGGTTTGTATTTCTGTTTGAAATAATTGATGATGTAAAGGGTTTGCTAGTCCTAATGCACCCAGAAGTAAAAATGTTAGGACTATAGTCTGGACAGGTAGTTGTTTGGGAGAATGTTTCTGTTGATATGATGTCTTCATGGTTTATGGCAGCTAATCCTAGAAAGAAAATGAATGTGTCAAGTACCAGGCATCTGGCCAACTCCAAATATCATTCTCTAAATTCTTGACTCCTTCAAGAAGAAGCCATCCCCATGTGGAGCCACTGTTAGCCCCCTATGAATTTTTTGACAAGCAAACAGGGGGCTAAAATGTTGTTTGAGCCTTCAAGGAATGCATTTCCTCCAAAAAAACATCATCCTTGAAAGCCTCCTTATGCCTTTTCCCTTTGATGAATCCTCATTGTTGTTCCTGGTTTAAAGCCTCTCTGTTGTGAAGAAAATGCCCACAAGGCCTCCATTTTCCTTTTATTTCATCCCCACTAAACCCCACTTTCCACCTCCTTTTTCCCATTTTAAATTTTCCTCATTAACCCTTTAAATCATCCCCAATCCCCTTTCAAGCCTTTTAATATCCTTTATTTGGCTTTAAAACCCTTTATTTCCCCTACCGTTACCATCTTTTGGCCTTAAAACTCATTAAAAATAGGCCTAAAACCCACTTTTATCTATGACAAGCGTAGCCCCTTTCGGCCAGCCCCCTCAACCACTTCCCCTCCATGTACCCAAGCGCTTAATCGTAAAGATCTCATCTCATCGAAAGGATGGAGCGGAGCGCATTTCATTTGTAAATTTGAAACTCTCTGATGCGATGGTGTTTGTTCTGTTGAGCGCGGGAGAAATCACAACCATTGATCTCTTGAGATCCAATGGTCCAGATTTCACCGCTCCCTGCTCATTGCCCAATCCTTCTCCCCGTCGATTGAATCTCCACCGTTGATCCCTTTCGTGATCCAACGGCTCGCGCTTGATCACGCCATCGCCAATCGGCAGCCCACAATGTGTCACCCCCTGTGCCCCCCGATTGCGATTCCCCCGATTCAACCATGACCGTCCGATCGATCTAGATCTACGGCCTGAATTTCATCGCATTCTCGTTCATTACCTTTGTAATCCACCTTCATTGAAATTTAATGTCCCATATTAAAGTTTATTTCATTTCTCTGCCTAACTTCATATTAACACTTCCACTATAGCCACTGTTTCTGCAGTCACGCCACCATTCTTCCAGGCTTAAAAGCATTCCTCTGCCACCACCCTGGATTTTATAATTGGTTAGTTTTATTGTGTAGGGTTTTTAGCAGAGTGGTATTTCACTCTGTTTCTCATAATCGCAATCAACATGATTCAAAACACAAAGAGGCCATTTCAGTAGTGGTCAGTGTAACAATAGAGATAGATTAAGTGGATTAAATCCAGTTAATTGAATATCCAACACCTAATCCTGGGGTCAAAGGATTAAGGTGCAGTCCGAATATTAAAAAGAGCACATGAAACAAGCCATATCTACTCTCAGCATCAACAGTGCATTTCTTAGAACAGTATGCCCGCCGACAGAAGTCTCCATGCCTCCCCAAGCTCCCAAGGGCCATCTCACTGGCAGGAAACTTCCAAAGACTGTCAGGACAACAATAATGGAGGTATGGAGGCCCAAAATACCTTTAGTCACCTTGCTTGCTTCAGAAGACAAAACAGAGAACCTTACATCCAGAAAGAACTTCGAAGAAACATCGGAGGTCAAATCCGACCTGACAAAGACTCCAAACTAGACCACCAAGTACATCACAGGGCTATTAAGCAAAATGGGCACGAAACACCTCCTCTACTATGTCTTAATGGATCGATTAAATGTGTATCACCAACTCCTACTATCCATTTTTCCTATAAAGAATCCCATAGAACACTTTGTAAAGGGTTGGATTGCGTTATTGCTGTTGTAGTTTTAGGGATTCATTTTTTACTATTAGAAATAGTTTTGGGAGAGAGTAGTAGAGTAGTCTATAATGTAGTAGGCTGGGAGGAGAAAGTTAGGATTGTAATCAGACATTAAGCTCAGTGTATGTGACTGGTTTTGCATCAATTAATCAAGCAAATTTCACAGGATCCTGGTCTATTACTACAGGTGATGTGTTTCTCTTTACATTGTTTTATTACATTTTTTTCATGATGTTCATTGGTCTTCTAGTACGCACCAGAAATATAACATAGGATTTTCCCACGCATGGTACCCTATGTTTTTTCTCTCCCTACCTTTAATTTTTTCCGATGATAGTGAAATATAAGAGCAAATTCATGTAGTTTAACCAGTGTAGCAGTTGCTATTCACTGCTAGATGATGTGTGAATTTGGGGTTTGCTACTGGGTTGTTCTTGTTTGGGTTCAGCTAGAGGATTTGGGATACTGGGGATTTAGTGTAAGCCCTGTCCACTGGGGTCCTTGTTCAACATATTGGCCTTTCCAAGATCTCGTGAGCTGGTGTCGAAGCATTGAAGGTTAAAATCCCTTCTATGATCTCAGGCCCTAGTTCTATGTTTAAATCTTATGTTTTTTCCCTTAGAGAGTATGCTAAAGCATATTTGGAGTTAAATGACCTCTGGTCTGATCTCGAAGCTGCCCTTCGTTTTCACCTTTCCTCCTTAATGTTCCATTCCATCATCTATCTTAAAGATCCTTTAGTATAGATGACGTGCCCTATGAATGCCTTGGTTAGTTGTTTGTGAGTAATCTCCTTTCATGACTCCATAGCCCAATGGATGGCACAACCTTAACCCATCCTCTTTTGCCGAAACGTCCTATTGCTCTGCCCCTTTCTTCCCATTACCTTCTCATTCTATGATCCTACGACCAACTCGATAACCAACCCAATCATTTTAAACCTCCCTTCGTGCCTCATACCTAGCCTAACATCTCATTTTGAGCTCCAAATATTTATCATTCTTTGTTTCATTGGAGAGATCCCTCTCCGGGTCCAGGAGGGCTAGATCCTAGGGCCCCAAAGTGGTTATGATGTTGTCTCATCTTTTGGTCTTGCCAATCTGGCCAAAACATGGGAACCCCAACAGTATCCACACGGAGGATAACATGTGTGTGCGAATGGAGCCTTCTAGCCACATGGAAGGCTTGGCATGAATACGGCTAGGTTGTAAGGCCAGGTGAAAAGATAGTTCCAGCTCAGGGTAATATCATCAGTGGATGTTTTCTAACATCTAGGTGGTTTGGTGTACCTGAGAGGTTTCAGTAAGTTTTCCGATTAGTAGACCCCACTTCCATAACTAGAACTTGGATGTTGGGTCATGTCATACTAAATATCAGCTCATGTTTACCTTGGAGAGCTAGTAAAATCGGGAAAATGTGGGGTGGGGTGCTAGATAAATTTTAGGAAATATGATCAAAGGAAGTTAAGTTTCCTAAATGCATCTTTAAATAGGCCATGTTATAATTTTTGCTATAACTTGTATTCTAGGATGTTCTAAGAAAATTAAGCTAGACCATAGTTAGATGAAATCCTACTGATCATCTGGAACAAATTTAAGATCCTAGGACACAATATTTTAGGATATATGATAAGAGGAATTTTAGCTTCCTCGATGCTCCTAAAACCATCCATCAAATGGGACATGTTAGAATTTATGTTATAATTTCTCTTCGATCACATTCCTGAAGATAAAACTTGGAACATAGTGAGGGGAAATCTTTTTGATCTTCTATTCCAAATTTTAGATCTTGGGTCACAATATTTTAGGAGATATTATAATAGGAATCTAAGCTTTCTAGATTCTCTTACAGACATGCATTAAATAGGTCATGTTGGAATTTATGTTATAACTTTTCATCTCGGAGGTTCCAAATTCTAAAAATTTAATCATAATGAGTGGAACTCCTATAGATGATCTAGTTCAGATTTTAGAACTTGGACTGCTATAATTTAGGATATATTCTCTGAGGAATTTTTTATATTATATTACATGCAAAGTGTTTGAAGAAATTCCTAAATAGTTTAATTATCCATTCCATACCAATTTTTTCATGAAATTCCCAAATAAAAATGTTGTTTTATGGATGGCGATAGTATTTATGTATGTTAGAATTGTTATATGATAGTATTGTTTTATTTGATCTATGTCTATTTCCATCTAAAGAATTTGAAAAAATGTGTTAAAGGTGTTTTATTACAATTTTCATACAAACTATTTGATAAAATACATCGAAGAAAAAAATCAAAAGTTGCATGATTGAGTGGTATATTTTAGTTAGTATGTTACAAGAGGAATCAAATAAATTTTCTTATTTGATTTTATACAAATTTTTTGGCAAAATGTCTACAAGAAAAATAATACTTAATTGGTTGTATACAAAGTATTTGTAGAAATTTTTACATGTAAAGTGTTTGAAAAAATGTAAGGGAGATGAAAAATAAGTTTTTGCAAGTGTGTTTTGGATAAATTTAGTAGGGGTATGTGACAAAGTGGTATCAGAGCTAAGTTTCAACACTGGACCTGAATGGGCTCAAGAAAATATGAAATTTTATAGCTATGCATGCATGTATATTTATGTGTTTTATTTTGTTATATCTATCAATATAATGTTGTTCTTTACAGACTAATATGAGTGTGATGTAGACATATAAACTTACATGTTGGTATAAACCTAGAATATATGAGGAAAAGGGAATGAGCATATTTGACATGTTTATTTTTTTAAGTACTAATAGTTGTGTGATTGTTTCATGACCTAGAATACTTTCCAACAATAAAAGAGAAGTTGTTCAGCAGAAAAGTACAATTGAGCAACGAAATGATCTCCTCTAAGGAAAATGGGAGAGAAGATAGAACATTTCCCAATCTCCTTGAAACAATGAAGATATTGAAGGCATAACTCCAGGGCTAGAAAGAGGATAAGGAAATATTAACTAAAAAGAAAGAATGACAAGTGGAATTTAATGCAGTGTTTTTGCAGAGCTTGTCTAGAAGTCAAAAGAAGGTTTAGTAGGGAATAACTGTTGGCAACGATGTAAAAGACATATCTAAGAAAATGGATATCCCTTCGAAAAATAAGAAGCATGATTTGAACATCAACAATATAGGGAAGAGTACATCTAAGAAAATACAATGATGTAGGAATGTGGTTACTTCTGATGAAGACTCCTCCTTTGATTCCTCTAGTGATGGGAAACCCAACTCAAATGGGATGAGTAGCAACAAATCATATAATAAAAACAAGAATAATAACTCTAAAGTTGCATTGCATGAATAATTCAAGAAGGAAAAACCACACACCTTCAATGGTGAGATCAAAAAAGGTGATGAAGCTAAAGCATGGTTATTAGGATTGAAGAAATAATTCCATGTGCATGATTATTTAGCAAAGTTCATGAAAGCTAGAGTATAAATATTTAATATGCATGGAAAGACATCCATATGATTGGAAGATATCAAGAATATGAAAGGAGTTCAAGAAAATAACATCCCTTAGAAAAATTTCAAAAAGTACTTCAAAAAAAAGTACCTCTGAGAAAGGTAATATGATGAAAAGGTCAAATTTAACAATTTAAAGCTTGGACAATTCACTAGTATAGAATATTGTGTTAGAAATTTTTTAGAGATGTTGTGTTATGTGCCTTATATCAAGGATGAAAAAAGTGAATATTAAAATATTAATTAGTGGATTTCCTTAGACTTACGAAGACTAGATATATTTTAATGAGTCAAAGACTTTGTATGACACCATAAGAAATGTTGTGTTGCTATGAACAGACAAAGGATATATCAGACCCAGTGTGTCTCCTTGGAGATCACTGGCCTTGTTTGTGAAAAAGAAATATGGCACTCTTAAATTGTGTATTGATAACATAAAGTTTAACAAAATTATTATTAAGAATCTATATCCTCTACCCAGGATTGATGACTTGTTTGATCAGTTGAGAGGAGCTAAATATTTTTCCAGCACAGAATTAAGTTCTATATATAACCAAGTTTGAATCAAATATTAATACATTCATAAGACAACATTTTGAACTAGATATGAGAATTATGAATTTGTGGTGGTGCCTTTTTGGTTAAATAATGCACCAACTACATTCATGTGTTTGATCAATAACATGCTCAATAGGTATTCAGACAATTTTTTTATTTATTTTCATTTCTATTTATTCAAAGACAAAAGAAGAGCATGGTGAGCATCTTTGGATCATGTTGCAAGTGATGGGAGAGAATCAATTATATGCCAAGTTTAGAAAGTGTGATTTATGTCAAAAGGAAATCCATTAATTGGGACACATAATTTTATGGAGAAATTATGATGTAGATTTGCAACTTCGCATGAAGTTTTAATCAAAATCATAAGACACAAACCTACTCTATTGCTCTGTGGACATTAATTCACAATTGAGAAAAAAAAAATTAGACATGCAATAAGAAATCACACACATGCAAATGGTATTTTTCCTGGGGAAAGCAATCTGCTAAAAATGCAATGTCTACTTATAGTAATTTGATGAATAGAAATGTATTACAATTTCTTTGCTCATCTGAGCATAACCTGCAAGTGCATAACCTATCTCTATGCTCACTAAGAAGCTCTGACCCAGATTTAGTCAATTTATAACTCTGCTTTAGCTCCTATTTCCTTACGTTGTTTCTTGTGAAATTAGACCCCTATTATTTAGGAATTTCTCCAAAATGGATTGTCAATTCCTTCAGTTGATCATCTCACTGCATGCAACACATGTACACTCAAAACTAGTCTACAAATAATGTTAAACTGCCTTGGAATATCCACCATGGCCGGGGAACTCGAACTATCTACATGCACTGGCTATTTTGAGTTTATTGATTAGTTAACTAGATGATCACTGAGTTTGAATGAAGTCCCACTACTTAACTAACCTTCCACTAGTTCCTCCAACAATTAGAACTAGTTTAGTTGAAAATGACATGGGATAACTTATCTTGATTGCTAAAAATTAACAATCACACATGCTTAAATAAACTTCAACTCATCCAAATCGAGTTTACTAAGTATTATGGGTGACAAAAGCCATGTCACAGAAGTTAACTACATCCAAATTTTTTGTTGATGTGGAAATTTGAATTTTCTCAATTTAATCAAGGAAAAATTAAATTGAGAATTTCTTGTTGCATTTTTTAACACTCCCTCTCAGAAAGAAAGGGATTATAGACCACCCTTATCCTGCACCTCCTGAATTAGAACTTCACTTTTGACAAGGCCTTTTTCAAAATATCATCATCTTGTTCCTCTCTCAGAATCTACTACAACAACATTATCCACCCCTACGCACAATCCCGGAAACAATGATATCAGATATCGATATGCTTGGATCGATAGTGAAAAACAAGATTCTTAGAGAGCTTGATGAAACTATGACTATCACATTAGATCATAGTTGGATCCGTCATTTGACCAAACAATCAAACAAGTATCTTTATCATCCAGATCACCTCACATGCTACTTGAATTGTAGCCATGTATTCTGCTTCTACTGAGCTGAGCACCACAAATCTTTGTGTCTTTTTGTATCAAGAAAACATTGCAAACCTAAAACTGAAAATTTCACCTAATGTACTTTTTCTTTCTGATGGATTCCCCACCCAATATACATCTATGAAGCCACACAAATTCTCTTCCTCTTTCCACCTGTACCATATTCCAAACTGGGTAATGCCTCTTAGGTACCATAAAACATGCATAGATACCTTCCAATATAATTTGGTCAGACTAACCATAGCTTAGCGTAGTTAGTTGACTACATAACACATATTTGGTCATGTGTTCACAAGTTACATCAATGAACCCATTGGTTGTCAATAAATGGTAGCATCCCCTTCTTCACCTGAAGTGGAATCCTCCTTCCTCTAGATGGTCACTAGAGGTGTCTCCATGGGTTTGCAACTCTCCATGCAGAATATTGCAGTATCTCATTTTCATACTTGCCTTAAGAGAAAAAAAGTTCCCCATCGCCTTGACATACTTCCAAGCCGAGGAATTAATGCATCATACCCATGCCCTTCATTTCAAATTCTCTTGCAAGATCCTCCTTAGAAGACCTGATCAACTTTTAATCACCAGTTAAAATAAAGTCATCAAAATATAAGAAAATAATCAACAATTTACCTTCTACCAAGATATGATAGAGGTTTTCATTGGCTTCACATTTGGTGAATCCCAAACCAATGAGATAGTTATTGATCCTGGTGTACTAAGCACAAGATGATTGTGTGAGACTGTACAACGCTTATTTCAGTCTACAAACATGAGACTCTCAATCAAAAGTCACAAAACCTTTTGTTTGATCGATGTACATGTCCTACTCAATAAATCCATTGAGGAATATTGCTTTTACATCTATCTGGTGGATCTTCCACCCCATCTGCACCGTCAGAGCAAGAATTGATCTAATGGATGAGTAACGTTCTACAGTAGTAAAGGTATACTCATATTCAATCTTTTCAACTTGAGAGTACCCCTTGGCCAAAAATTTGGCCTTATAATTCTTCATGCTTCATTCTTCCGCCTTCTTTACCTTGAATATCCATCAAAAAACCACAACTGATTTATCTGCTGGTTTTGGGACTACTTCCAAAACATTGTTCTTTACAATGGATATGTATTCCTCCACCATTGTAGCAACCCATACAAGTTTATATGTTTCTTCCTCTAAGGAGGATGGCTCAGTCTCTTCAATCTCAGTCATTAGATCCATGTAGCCAGTGTACCCATTTGCTGACCTTATTTTCCTATGAATATTTGAAGGAGCACCCATATTCACACATGAATCCACCAAAATTCTCTCAACTTCACTGGTTATTTTCCTTCCTTCTCTAGATGGTTTTTCTTGAGTGGTGGTCTCCACTCTCTTCTCCTAAATTTTTGGTTTCTCCAAAAATTCTTGAGGCTCCTCCTTTGGAGATAAAATCTTCTCTTATGGTGGGATCTAAAGCTCCCTCTCAAGAGAGCACCGTGTTGCTTTCTACTCATCAAATTTTACATCCCTTCACAAAATTTTCATTTTGAGGGATGAAATTTACACATGGTATTTTTGATAATTTTCTGTGTAAAACACATATACTCCCATTTCTTTTTTCATATCTATCTTCTTCAATGATTCTTTGGAGACATGGAAGTAAAAAAAGGCTCCAGAAACCCTAAAGTGTTACACATCCAGCTTCCTCCTCGAGAAATCCTCCTTTGGAGTAATCATGCCTAGAACCTGATGATGACTCTAGTTCTTTAATTTGACTGTTGTGTTTCATGCCTCAGCCCACAAGTGAAGAGGCAAGCCTTGGTCATGCAACATCACTCTTTTTTCTCCCACAATGCTATGGTTCTTTCTCTCAACCACCCCATTTTGTTGTTGGTTGTGGGGTGTTTTCAACTCTTGTCGAATTCCTTCTTTTGCACATAAATTTTTAAATTCATTCAACATATACTAATTTCCACTATCACTCCTAAGATACTTCACCTTCTTGTTGGTTTATTTCTCAACCAGTGCCTTGAATTGTACAAACTTGGAGAATGTCTCATATTTCTTCCACATGGAGAAGATCAAACAATTCTGTGAGAATTAATTAATAAAAATGAGAAAATATTTGTTCTTGGCAGTGGAGGCCATCGATAATGGTCCACATACATTAGAGTGGATCCTTTATAAGGTTGCATGTGCTTTGTTTTCTAGACCATGGAATGTGGATTTTTTGTACTTCACCAAATTACATCCTTTGCATACATCCTACTGCTCAAGTTCTCCTTTGGGGAGGCCTATGATTATTTGTTGCATAATCTTTATGGTGCCATGATGCAAACATGGAAAATTTTAGGGGCTAATATTCGCAGGTGGGCTAATTTTCCATGGTTTTTCCAAAAACAAGATTCGCTAATTTCCATTTTTTTATGAAAGTGATTCGCCCAAATTTTACAATATAAAATTATTTTACCTAAAAAATCGCCAACATTATATAGATAATATATATAATATCATTATAAACTTGAATGATTTTAGAAACACATCAATTAACATTTTATAGTTTTCATATTAGGGCTAGTGAGATTCGCCAATTTTTTAAACTTCAAAATAATTTTCCATCCTTAAAATTTTCCATGGATGCAAATGGCCAAGTATTTTGTGTCAAATTTCACCAACATTGCAGCTCTGTACCTTCTCCACCTTTGTGATTACTTCAACATAGTATTCCATATATAACTTATATAGGTTCTTCACACGTACCCTGACCTTATTCATCGATCCCATGGATATGTGTCTTAGGAATTCATTTCCTTTGTTGAAGATCACATCATAACCACAGTCTTCCAAAACTGCAACAAAGATGATATTTTCTTTAGGCCTGGAACAAGCATGACATCCTTCAGTCTGATGGGGGAACGTGATTCCATCTAAAATTTGATTGTACAAACCTTGGTCATGTTATACCTTCTGCCATCTCCCATATTCATGTGCATATATAAATATTTCTCTTCCAGGTCACAAAAAAAATATCTACACCCTGTCCTGTGGAACGATGCACCTGAGTCTAAGTACCACACGCTCCCCATCATTGTGATGGCCATGCATTTGATAAGGGTAAAGTAAAGCTCAAACTATGAATATAAGGCTTCACATACTACAGCTCCTGAGGTATTCTTGGTTGCCTTTTTGTGTGGACACTTCATGGCATAGTAACTGAATTCATGACAATGGAAGAATTTAATTTTCGACAAATATTTCTTCTTTTCCCCTTGACTAGACTCTCATTTGGATTGATATTTCTTCCCTTTTCATTTTTTTCCTTTCCAGCCAATGAAATTTTTTTTCCATCCTCGCCCTTTGATGAAGTCCCATATCTGGTATTCTGCCTTATTTCCTCCTACACCAAATAATATCATAAGCACTCTCAATTCAATAGTTTCTCCCTCTTTTTCACCAAATCATGATAGCTATGCGAAATCTTGGGAAGGAACATAAGGGCTAGGCTTACCAAGTCTTCTTCAGGAACATTTACACCAACCCCACCTAGTTCATCATGAAACTGTGTGAACCTGCTCAGATATTGTGGAATATTGTCATTCTTATGCATCTTGATACCTTGAAGTTTATCCTTAAGTGTCAACTTCCTATGGTCACTATTATTCTCGAACAATTATTTCAGTGCTTTCCACATTGTAAACACAGTTTATTTTCCATGGATATTTGAGACAATGTGATCTCGTACTCCCTCCAAGATTATTATCCTCACCTTGGCTACATATTTCTTCCACTGAGAAATGTTATGGGCATCATATTTTGGTGGTTTTTCTACATTTCTCTTGATGTATCCTAGAAATCAATTGTCATCTAATACCACCTCCATGTGATACTTCAATGCAAAAGAATTAGAGGTGCCTTCCATGGCATACTCTAGTCTTAGTCCATTGAAGGCCATATTCTCAGCTCTGAATAAATATTGTTGCATTGAACTCCAAATTTCAACCTCCTAAGAAATAAATTCAAATTTTTTTCTCTAATGTGACTCTTGCTGTGATACCATGTATACATTATGATGTAGATTTGCAACTTCTCATGAATTTTTAATCAAAATCACAAGAAACAAACCTACCCTATTGCTTTTCAAATAGTAATTCACAATTTAGGACAAAAATTTTAGACATGCAATAAGAAATCACGCACATGCAAATGGTATTTTTCCTAGGCAAAGAAATATGCTAAAAAACCCAATGCTTCCTTACATTAATATGATGAATAGAGATGTATTACAATTTTGTTTCTCAATTGAGCACAACCTGCAAGTGCATAGTCTATCTCTCTGCTCATTAAGGAGCTCTAACCCAGAATTAGTCAATTTTTTCCTTTTCTTGAGCTTATTTTACTCTAGTAAAGTCAACTCATAAAGAAATTGACATTGTTGAGATATTTATGAATAAATATTCAGATTGCATGGCATGCCAAAGGTGATTGAGTTTGATTGAGATGTTAAGTTTACTTCTAGATTTTGATTTTTTTTTTAACAAATCGGAACATATTTATCTTTCAATGCGCCCTATGATCCTCAAATATATGGGAAAATAGAAAATACAAATCAGATTCTAGAGGACATGATCTAAATGTATGTGCTGAGTAGGCAAAGTAAATGGGAGTACTATTTTCAATTAGTGTATTTTGATTATAATAATGCCTATCAAGAATCATTGGAGATGAGTCCCTTTGAGACAATGTATCGTTGAAATTTCATAATCCTATTAGTTGATATCATTCAGTGGATAGGGTTGTTCTTGGACCAGAGATGTTACAAGAAATGGAACATTAATTTTTTTTTATCAAATAGAAGTTAAAGGAAACAAAATAAAACCAGAAGAGTTATGTAGAAAAACATAAAGTTCACATAAATTTCAAAGGTGGGGAGCATATGTATCTCCAAGTTAAACCAAAAATATTTTCCTTAATAATGGGAACTTGTGTCAATTTGGCATGCCTCTAGTGTGGACCATTCGAGATTTTGGACAGATTTGGGCTAGTGGTTTATAGGATGTCTTTACCTCCAAAAATCAAGGCTCGTGCTGTATTTCATGTATATTTGATTAAAATGTATTTTTTATGATTATAACCACGTTATTGATTGGGCTATGATCCAGGTGGAACCGGAGTGAGAGTGCAAAATAGAAACATAATGCATACTAGGAATGAAGGAGACATTGCTTCAAAATCGAACCATTCTACAGGTTCAAGTGTATTGGAAGCATTATGGAGCATAAGAATTCACTTGGGAATTGGAGGATTCCATGAGAGTTCCATATCCTTATTTATTTTATTCATAGATTGGTTATGCATGTGGTAAAACATCAAGTATGGTGTTCTTTTAAATGAGAGGGTATTGTGACACCCCCTTTCTTTTTATTTTTCTATGTTTTTGTAATTAAAGACTTATAATGTTTGGGTGCCAACATCGATGCTATAAGTTGAAACTTTGTTTTGAGATGTAATGCATTTTTTTATTAATAACATATAACAATGTAAACATTGAAACGTGAACAATAAACTGAAAACAGGAACTCTAGTAAAAAAATCCCCAAAAAACATGAAAAACAACCCAAAAACGAAATGTCTGTATTCCATAACGAGGTTTTGTTTTTTTTTCAGGGTTAATTTGCAACATTTTTTAAAAATGGTTGTAAAACCAAATTTTGCTATGCCAAATAAATGCAAAAAGCACACTAATGTTTTTTTTAATAATACCATTTTTATTTTCTGGCTACAATTTCAACATTTTTTTAGTAATGACGTTAAATATAAAATAATGGGATTTTAAAAAAGATTAAAATTCCAACAATTTTTATCCATGTCGTTTAACATATAATATCATGACACTAAAAATCCCTAAAATTCTATTTTTTTCAACCATAATGTTAAAGATAAAAAATATTTCACAATTTTTCACCCATAGAATTAAAAAACGTTAAGTTTTAAACATATTTAAACCATGATATTATGAACAAATTATATGACTAAAATAACCCAGTGAAACATAAAATATTTCTCTAAGTTATTGTTGCATTGTGGATATCTTAAACAAATGAATTCATTGTAATTAAATCATATAATCCAACAAATAGAAAAATGAATCATAACTTCATGTAAGATCATATGGAAGTTAAATTATAATTTTCATTGCTTAATGCAAACATCATTTATATAAATTGTCCTACACAATTATTCAAAATAACTCATATTTTCTTGCACACCATCAGAATTCACATCTTCAAATGAATGAATGGATGCAGATGAAGATGTTCCATATTCTTCTCTATCATAAAATAGTGCCCATCTGATTCAACATGCATGCCCACCATTTGAGGTTTCAAAAGTCTTCAAGATATATGATTGGGTTCAAAAGACTCCCATCTCAAAAAAAAATCTTCTGGTAGAAACCTCTTCAGAATATCTATCATCCTGGAGTGAAGAGTTACTCTCTTTGCTAAATTGAAGTCATAAACAAGTATGTCAACTTCATCCAATTTTAAGAGGTCTGTGTGGCAACGATTTATATTTTTATGCTTTCTTTTTCTCTTTCCACCAATTTCTTTATCAACTACCATCTATGGCTTGTACACACCATTGAATGGGTGTCTGTTTGTGGCATACCAATGTAATTCAACACTTGTAACATCTTCATTTTCTGTAATGACACCATTGAATGGATATTCATGTGCATATCCATATTTTAACACTGCGATCATGCAACCCTCCTTAATATCGTATATTGAACCCCTATAAAGATCTTCCATGGCTTCATGTTGTGCACGAGATATTTTGGAACCAATATAAATTTCTCTTTCCTCCACCTGTGTGGAATTAATAATACCTTGAGATTTATTTTGTTCAACAATGTTTGTTTCCTCATATTCATTTTACACATTTTGTGGACAAATAAATGGAGACTTCAAAAGCATATCTTCATTTGCTGATCTTGAAAGGATATCACTCTGATCATTGAAAAAGGACTCCCACCAAATTAAATCAGCAGCATTAAAGTACTCATATGTATATCTAATAGATTTTTTAATTTCTCCTAGGCATTCGTAATAATCTATATCTCTCTTTTGCCTTCGTGCATTATGAACTTCAACAACTGATTGTAATAAAAATATATTTGATGCAAATATTGGATGATCTGGAATGAACTTCAAAAATTCCAAGCCTGATGATGGCACCCATTCTGCAGTAGTTGAATACTTATTGCCCCATATAAGTGTTTTCCCATCATTTTTTTTAAATGAATTTGATGTTGGAAGCTAATGCCATTAATTTGTTCAATGCATTTCTCATCACCATGTAATCCCAGAATAAACATTTGCATGTCAACAATTTCTTCTAACACATGAAAAATAGGCTTTGGAATTTAAGATTTCTTAATACATTCAATTAATGATGGCATGCTATCAACATCATTCTTCCTCAATTTTATTGAAAAACGGCTGAACATCTAATCAATATGGTCGTGAGTGTGCCCAACAAGAAGGAAACCAAGCTTAACCTTATGAAAAATTCAAAATTCAACTAGGAGTTTTAAATTCCCGTAAGTTTACTAGCAGTTACCTTTTAGTTAGGTTGATAGGTTCATCCATAATACCAGAGAAAATTAATTCAATAAGTTTTATTTTATAAAAATTTAAAAAAAAATATCACATAGTCTGAAGGGGGGCACCTGCCTGACTGCACGACCCAACCTGACCCGCCCGACTGCATGACCTGACCTAGCGGGGAAGATTATCAGAATCGTCTCCCTTGGGGCCATGTGTTTGGGTGGGTCAGGTTGGGTCACGCGCTTGGGTGGGTCGGGTCGTGCATTCAAATTGGGTTAGGTCATGTTGGGCTTGGGCAAGCGCCCCCCTATGGGAGTGCCCACCCATAACAGACTGACATGTGTCATTGTGGTGTAGGCATGTACGCGCATAGGGGGGCACCCGCATGAGCCCCACAACATGACACTTTCGAGCTTGGGTGGGAACGCCCCTATGGGTGTGTTTTCCTGCAACACAATGGCATGTGTTGTTGTCTTGTGGGTGGGTGTGACTGCATGGGGGTGCCCGCTCGAGCTGCACGGCACAGTGCCATGGGATCAGGAGGGTTCCCCCTATGGGAATCCCTGACCGTAGCACATTGACGTGTGTCGTTGTGCTGTACGCGGTCACCTGACCGAGCCCGCGATGCCATGTCATGGGGCTTGGGTGAGCGCTCCTCTGTGGGCATGCCTGCCTGCAGCACAATGACACACGTCATTGTGCTGCAGGTAGGCATGCCCATAGGGGATTGTATGCCCACCTGCAATACAACAACATATGGAGTTGTGTTGCGGGAGAGCACACCCAAAGGGGGGCACTTGCCCGAGCTCGCGGTGCCATGTTGTGGGGCTTGACGGGGCACCTCGCTATGGGTGTCCCTTCTCGCAGCATAATGGCATGTGCCACTATGCTATGGGCGGGCACACCCATAGGGGGCGCATGCCCCAGCCCCGTACGAGCCAACCCTACCAGAATTACCTGAACACATGAGCCAACCCGACCTGACCGCGATGAATGCACGACCTGACCCGCCCGAACCCAAGACACAACCTTACCCACCCAAACACACGACCCGACCCACACATGTCTACAAATCGACCCGACTCGCACGAGCGCACGACTTGACCTAGGGGGTCGATTCTCAGAACCACCCCCCTCCATAGCAGCCTAACTGTCACGCCCTTGAGTTAGATTCGTGCGATCAATTGATGGTGGGTGTGCCTTAGCAAGATGAGCACCTAACTTGGGCATGTGCGACAACCGCACCCTGTTGGCGAGCACACATACTTGGGTGAGTCATGTAGTGACGAGCAAAGTAGTGCATTTTGGGTGAATGCGGTGAGCATTGGTGCCTGGTGGGAAACTTGATGGCGCAGAACAAAGTCATGTTGGTGAACACATTCAGTGAAATTGGAATATCAGTGTAATAGTTGGACGAGTTGAGCACGTCAGGCACAAATGCCTGAGATGACTTGGGCGACCCTAGGGACTCTAGAGACCCACTGGTGGAAGATACTTATGCGATGGTAGCATGAGCGTTGGAAAGTTATATGGGTGTGGCCGAGTTACATTAAAGCAAGCCGATGTGTTATTATTGATGAAGGGCCAACACTTATATTATGTGTGCAGGCTGACATGAGGGTGAATGGGCTGACTCGTTTAGAGTCCTTACCGGTCTGAACAAGACCACCAACTTAGTGTATATATTGGCAGTATGGTGGAGTTCATAAGACATCAACGGATTCGATCATTGAGCATAGGAGTTCAAGAAACATCGAAGGTTACAGTGAACAGGCCGAAGTGAAGGGATTGAGAGCAAAGGAAATCAACAGAAATGCATGCAGAAGTTATGCACGAATTCAGGTTATAGGTCATGCAGACCATGTGCCTGCACCATGAGAAGGTTATTGCGGATAGTACAGAGTGCAGGCAGAGTCGGTTGCAATTGGAGCGGATGTGCAAAGATCAGCAGGTGGATTCAAGTGATCCATTAAGAAGAACACAATGCATTTAGAATATAAGTGTGGATAGGTCAGATGGGTGTGACGCATGCAGAGCATGACCCAATTGATCCGATTTGCATGACAGCAGGTCAGGTCAGGCAGAACGTGTGTAGAGCGTGACGCTGGTGACTTAGGTTGCACGAATTTTGGGCATAAGTTCAAAATTGGATTTCGAAGGTAAATTTTGGGTTTCCATCATATTGTAGTGTTCTTGGGAGGCATTGTTGCCCGACTCAAAACATAATTGTTGGACTAAATCGGCAAGGTGTGAAGGTGACTACATGAACTTGGGAAAACTTGTATAATTATTGTAAAATTGTACATTATTTTAAAATATATATTATTGGGCAGACTTTTCGAAAGTTGCCCCTCCCAAGTATGTATGGGCATACTTGTGTAATTACTATGAATATTTAATTTCTTAAAGATTAAATATTGAATATTAATGTTATTTCGCTTCATTGTTAATAACACTTGATTGGAAAATTGGCTAAGTGTTGGAGATAGGTGTAGTTTATACACTTGAGTATTGCTAAAAAGAAAAAGTGTAGTATTTTCACACCTGATATACGTGGCTGGAAGAGCACCACAAGTATAGGGTCATGAAAAATAGTATTAGAGCTTGATTCAAGGTGGGTTGAGTTGGTTGGAAGCGGGAATACACTTGCAGAGAGAGTTACAGTTCATATTGAAGCTTGGAATTATTGAGCCAAGATGCTCATTCTACAATCTATTATGAGTGCCATGTGTAAGTATGTCACGTCCTAAAAAAATAATAAAAATAATCTTCACTAATGTGAGCCAAAAAAAAAACCATATAAATAAACATTTGAAAATATATTAACTCAAAAATTAACTGAATTATTTGATATTTCACTTTCATGCTACTTGATTTGTTGATATTTCAATTTCACTCTTCGAGTAATAAATAAAATATTTCAGTGTCTATGTTAAATACTATAATTTTATATAACTTTAAGAGATAAAGTAATTAAAAAAAAACTTTTATTTCTCTTATAAATGTCTGCATTAATGTTTACCTTAGTAAAATATTTCAATGTTTGAAATGGAAAAGTAATTAAAGGTAAAATCATGTAGTTAATTCTTAATAAGAGGAAAATGTGTAACTCATTCAATTTTAAAGTAAAATATTAATAACGATAAAATATTCAAAAATGAAATTTAAAAAATGAAAAATTACCACGATACATCTATCTTAATCACCTATTTACCAAACACTAAATGGGATTAAGTCTCTTGAGATGTAAATCTTTCTTCAAATTTTGTATTCCAAAATAGGTTTGCATATAATGAGATTTAAACAATGAAAAATTACTACTAAATCACTAAATGGGATAAAATATCTTGACATGTAATTTTTTTTTCAAATTTTGTATTATAAATAGATGCGTGGTTAAGATGGATCTATGTTGGTTCTACAATCTGAGTATGAGGATCATGTGTAAGTATGTTAAGTCCTCAAAAAAATAATAATAATACAAATTGCTAATGTGAGCGAAAACAAAAGAATAAATAAATAATCATATAAATAAACATTGAAAAATAGATTAGCTCAACAATTAACTTAGTTTGATGATATTTCACTTTCATTCTACTTGATTTGCTGATATTTAAATTTCACTCTTCTAATAATAAATAAAATATTTCCGTGTCTATATTAAATAATATAATTTTACTTTAAGAGATAAATTAATTAAAAGAAACTTGTATTTCCCTTTCAATGTTTGAAAGGGAAAAGTAATTAAAGGTAAAACAATGTAGTTAATTCTTAATAAGAGGAAAATGTGTAACTCATAAATTTTTTAACATAAAATATTAATAATGATAAAATATTCAAAAATACAATTTAAACAATGAAACATTACTACTATACATCTATCTTAATCACATATTTAACAAGCACTAAATGGGATTACATATCTTGACATGTAATTATTTTTTTCAAATTTTGTATTCTAAAAATAGGTTTGCATATAATGAGATTTAAACAATGAAAAAATATCACTATAGATCTATCTTAATCATGTCGACATATTTAATCTCATTTAGTGCTTGTTAAATACATGATTAAGATCCGTGGTTAATATGGATCTATGCTGGTATTAGTTGGTCTCAATGAGACATTAGGAGTTTGAGTAGGGGCAAGACCATGGTCAGTGTTAAAGATGAATGGGGAAAGATGGCAGTTTTGAGAGCTTATCAAAATCTTGATGACATGACAGGTTATTGGAAGGACAAGGGGCAACAACACTATGAATCTCTTGTGAAAGAGTGGGAACCCTTGGAGCATATTGGATATGGAATAGTGAAGGCACAAAAGTATTTGGGTAATATTCATTGTAGATCTGCTAAACTTGAAGAACTAGATGAGAAGATACAACATGGTAACCGAAGACTCCAAGAACTCATGGATGACATATTTTTTTCAAGGGAGGAAACATTAGGGGAATTTTGAGGTCTGAAATGGGTCTCCTAAGAAAAATGTACAACTAAAATAAAATTTATAAGAACCAATAGGATTCAAGATGATGATGTCAACCATGGGTGTTGATTCACCATTTTTGGAGTAAAAAAGTAAAAAGATTAAAAAAAATAAAATAATAAAACTACTTTTTCAATTTTCAACATATCTCCTTAAGGGTTTACTCAAATTTTGAGTGGGAATACTCGTTGGATGTAAAATTAAATTCCTCATCCAAGGAGTACCCATGTTGCATACTTTTGATGGATCTTACTACACGAAAAATGAGAAATACATCAAAAAACATGATTGCAATCACGTTTTTTTATGTATTTCTCATTTTTTGTGTAGAAAAGTCTATAAAAAGTATACAAAAAGGGTACTCCTTGGATGATGAAATAAATTTTGCATCCAACGAGTATTCCTACTCGAAATTTGAGTAAACCCTTAGGGAGATAAGTTCAAAATACGAGTTGAAAAAGTAGTTTTTTCTTTTTTCCCTCTAAAACTTGATGATGTAATCAAATATTATTTTATTATTTCCACTATTGTTTTATAATTTCCTTAGGAGGCCCATTTTAGACCTCAAAATTCCCCTAATGGTTCCAGGTTGCAGGATAAAGTCAAGGTGCTTGAAGATGAGATCAAGAGGGACTTTCTTGATCAGAAACACGTTGTTATAGAAGAGGAAGAACCTGCATATATTGATAAACTTAGAGAATGCTACCAGAATATGCAGGGTGACTTGCTGAAGATTGGTGCCGTTCGAGTGGAGGAGTTCGATATATGGCATATAGGGTCACTTGAACAACATGCAAAGAAGGAAAAGCTTGATGGAGCTAAAGCTAGACTAGGATCAAATCATTCGAGTGAGCCACATGGAGAGATTTTATACACTAAGAGGACTGTCAGGTTGAAGCATAAGCTGAAAGACACCTCTGAAGTGGACTTATTGAAGAAATTTACAGAGATACAACACAATACCAAACCAATAAATGATAGAAGTTCCTTAGAGTTGAGGTTTGTGTAGGTAACCATACATGGAAAGAAGTTTTATGCTTTGGGGGACATGGGAGCTATTCATATTTTCCATATTTGGAAGGTAGCTCCATATTTTAGGATGAAGAAGGTTGAGATAGAGCGAGAGTTGAGTGTTTTCAAGGCAATCAATTCTTGTATGAAAGTTGTGGTTGGTGTTATGAAAAACACACATACGAGGGTAGCCTCATGGTTTGGCTAGATGGATTTGAGAGTGATTGACATCGATGATCATGCTATGGTGTTGGGACAAGACTTCATGGTTGCAGCACAAGCCATACTGATGGTGGACCATGATATACTCTTGATTACATCTGGAGGGAAGACCATTCTTGTTCCTATGACAAGGAATACTTTCTTGAGATATAAACCCAGGATTGCTTCATTAGTTCTATATGAGAAGGACCCAAATGTGAGACATGATTGTGTGGAACATGGGGACCTTGGATGTATGACTCAAACAAAAAAGGAGAAGTGCATGACTTACCTTGTTGCAAGAGTCATGGAAGAAAGGAAAGATGGAGGTGGAAGATTGACTTCACTTCTTATACATGAAATTGAGACTCCTACTTAGGATCTTCACTAGGATGATGATGTGAAGGGAGGAGGCCTGAGTGCTTCTTCCAATATAGGCCCAGGGAAGGATTATTTAGGAAGAGACCAAGCTAGCATTATGGAATTTTTCATATATGCTATGGGCATATATGATTTTTAGTTGACAAGGGAGAAGCTTGGAAAGCTTGGATGTACTTAGGAAGAGATTGATGTAGTGCATGAGTACTTTAGGACTCAACATCAATCTGATACTTGGGTGGATGAGAGCCAGGGGGAAAAATTCATGGCCCTTTCTTTGCAGTAACCCTTTGGAGATGGGTGTGTGTGGTGCCTTAACATGGAAGGACTAAACTACCCTCACAAAGGGGCCTTTGGCTAAAGGTCCCTAACACATTTGATGGATGATGCTTGGATGGATGTGGCTACTTCAGTATTTGAACTCAGATAGGACATGTTATCACTTTGTAATTCTGAGGATAAAGGCAGAATCCTAGAGGCAACATAAAAACCACTTCAGGCCTAGGATCTAGCCCTCCTAGACCCAGGGAGGGATCTCCCTTTATGATTTAAATTTGTTTATTGGGAATTTTAGGCTATTTCATATAAGAAGAGTTTGGTTTTGAATTTGGTTTTTTGGGGAAAGCAAGGGAAAAGGGCCATTGGGAAATGGGGTCAAAGGGCTCGGGTGACCAATTTGTAGAAGCAATCAAGCATGAGTGAAATAGGGCAAGCTAGGAGTACTAATTTGGATCTCTAAGAATAAAATGGAGTGGGAAGACACATGAAAGTGGAACTCATCATAAATGGAGGAGAAATTAATAATTACTCAACTAAACTGGAGGGTAAGGTTCAGCATAAACCGAGGAGAAATTAAGAATTCCTGGGTTTAGCATCAGTGGAAAACATAGACTATTTGTAGAATCAACTAGAACAGGGTGCTCTGAAACAAGTCTTATTCATCATTTTCTTTTCTAAAAATTAGAATGCAGAAATACTAAGAGAACAAAACAATGAATAACACATAAAATAGGAGAAAAATTCACCATTTGGTGCACCACTTTAATCCAGGAAACTTCTCTTGAATTAATTTGCAAGAAGCCACGACATTACAGAATGGGACTCAGTCCCTCACTCAGATCCCCCCCCCCCCCCCTTCACATGCTTTGAATAGTGAAGTATATATCAATATAAATAACTGAGTACAATCCTTCTTGTAACTAACAATTACTTTCTTTCTCACAACATAACGGAGAAGGACATAACATCATTGGACACGAGTAAATAAAACTGCTCGAGTTATGAAGACATGCTGGACATCTAACCTTTCTTTGATTCCTATGAAATCAAGATTCTCATATGCTTGCTAGTGTGAATCCTATCAAGCCTGACACTTGGTATATCTGACATTCCCTAGAGCGCTACATATGATTTCATACCTTTAAATGCTTATCTTGATCGAATCTCTCATATCCTCTTTAAAAATAGAAAGACGGTTATAGAGCTGAAAGATGGGCCGAATTTGCAGAAAATGGGGTGCACTCAGACATTTGTTTCTCCCCAATGGTGACACCTATGTGAAATCTGAGAGATTTTATTGTTCTTTGACCCGTGCTAGTCAAAAAATCTCTTGTATTCTCAAAATTCATCTTCATCTCTCCACAACAGTCGCCACAAAATCATGACCAAAATAGGAAAAATGGAAATCTGAAAAATAGGGCTGAAATATGGCTTTGATTCTCCCAACTTAAGATACTTGTGAAAAATATGGGAGAATTTTTTGTTCTTCATCTCGTGTTGAACAAAACCCTCTCTCATTTTTTCAAAATTCGATCCTATTTGCCCGGAATCTCTCTTGTAAACAGATTGGTCAAACTGGCTAAAATGGTTTTTTATTTGGGGAAAGCAGTTTTGAAGGAGCAGAAGTGGTATTTTGGACCCCCCGTGAAGTGGTAAGTGGTAATTGGGGGGGGGGGGGTATGAAATCATGAGAGAGTGACACATAAGGGGGGGGGGGACTTTTGAAAACCACCCATTTCGGACCCCCCTTGTGAGGATAAAGTTAGGATGGTGGGGGGGTCTAAAAATCAGCTTTAACCATCGATTTTAATCATCCATCCTTGCCCATGAGTAGAAGATGCATATGATTTAATTAAAATGTTAAATTTATTTAATAATATATAATTAATTAATTCTATATCATTAAATCAAATTAACCTCACTTAATTTCACTACACATTTAGCCTTTTAAATTCGGATTTATAAGCATAAATTATGACCCTTTTGTACCTGAGCTACAACAATGAAGAAAATTTCGATCCACACATTCATGCAACACCAGAATAATATATGAGAAATATTTTGTTGCATTCTGGAGCCGTGCAGATGGAATTTTTATTGCCTACTCCTTTTAAATATGCTCCATGAAGAATTTGATTCGAGATGCTTTTTAAAAATGAACCTCACTTTGCAGGGTAAAACATTGTTTTCATCTTGCAATCCAAACCAATACATATAATTCAGCAACCCTGATTCCCCTGTAATTATAGTGTCCTAACAGGACATAGGATTAGGATCATCGACAACATATTGTAGAGATGATGGAGGCTACTTCATGGACCTAGATATGGCTTATTTTACAGTTGATGGACATTATGTTGTAGATGAGATGGAGACCACTTCATGGACCTGAACATGGATTATTTTGATGGCATGGATTCTTGATCGAGTCGATGATGTGATAGGATGAAAGATAAATGAATGAAAAATGGCATGAAAATGTGCATTCCTATGATTTGAGCATATGGTTGGATTATCCACCCAACTAGTTCGAGTCATGGGGGCTAGTAGTGTGCAGAGATGTGTGGAAGATATAGATGGACTATGTTTTAGTTGTATCAGACTTATGTTGGAGTATCTTGACAACATATTCACATGATTATATTGACAGTATATGATGGATCAACACGATATGTTGCAGAGATCGCATGTAGCTTAAGTTGGGGAGATTGACTTTCCAAAATGGAGGCAGCATGTGGAGTTTGGGAAAGGTGTGAATGATGATCATGAATTGAGTAGATGTTCCCATGGACACATTTGTTTTATCAAGTCATGAACCTTGGTGGTTTGTGTGATGTTGGAGCAGAGATGGGCAACATGGAAATTTTGTAGATGTTGGAGCTAGTGACATTTTGTGATGATGATGATGGAGTTTTCATGGAAAACAACCTTATTTAGAGTGAGGGAGGATATCATGCTCTCGTGTTAGAGTCGTGTGACTGAGTGGTGGCGGGCACGCCTTGGTACAATGGGCACCAAACTCGGCCATGTGCAATAGGTGCACCGTGTTGGCGAGCACCCACCCTTGGTCGAGTCGTGTAGCAGCGTGGGGAGTCGTGCGTTTTGGGTGAACGCTGTGAGCGTGGGTGCTGAGCAGGGGCACACCCATAGTAGTAGGGCGAGTCAAGGGCATTGGGTGAAGTTGTGTTGGTGAGCGCGTTCGATGAAACAAGCACATCGGTGTAGCGGTTGGACGAGCCGGGTGTGTCGGGCATAGGTGGCTGAGCTAAATCGGGTGACCTGAGCGATCCGAGTGATGCACAAATGGAAGACACTTATGCAATGGCACCATGAGCATTGGAAAGTTATATGGGCATGGCCAAGTTATGTTAAAGAGAGCCAATGTGTTATTATTGATGAAAGGGCCAAGGCTTCTATTATGTGTGCAGGGCGACATGAGGGTGAACGAGACAACTTGTATAGATTTATGACCCGACTGAACAAAACCATGAAGTTAGCATATATATTAGTGGTGGTGGAGTTCATAAGACATCAACAAATTCGATCACCGATCATAGAATTTTAAACAACAACGAAGGTTGCATTGAATAGGTCGAAGAGAACAGATTGAGAGCTAAGGAAATCAACAGAAACTTGTGCAGAAGTTCTGGGTGGAGTTAGGTCGCAAGTCATGCGTACCATGTGCCCACACCACGGGTAGGTTATTGCGAAGTGGAGAGTGTGCGAGCAGAGTAAGATTGTAGTTGGAGCAGACATGCAAAGGTCAGCGGGCGGCGTTGGGGGATCTTCCAGGAAAAACGCAGCGCGTTCAAAATATAGGTGCAAACATGTCAGGTGGGTGTGAAGTGTGCAAAGCATGATCTGATTGACCTGAGTTGAATGAAATCATGTCAGGTTAGGCAGAATGCGTGTAGAGCATGACCCTGGTGACCTAGGTTTCACAACTTTTAGGCAAAAGTTCAGAATTGGATTTCGAAGGTAAATTTTGGGCACTACAAGGAAAAGACCCTCTAACAAATTTTTTGAGGAACCCCTTATAAAAACAGCCCAGATATACATTTCTAACGGAGGTATCTAGAGTAGGTTGGTAGGTGGAGGTTTTTGGGGATGCTTTTTTTGTGGTGCGTTTCTCTTCATAAATCGCACCAGTGCACTTTATGCAAAATGCACCGATGCATACTAAAAATTAGCACGTCGAGACACCCTGCTCTCCGTACAAACCTTCCTGGTGCATATAAGTACTATAGCACACCGGTTCTCTATGTATAAACAAGCCCGGTGCGTCTCCATAATCTAGTGCACTGTAACAACGTGTAGTGCGCCATCGATAATACCTCCCAGTGCATCTCAAAAACCCACGCACCAAAACAGGGTTAAATAATAAAAAAATACCAGCCGTAAAAAACATCATTTTTATTTCTTTAGTGCTTCATACCTCTCAAGCACTGGTGTGAGTTTTTCTTGTGTGAGGCACCCTGCCATCGGTGCTCCCATTGTATGCATTGTTTCCAGCCATTTCCCACCATTTGGAGTTCGAATTTTAGAAAACCATGGGAAAATTGGTTTCTTCAATTGCTCAGCAAATATGCCTTCTCGACATGAAAATGTACAGGTAATCTAATTGTTTCTCAATAACTAAACGTTTTAGTGGATTAGACTTTGAAAATAACTTAAAATTAACCATTTAAAAAAAAAAAAAAAAAAAAAAATATGCACGGTGCGTTCGAGCCATTCGACTCGCACCGTTTGTGGTGTTGCCTGTAAATTTACAAGCCACACCGTGAATGGTGTTAACGGAAACCACACCAGGTTCCGGTACAGTACTGAAAAAATGTGCACCATAACTAATTTAAAAAATAACAAGGCGGTGTGGTTGTTTAAAACATCGCAGCGTTGATTATATTATAGTGTTGGGAGGGTGGTGCGTTGACCAAACTAATCGCCCCGGTGTGGATAGTTAGGTTAGCGCACCGCCTGCCTAACATCATTACATAGTCAATGGTGTGATCATTTACAGGACTACACTATTGACAATGTAATGTTGTTGGGCGGTGCATTGACCAAACTATTCGCCCTAGGGTGGATAGTTAGGTCAGCACACCACCCGCCCATTAGTAGTGCATGGTCAACGGTGCGGTCGTTTATAGGACCACACCATTGACCATGTACTGTTGTTGGGCAGTGGATTGACCAAACTATCCACCCCAAGGTAGATAGTTTTTTCAGTGCACTGTAGAAAAATATTCCCTTCTTTGGCGGTGCACAAACATTTTCCATGCACACCAAACGTGGTGCGTGATAAAAAAGTACACACTGGTACCGATGCATGATTGTTTTTTTGGGTGCACCGAATGTTTTTTTATTCAAAATATATATATATATATATATATATATATATATATATATATATATATATATATATATATATATATATATATATATCATTTAATAAAAAAAATGTATTTAATATGTGAATCATTCAGCGGTGTCAACGGAGAGAACAAAGGGAACAAAAAGAACATATGGAGGATTGGTATAATGTGATTCAGTTGTGGGAGGCATGAGAGAGGGAGAGAATTTTGTACCCTCGCCCTATTATGACAGCCACCCAGTTTGTCCTAAGGGAGGTAGGCCTCCTCAATTTCTACCAGGAGGCTACATCCCGGAAGGGCCATAGTGGGTTACTGGGATAGCTAATCTTCAAGTGGGATGCCCACTGACAAGCTTTCAAGGTCATTCCTAGCTAGTGGTTCACACCCACTAAGGGGAACATATATTTTATTACTGGATTATCTAGGAGAGGGCAGGATTTGCCCCAGTTCCTAGATGTCCCCATTGGCTATGCAGTAGGGAGTTAGTTGGTGTACTCCCAGAGATACAATGGGGATGATATAGTTTCTCCTACAGATTTTTAGGTGTCCGGTGGTTAGTTACGTATTGCTTCGTTTGGTGCAGAGGAGGTGACATGCCTCTCACTACTGCTAACGACCATTGCACACTATACCAGTGATGGGAAACACATTAGATACTCGCTTTTATTTTATGTTGATTCTTTATTCCAGGCACAACGACTGGTGAGATGGTCTACGATTTTTTTATGGAATTTTTGTACAACATTAGATAGATTTCATTCTCAGGCACGTGGGAGGTTGACCTTCCCTTTTGATTTAGAGTTATTTTGTTTATTGTTTGAGAGGTTTCAAGAGACGAGGCATACTTTTGTTCAGAAGCCTTGTAGGCTGATGCTGCATGTATGGATGCAGTTGTGGGGACAGATGATGCCTAAGAGGGGCCAGTCTGGGTTTCCCGCTAGGATATCTCCTAATTCTTTGGAGTTTCTATCTAGTACTGATGATCGCTCATTCATTCCGGTGCCATGTCCGTAAACCGGTTTGGATTGGCGAGGGTGTACCAAGATCCTCTTCACAGAGGATGAGGCACCAGATGTGAGAGGTAATATTAGTGTTTTCTTGAAATTAATATAGTTTCATGTTATTTTCTTAATTAATTAATTATAACTATCAAATTTATTCTAACACATTCTTTAACTTTTTTTATTAAATTTTTTAATGAAATTGTCTAATTATTGTTGTGTACTATATATTTTGTAGATATTGGGACAATCGTTGGGGACATGATTCTACCCCCACTGAATGATCTAGGTGTATATGTGGATGAGGAAATGGAAGAGGTGGAGGATCAGGGTGATAGACCTAATCCTGATCGGGTGCAGATACCTGCGGGGTTGCGGCATAGGCTGGACACCCGATTCAGGATGGAGTTGGGTGACTAACTGTTTCGACTCCTAGTTGATGAGGGAATCTGACCAAATACGATCACAGAGATCCAGGGTGATTGTAGGCTCACACAACTCTAGAGAGGCATGCCCCACAATATGATGACCCTCATGTGTCATATCGTTGGAGATTCTAGAGAACTGGCGCAGGCTATTAGGGGTAGGTGCCGTGGAGATGCATGACAGAGAAACTCATCTAATGATCATGATCATGAGGGGAGTGATCATCATTATAGTACTCCACCTCCTCATCCTTCACCTCGTGTCGAAGATAATGAGAAGCCAACATCCAGTCCTAATCAGCAGGCATCTTCTGAGAATTCTGCACCATCTTAGTAGACACCTTGTCCTGAGGAGGCATGTCCATCTCATCAGACCGCACCATCCACTGAGAAGGTTGCACCATTGACGAGTCATCAGCGGGTATTTCCTGAGTAGACTGTACCATCGACTGATCAACAGGCACCTCTGGAGTAGGCACGTCATCTATCTGAGCATGAAGCTACAACATCGATTGAGTAGGCCTTGAATAGTACTAGTATTGATGTAATACAACTAGATATTTGACATTTATATGCAGTTATATTACAGTTGTATATTTTTGACATTATATATAGATATATATATATATATATATATATATATATATATAGAGAGAGAGATGGTCCATGTATTTTATGTTCATGTTGATGTACTTAATTTACATGTTGGTGTTCATCATGATGTGTATATAGCTAGGTCATGTTAGATATGCTCATTTAATGTGCTTGCAGATAGATGTGTATGTGATAGCAATTATTTGACATGAGATGTATATTTGATGTTTGTGTTGTGATGATGTTATACAATGTTTGTATTTTGTTAGATGATCACGATGAAAATGATTAGATGATGTTAGCGAATTTGAATGTGTATTTTAGAATATGATGTTTTTGTGATGGTTATCATGACATGATGTTTATTTTTAATATTAAATCATGGTATTTATTAAATATTATGTCGTGGTTGTAATTGATATTTTAATTTTAATTGTATGTAAAATTGTAATTGTATGTAATTGTATTATGAAATTGTAAATTGTAATTGTAATTGTATATATTGTCATGATTCAATTTTATTAAAATTGTAAATTTTGTAAATTTGTAAAATTCTAAAAATGTAATTGTAATTGTATGCATCGTGATTGTAATTGTAATTTTATGTAATATTGTAAAATTGTAATTGTAATTGTATGTGAAATTGTAAAATTGTAATTGTAATTGTATGTAAAATATTTGTAAATTTGTAATTTTAATTGTATGTAAAATTGTAAAAATGTAATTGTAAATGTAATTTTATTTTTAATTTTAATTGTAATTGTATGTAATATATTTGTAAAATTGTAATTGTAATTGTAATTGTATTGTGAAATTGTAAAATTGTAATTGTAATTGTATGTATTGTCATCATTCAATTTTATTAAAATTTGTAAATTTGTAAAATTGTAAATTTGGGAATTTTTATGAATATAAATAATTGTAGAATAGTAAATCTAGAATAATATGAATTTTTGTAACGTAATAAATTTTAGAAAACAAATGAAAATAAATTCATGTTTAGAATAATAATTATTTTACTATGATCTTACATACCAAAAATAACAGTATACATTTTGAAGAAGCAATCAAGCAGTTGCATTATTTTAGGAATTAACATAAAAAAAAGAACTTGATACAGTGTGCCATTGTTTTCAAGATCAAAATAATTGTAAATTATCAAGTGAAATTATTTTAACATTTAAAAAATGCAAACCAATTAATTCAAAATACATTTATAATGTTTCGAATCTTAGTTATAAGGTTAAGTCCTCATCTTTATAAAAACCCATCTTAAAAAGTATAAATGATGAAATAACACATGTACCATATCACTCTCGGTTCTCATGATCACCCTCATTATCTTCCATATCGCTTGGCATGATAACACTATTATTCTCAAAAATATGTTTTGATCTAGGGTCATGTCTCAATATGAACCACCAATCCCTATCCAACACATCTCGGTAAAAAACACCTGGTTGCAGTGTTTGGGAAAAACATAGGTCTCCTTAGCTTCATCCCACATCTTTCTAGAGTTGATACATATTATCCTACTATCACGGTCTTCCTTTACATTAATACGATCAAAGTTGTCCCACCACTTGCACCTAAAAATAACACATTGGAAAGAAGAGAAATCCACTTCAATGATCCCTTGTATCTTTCTGATGTAACCTAACGTCCCTCATACTTGGTTTTAATCACGGTGGCTAGCTCAACTATATTGATTGAACTCGACTTCCACTCCATATTCTTGTGTCATGTGTCTATTATTGACATTTTCTATGCGAAAATGGTGTCCATATGCCCACATTGATGGGAACAAATTCACCTATAAAAAAGTTTAAAAACCATAGTGTTATGTGTCTTATAATAACCCAACTGTTAAAATATGAAATATAGATGTTACATTTCAAAGGTGCATTATTAAATTTAAAATGTACATAAATATATTATTACCGAGTGGGTGCACCCAATCCCTATGTTTAGCGCATCCTCTTCAGCACGTAGGTAACGACTGGTTGCACCGTATTTCTCTCTGACTTGGTCAGCAACACAACTATTGGGGCATATAATTGGAATATTTTCTTTTAAATGATCGGGATAAGGCACAATTATACCATTCAACCGTCTGAATTATTTCTTGTCACTATCCCATTTTATTCTCTTTTGTTCATAAAATGCGACTTACAATTGTGTCACTTCTGAATTGTAAAGAAAGAATTTATTGATTTCTTCAATTTCTGCATTCATTGATGAAATCAAACCGACATATACTGCATATGAGATCAAAATATACATTATATTGAAGTTCAACATGAATATTTACTTTTTGTAAATTTGAAAAATTATAAGTTGCTTATTCTTTATCAAGCACCTTTTTCCATTAGTTTGGAGAAGCTCCCCTTTCCTTTTGCCTTCATCCCTTTCATCGTCCCAAATCACTGCACCTAGTTTGTTGTCGACCTGCTTGATGTACTCACTGGCGTAATAGAAATACTGATACAATATGTACCCCTCTGCCATAGACACCTCAAGTTTTTCCCTTTGTCGAACAAAACCATTCAATTTCTTCATGTACCTCTCTAAGAAGAACACCCAACAACAAGAAACCACCCCAACTAATTCAACCTCATCTACTAAGTGGAATAAAGATGAACATGCAAGTCTATGAAACTCGTCGGTAGTGTTAGCACCCGAATTGAACCCCAGGCTGAAAAGGGAAAAACAGGGTAACAACTAAACCATGCTTAGCCTTGTAGCTAGCCCTACAAGGACAGGAGAGGGCTCTCTCCGTAAAAATAGATATTTGATAAAAACACAATAGTGGACTGATATTAGGCTAGGTAAAATGATGGGAAAAAGCTTTTAATAAAATGAATGAAATTTCAGGGATGTGTGGGACAAAATGGGACAATTGAAACTGGGGATTAGATCAGGACACAGGGTATTTCATGGGGCAAGATAAGCAGGAAAATTTAGCAATTAAAATTAAATAAGGATGGGATGGAAAGACTGGTGAGGAGCCAAAAAGGGCACAATAAATGGATCCTTCTCAAATAGAAGAAAAACACAAGAATATGAATGGTTTCCCAAGGCAGGGCATAAAAAATGGATCCTACCTTTCTATCTTGAAAGCATTCAAAAGAAATGTTTATGGATGAATGGAACACATAACAATTCACATATGAAACAAAGGAGAAAAAAAAATGCTAAATCTCATACCACATGAATATCAGAGCCGCATCTCTTATTAACCCCTGTCAAACTGTACAATGGAGCTCAAAATGTTCTTCCACACTATTCCCCTACTGCTGAATTGCATTCCCTTTACCAATGATTTACAATTACAATAAATAAGCTGAAATTTGGGAACATGGATCCACAGAAAAAGGGAACTGTTCTATCTTAGTCCTTTTCCAGACTAAGATAGATTTTTTTGAAAAACAAACACCTTAGTCGAACATTGCTAATAGGTTTTCTCAGGTATCATTTTACACTTTTTCAGACTTAATCAACAAATTTACAAAAAAGTACTCACAGATTTTTCTTTTTGTCCCTTTTTCAAACTCTCTAAACATGAAAAAGGACCGGGTTTTCACTGTCATTAGACTCGTTAAAAAAAAATAGCGACGGACTTGTACGATCCTAGAAAGATTGAGTTTCATTATCACTAGACTTGTTAAACCATTAAATAGTGATGGATTCACCCGAAGGGTCGTATTATAGATCAAGAATATTTTACCCTCCTCAATTTTGTTAAAAAATGAAGAGGTACTATTCAACAATGGTTGGGGAAAAATTGGGAAAAATAACAAAACACTTTATGGTAGGAGGTCGCTCTTGAACATGAAAATTTCACTTCAACTCCATTTCTTTGGGTTGGGTAATATTATTGATGATCTATCATACCTATGGTATATCATACCATCCATCACTTAGGTTTTGGGTCAATGCTTCCAACTCATTTCATTGTCACCGATATGTTCAAGAGAAGTCATCCATTAATTCCTCATCTTCTACAATACTCATAAACATTCATTTTCATGACCGCCATCCCTGAAAATTTCTTCATCAAGTCACATTTTTTCTCCAAAATCATTACTCCCATTTCGTGATAAGTTTTCTTCCTGTCGACATCAGCTCATCATCCAGGAGGTTGACATAGAAACATCTTTCCAGTGCCTTGGATTTTTCTTACATCAACGACATGTTTCTCTCTTTCGGAAACATGTTGAGATCATCAAACCTTTGACCGAAATATTTTTTTTGGCGTTCGACATCAAATCATCTATTCATGCCTTGCAAATTGTACAGCAGTACCTTGAGAACCATTAACATCAACGGTGGTTTCTCTCGTGTCTGTTAACAGCTTACATCAACAACTGGTAATCAAATGATGTATTCCCATGTTTGACTCCAGATCACATATTCACATGGTTAGAATTGTATTTGAATGATCGAGTGAACTAGAAGAAGACCCCGGATCTAGCTTCATTCATCCGATTTGCGATTTCAGGAATTGTACCACATCATTCGTACAATGGATTTACATACAGATGGTCATCTAAACATGGACCTATATCTGTAGGCATATCTATATCTGTAGATGACTGTCTGATTTATGTACATGTTACGATAGTTTATGTGCTGAGCATGGGTATGCCTCCCTCAGCAATTCATGTCCAAGATGTAAGATATCATGATGTAATGTGTTATCTCAAAATCAGACCCTGATAGGCTGTTGATCAAGAAGACTCTAAGTAACTATTTCAAACCAGACTTTTAGTTGAGGCTTAGCCTCCTCAACCTGAGAGGGCTCTCTCAATAGGTTTATGATTTTCAAATAAGGATTATATGGCTAGCTCTATGAGTAAAATGGATAAAAATGGATAATTGGTTGTACTAATAATCAACAAACATCTATTGGGCTTATGGAGTCAAGTGTGTTTTCACAAAACATGAATATCAGTTTCATTTGGAAGTCAGGGAATTTCAGGGTTTGGATGCATCAAAGAATAGTAGGACAGAAAATAAACACAGTTCATGAACATATGAAGGAAGTTAGAGCACCTTCAGTGAATTCTAAGTAACATACATTCATGCCACTGCAAGTAATTTAAAGAGGAAAACTATGAGAATATCACACAACCATAACCCTTTTTGAATCCTGAGTGATGAAACCAATATCTCTATACTAACATAAAAATACAGTTCTCTACTACAACAACAATATTCTTGCTTAAGAAATTGCCAACCCTATGCATTTCGGCATCTTGTCATTTATAAAGTCATCATTACATTCTTGGATTCTCTCCAATCACTTGAGAGAAATTTGAATATGCTAGCTTGACACCTATCAACTGCTAAAACAAAATTTAATTACATTTGATAGTTTAAATTGTTTGTTCTAGAGTCCTACTACAACTAGGATTAAAAATCTTTATTATAGCTTAACAACCTTATCCAAATATTAAATCTTCTATCTGACAGCTTCTCCTCCTAAACTTAGACCTTGATTATGTCCATCTCCTTATTGTTTGACTGTATTTATTTGCCTTTTATCTGCCCTGAAAAATAAGAACATGCTCCCTACAAAATAGGTGTACTGCTTCATTTATGTTTCTTCACAACATTTTCTGACCAATTTGTGCTAAAAAACATATGGAAATGTCATATTAAACTCATATAAATTCGCCCTTCTAGATGTGCCCAAAACAAGCCTTTGAAGAAGTGCCAAAAACTATTAACATTACTACGCTACGAAACTGTCTGTTGTTTTCGTAGCGCAAAACTTCACCTTTGAAAACTACATTTAAAACCTTCAATTTTCTATGTTTTTCCATTGGATCTTCACTTGTGGTCAGTCTACATCCTTTAGTAGCATCAAGGTTTTAAAAACATGCCCTTTCACCCTTTGAAAACTTGCACACTCGATCAAACTGCATCCTACAGCAGTTTTGTAGCGCGCCACGAAACTGCTGTGCATGACACACCTACAGCAGTTTTCGCTGGCAGCTCTGGCTTTCTTGTGTCTCTTTTCATGGCTTGTTTCCGAAATTTAATTTTCCCACCTTTACTTCCATCCTTCCATTTATATATATATATATATATATATATATATATATATATATATATATATATATATATATATATATATGTATGTATATATATATATATATATATATATATATATCCTCAAAATCAATACAAACCAACTTTGAACTACTTTCAAAAATGAAACCTTCCACAAAACTCAAAAAATGTGTTAGGAGATGTCACTTACTGTTTACACAAATTTTTGCTGTGGTTGATCTTCAAGCTTTGCTAGTTGTATTTGAAGGTCTTCAACTTGCCTTTTAAGCCTTCTATTGTTAGATCTCAGTTGTGTATTAACCATCCTTATAAACTTTGCTTCCTTGATTGAAGGGACAATCCATATGAAGAATTGATCATTACTCCTGATTGATTCACTGTTTGGAACCTTTTCTAGCTCCCACAAACCTTTCAACCTCTCAAATTTTGACCTTTCTATAGCATGCATTCTCACTTTCTTCCTCAATTTATCAATTTCAATGTTTGCAAGTTTGATTTTGTCTTTAACCTCCTAATAACCACTCCTTTCTCTTTGAGTATTAAATACTATGTTTCTATCTTCTTCAAGTATTTGAGATGATGTGTGAATGGTTCCTTCAAAAAAATTTGCATCCTCACCTCATGTTTGGTATATCTCCACGTATGGCTGATGCATTTTCTTAGACTGCCTAGTTAGTGGTTTTATAGGCTTAAAAACAAACTCTGACATCTCATCTTCAAAGTCTAATTTTTTGGATGTTTTCAATTTCTTTGATTTTCTACCTATATCTAGCTTTATGAGCTCTGCTTAAACCAGGGGAGACTCTTCAATGTCAGTAGCTTGTAATATATCATTCAAGTCACCTCTTAATTGCAAATTTTCATTTGTGACCACAGCCTTACCCTTCTCCTTTGACCTTTGACTCCTAGTCAATTTCTTTTGAGTTGTTTTACTAGTTGACTGTTCCTAATTTGTCTTTTTTACCCGAGTTCTCTACTTCTGTGCAGATTGAGGAGTCCTTTGGATATTCAATGATGTCTTTATCATGGGTTCCTTAACCTGTTTCCTAGGCTTAATCTTGACAAACCTCCTTGATTTTGATTCTGCAGGTTCACTAGTCTTTGATGAAGATGTTTCTTTGACTTAAGGGCTAGCACCTATTCCTTCGACCCCTATTCCACTCAAAAAGAGAAATGCAGACCATTATATTTTGACTTTCTGAAGCTCATGAAAAACTATTAACTTGACTAGACCATGATGAAATAAATATTTTTCACATGCCTAAGTTTTCATCTGAATTTTTTCTGCCATCTTGGCCAGACTTTGAAATAGAAAGAAAGGTAAGTCTAGAGAGATTATTCCTGTGAAATGAAATAAGAGTTTAAAATGATAAGTGTACACCTTGTGATATCTCCCTTCGCAGGTGAATTACCTTTGGATATTGTAGAGCAGGTTGGAAAATGCATCCTTGACATAACTTCTTGGCACAGCTTTATTCAAATCAGTATCCATAAACTCTGGTTTCGAAAAGATTTTTCAGGGTTGCATTTCAAATCTAAAATTATTGAAGCATCTCTCCTCCTCTCTTGGAATTTCTATGACTGCTGATATAACTTCAGGGGAAATTGGTAAATTGAGAAAACCAACCTTTGTGTTTGACCCTGTGAAGTTGGCAGCAAATTCTTTGGTAACCTGATTATGCCCTCCTTGAAGCTTTTCACAGAACCTCCAACACCCTACCTTATTGAAGGCTTCTTCAATAGATTCATCTCTTGTGAGAGTTTCTAAACCTTTGGGTTTTGTCCTCAGAGAGTGACCAGACTAGTGATTTATTTTTTTGCCTGTCATCTTTCTCCTGGAAACCCCGTGTCTTCAGCAAAACTGTAATAAACCTCCTTGTTGGATAAAATGGCTCGCTTGAGAATTTGGTTCAGCCTCGCTTGATGGAAAACTCTACCTTGCTTGATTAAAAACTTTGTTTCAGTCAGCAATTCTTTTCAAACTTACTTGATTGGCAATCGAAACTGCTGACATAACATTGAATTTGGTTCAGCCTCACTTGATTTAAAATTCTGCCTCGCTTGATTGGAAATTCAGCCTCGCATTAAAACTTTAAAGAGAGCTCTTCTTTCTTATCATGAGCTTCTCTTTCAACAATAGATATGCATGCATTGTTTTCTTTGCATGAGATAAAATCATTGATAACCAATCCCCTTTTCAAATTTGCAAAGAACCAATGACAAATGACTGCTAATGAATCTCATAATGATTTCATAATTGCTTTGGATGGTTGCATGCGTGAAGGAGGATTCATGGAATGACACCATAATCATGAATATTTAACCCCAAGTTGATGGATGTGACAGCTAAACCGAAAATTCTGAAACCCTGATTTTGTAGCGCTAGAAGTGTGATTTTGGGATTTTACGCTACGAAAAGACCAACGTTTTCGTAGCGCAGAAGCAGTTTTTTACACTGAACGTGCTACGAAAACATGGTATGAGACTTCTAAAGAGTAAAGCAAGGTTTATGAACTTTATTTGCTGATGAAATGAAACTTGTAACCTATGGCTTAGACCCTTAAAACATAATAATGACTCAAATCTTATCTAATACCATGACTTAGGAGCAAGTATAAACTGACCAAGTTTAGAAAATTTTAATAGTGATAACATAATGTATTTTAAATTGATGAAGGTCACCGTCCACTTCAGATCCTACTCATCACATCGTAAAGCATATCATCCAAATATTATCATTATTTTGACTTCATGCTTTAGGGGGCAGATGTTACAGGTCAATTTTGGCATCATCCCCCAATACCAGTATGAATAGGGCCTATCATCCCCTAATTCAATACTAACATGGTCTATCATCCCCTAATCCAATTGATATATGCCCTAAGAGAAGTCATTCCATTGATGGCTTTAATTCATGAGATTTCCAATGTTTGGAGTATAGTTGAAATGACCCATTGATTCGTCAACGCTCCTCTGGATGGGCCTAAGTGCATTGAAAATAACTTATCTCCATGCAAGGGTGCTCTGCAAATCACTTCCCAATACTTAAGGGTCTGTTAGTCTCTTGGGAGCGAAATCATCATTTTTCCAAGAATATCCACATGTCCAATGCCTTCTAGAAGAGCTCATAGGTGTCATAGTTCGAATACATGTGTTCATCCATCACCACTGAACCTGGAAATATGTCTCATCTATTATTAGAATGCTAATTCAATTCCATTTAATGAGAAACTACCTACAATTTCCCTATAAATTGAGCACTCGTCTAAGTGCTAGGGAGGAAGAAATTTGTGTAGTGTTATGTTGTTGGATTCTCAATTGATGAGAGTTGGAGTACTGTTATGTTGCTGAGATGATGCTTGGTGTGATGAGGATAGAATGAAATTGGAGTAGGTTGACGATGAATCGATCTATTGGTTGTAATATTCTCCTCCTACTTTCTTAATAAAGATATATGTTCTTTCTCTCATATATACGCTTATATCTTGTGAATGTATTCTCAATTATGTATGTATTCTCAGATCTAATCGGTTCGATTTGGTTAATATATATGGATATTGTATATTTGTATGTTGTTTGTTGTCTTTTAACTTTGATTGCAAGTATTGATCTAGCCAGTTTAGTTGGATTGAGAGCGAAGAAAAAGATGAAAGAAGAGGAACGAGAGTGAAGGATTACAAGTAGGTCTCTTTCCTTTCTGTTTATCTATTTTTCTTAGAGAAAATAATATTTGTCTTTCTTCTATTGTTCTGAGTGAAGGAACAACACACTCTGGGAGCTCTAGATTATATGTAGATTAGAATTCCATATAACACAAAGAAATGTATGATAAGCTAATTAGGATGTATGAATTCAAAAACTTGATCCAAATTCTTGCTTTAAATAATAAATTGAAGGACATCAATATGAACAAGGGTGAAACCCTTCAAGCATACTTCATGAGTATATCTCAACTCAAGGATCAAATTTTGATTGTTGGAGAGATTGTATCTAATAGAGAGCTTGTATCCATCACCCTTGGAGGTATTCCTATGATTTGGGAGACATTTATCACAAGCATCAACAACAATGACAGGTTTCCCACATTTGATGAGCTCTTAGGAAAGTCACTCAAGAAGAGACTTGGATTATCTCTAGAGGAAGACTTTAAAATCATGAATAAGGAGAACCTATTGCATTTGCTACTCAATCTAAGAAGAACAAAGAGAAAGGAAGGACCTAAAATTGGAAGTCAAGGAAGCAAGGTCAATGATCCAAGAAAAACAATCAAGGATTGAAGAACAACAATAGAGGATTGAAGAAGGAAATTTCCAATTGTATCCAATGCTACAATTGTCACAAGAATGATCATTATGCCCAATATTTTCCATAATAAATAAATTCTCCTACGAACAACTACAATTTAATAAGGAAAAGAGGAGGCCCCCCTGCCTGAGAAGAAACTCATCATCCTCCCAAGAGGTCAAGGAACTTAAGGTATGATAATAATGAAGTTAAACATCAATTTGAATACTTTCTTATTTCTTCTCTTTCTAGTTCATCTACTCTGGATTCATTTGATAGCTGGTTAGTATATATTGGGGCTTCTAGAGATCTCATTGGCTATAAAGAAGTTCTCTCAAACTTGGTTGAGAGGGAGTATGATTTGAATATAATACTTGGAGACAATTCTACCTATCCTATTAAATGGTTTGGATATGTTTCTTTTCATTTGAACTATGGTTAAATCATACATCTACATGATGTATTAGATGTGTTAGGATAAAACAAGAACCTTGTCTCAATTTCTTCCATGGAAGACAAGGGTTTCAAGGCTACATTCATTAATGGAAATTTCCTTTCTTGGCCAAGGAGAACTAGTATGAAACATGCCTTCACACTTGGGACTAGAAATGAAGGCCTATAAAAAAAATTTTGAAGACCTTTTAAAGCCTTTGTTCATGATACTTCTCATCGATGTGGTTTGTGGCACTGCTGATTCACTCACCTTCACTATTAAGCCTTGCCTAAGGTGAGAAATATGGTTTTTGGAATGCCCGAGATTCAAGTAGAGCATAATGGATTTTTTCATGGATGTGCAAGTGGAAAACTTGTGAAGGGACCATTTCGTGCAAATAGAAGCAGGGAAAATGGAATACTTCAAATTATACATTATGATCTGTGTGGACTCATGTTGGTGAACCCTCTTGGTGGTTATTTGTAATATATAATATTTGTGTATGAATTCTCTCACAAGACATGGATTTTCTTCTTAAAGAAAAAAGGACCAAGGATTTCATATGTCTAAGGAACTAGTAGAAAATAAAACCAGAAATAAAATTAAAATTTCCAGGTTTGAAAATGGAGGAGAATTTACTTCAAATTAATTTATTGACTTTTGAAAGAAACATGTAATCAAGAAGGATACCATTTTACCTTATAACCCTAAAAAAATGGTGTATTTGAAAGGAATAAAAGGGCTATCATGGAAGTAACCAAAGGCCATGTTGTATATTCAAAAGTTGCAAAAGTTTTTATGGGAATTAGTTGCTAACATTATTGTCTATGTTCAAAATAGAACTCCTCACCAAGTCTTGGGTGACAAGACTTCCGAAGAAGCCTTCACATGTGTAAAACTTGAAGTTGGATACTTCAGGATATTTCTTTACCCCGTTTACTTTCATGTGACAAAGGAGGAGAACTGAGATGGAAGCTTCAGTAAAGAAAATTACTTTTGTTGGTTATTGTGAAAATTATAAATATTATATAATATATGTACCTGGTTAAAGGAATATATATTTTAGCAAGGATGTGAAATTTGATAAAGATGCTACTCTTGGGAAAGCAAGAGACACTCTTCCTCCTACTAATTTTGAAATAAATAATGATTCTGGGTAGTTACAAGAAAAACCTCCTATGTCTGAGCCTAAGCTTGATCTTGTTGATGATCCCATGGAACCTATGGATCCCTTGGATTTCCCTCTGTGTGTTCCTCCCACTAGGAAGAGACCATTATGGCTCTGTGAAACTTTATAGTATGCTAAAATACATGATTCTGCAGGAGGAACATTTAGATAAAGTAATAAGCCATGTCGATATCAAGGATATGTTGTAGCTATGAGAAACATTATACATGTTGAACCATGTGATTTTTAAGAAGTAGTGAAAGAAAAAGTATGGAAGGATTCTATGGCCAAATAATATGAGTCCATCATGAAGAAAGATGCATGGGAATTGGTTCCAAGATCCAAAGGAAAGTATTCCGTGACTTCTAAATGGATATACAAAATTATTCATGGTGCGGATGGAAGTAGATAGAAGTATAAAGTGAGGTTTGTCATTAGAGGGCTCTCCTAGAAACAGGGAGAGGACATTGAAATTTTTTTTGCACTTGTTTCTGGATATACAACCATCTGATCTATCATTTCTCTTGTTTATAGAAAGGGATGGACACTTCATTATATGGATGTGAAGATTGCATTTCTGCATGGCATACTCAAGGAAGAAGTATACTTGGGGAAACCATAGGGCTTTGAGGAACATGATAGGCAGACTCATGTGTGTAGGTTGAAGAAAGCTCTTTGTGGATTGAAGCAAGCCCCTAGGGCTTGGTATGCTCACATTGATAACTATATAATGAAGCTTGGATTTACGAGAAGCAATGTTAATCTGAATCTCTACTTAAAATTTGTCAAATATATGCCTTTGATTCTTGTATTATATGTTGATGACTTATTCTTAACAGGTGAAGAGATCTGTATTCTCCAATGTAAGAGGGAGTTGGCCTCTAGGTTTAAGATGAAATGCCTTGGTTTGATAAACTACTTCCTGGGCTTAGAAGTGTGGCAGAAACTTGGTGATATTTTCCTTTCTAAAGGGAAATATGTTTTCAAGTTGTTGGATATATTTTGAATGGTTGAATGCAATTCCATGGCCACACCAAAGGAAATTTGTTTTTAAGAAGCTATGTGGTGAAGCTACAAGGCCTGATTTGGAAAATACTTTTGAGTACCGGTAGGTGGTTGGGGAACTTATGTTCTTACTGAACACTAGAAAAAACATATTTTTTGTTGTTAACACTCTAATTCAATTTATGGTGGAGCCACTACATGCACACTAGTTTGTTGTTAATCAAGTGTGAAGATACTTGCATGGGACTATCAATCATGGATTGAGATATACTGTGAGAGACATGGACTTATTGGATACATTGTTTTTTATTGTGCTGGAATTTTTTTTTGACAAGAAAAGCACATCAGGGTGTTGTTTTAGCCTTGGGGTCTTTCATTATATATTGGATGAGCAGGAAGCATAATTTTCTTTCCCTTAACATGGCTTAGGTTGAGTAAATTATTGCTATCATGGCTAGATGTGAGGTAGTATGGTTGAGGAAGATATTTGTATATTTGTTTGAGTAGGTACTAGATACAACTATGATATACTGCAACAAAAAGAGTGGGATCTAACTTTCATATAATCTCTTGTTCCACGACATGTCCACGCACATTGAGGTCAAATATCACTATATCCAGGATATTGTGCAGAGAGGAGCAGTAAGGATCCAACACATTTTGATTGATGAGAATATAGCCAATCTTGTTACCAGCACTTTGCTGAAAGGGAATTTCTTGTTCTTCAAGAAATAGCTTGCACTGGTGGATGTGACCCTTCTGGGCAGAGGTCACTATTTATCATGAACACTAAGCTCTAACAGATCGTGAAGGGATGGGGTACTGCTTTGGAGCTATAGGGTTGGATGATCCTTGTCATTTTTATAATTTGATATCTCTTATTCAGTTATAAGACTTGAAGGAGTATGTACACCAACATGCATCCTACCCACAACCTGAGCTTGTTGGGATTACCACTCATCTCGCCAATGAGTGACGAGACTTAGGTTTAGAGGATATTTACCCAGGTGGACCCCTATCATAAATTGATCTCACTAATTATAGGGTGCATGATGTTCAAACAATTGATAAATAAGGATCAATCATCCAAGTTGGATCATTGTATTGTTTTTCATCCATCATGATGTGTTTGGAGTGGAAGAAGTGGAGGAATCATCTCACGAGACTCTTTTTACCAACGAGACCCAATTTGGAAAAACATGATCTAAAACCTTTCGGGAGGATTTTGAGGCATCAAATGACTTTTTTTTAGTGGTAAAAAATTATATGTTTAGCATTGTACATAGTCATGCTATTTTACACACAAATACCTTTCAAACTACATAATAAATGCATCAAAAGAAGTCTATATGCAAAATTTATGCCACTCAGAAGTTGGTGTTCCTATTTTCACCACCATGGTTCAAGAGGATGTTGCATCAGCCCCCATTATTCATGGAAAAGTGTCTAGACACATGATTATGATGTAAAATACTATATAAGAGTCTATATCTTAACTCGGGTTAAGGGTTTAGGTAGTCAAACTTAACCACTAGTAGGTTATCGGGTTGTGTTATAATCAAGCCACTAGAAGGAAGAGGAATTACATTGTTTCAAGTGAATTTGTTCCATAGCTAAGAAAAAATAGGCAAGAGGGATATGAGGTAGAGAAAACAGAGATTATTTGTGCACTGTAACAAGCCACAAGCCACAAGCCATACTTCTTTGTACTTGTTTCCATATTTCAAAACAGAGAAAGAGAGTGGAGCGATCTCACCTTCCAACTAGTTTTTCTCCTGAAAGGGCTTCCCAAAGTATATATTGTGTCATATCCATGACATTTTACAGATCAATCAATTTGGGTGACATATCGTTTGGAATTTCTTTACCCAAGTGGTAAATTGATCTCCCCTATTATCTGGATGTATTTTTCAATTAGCCAGTCAAACATAGGGTTCGAAGGATCTTTACCCCTTTGGTAAATTTATTTCCTCTAATTTCATTGGATATAGGGTTTGGAAGATCTTTACCCTAGTGGTAAACTTATATCCCTTATGATGAATCTTCTTCTTTAGATTGAGACATCGTTTTTCAACATATGAGTAGAGGCGAGATATGATATGATGCAATGATGATGATGAAACATGTGCATCCCTAATGAGACTTATGATGATGATGATGGGAATTTCTCCCTAACTGAGAGGGAGTGTTGAAAATTGGAAGTTGAGGGATCAATTTCCCCATTAGTGAAGCCCAAGAAACCCTAAGGATACCCCACTTCTACTTGGAAAAATTAAATTTTCTCAACGAAAAAGATTATTTTTATTGCTAGACCTAGTCATTTTGAAAACTACAAGTTGGACTAGAGGAGAAATTTGACCCCCAAGATCACATATAAATAGACCTAACTTGACATCACTTGGAAGCATCATGTCACACATCACATCTTCTTCTATTTAGTTCGCACACCTCTGAAATCGCAGGGTCGAGTTCACGCAAAAGTGGGGGGGGGGGGGGGGCGGGGAGAGAGAAAGAAGTTTATGGACTTGTGTTGACTTTCTGTTTTGGGCATCTTTGACCAATGTTCACTCTGGGTTGATTTGAATTGTTTGACTAATTTCTTGGATATGTTTTGTAAGGCTAAATTCATGGATTATTTAAATAATTTTACATGGGGACTTTACCATCTTTGACCATAGATATGAAGCTAGGGTTTTCGTAGGTTGACTATTGACTTAGATTGATTTTATAAGAATATTTCAGGATTTTTTTGACTGGTTTTGACTGAGAAAAATAGGTTTAATTTATTGTTTCCTTGACTGAAATTTTTTGAGAACTTTGGACCATTGAATTCGACTAGTTAGGGTTGCACTTATTTTTGTTTACTAAGATCTGACAAGGCCAAAATTTGAAGAACTGGTACTTTGACCCAATTTGAGTTTTATTTTCATCTTTGATTCGATATTGATATGTTGAATTCGTTTGTTAAGGATTTAACCCTTGACTAGTTATTGGATGTACTTGGAATATGTGTCTTTGTTGAACATTTGAAGAACATCTAATAGAATAAGAATTTGGTTGGGTTTTCCCCATTGTAGGGTCTTTTCCTAGCCTTTGACCTAAATCTCTATGTCCCATTGATCTTGGTTGCCTTATATTATGTGTATTGTTTTTTGTTCTATCGATAATTTCTTATTATTATTGGGAGATTGAAAATAAATTGGAAAAGTGATTTATATTAAAATAAGAAATTGTTAAAGTGATTGTTAGAACAGAACATTGAAAAAATAGCATCTGCAAATATGGTACACTTGAAACAATCTACTTCAAATTTGGCAACGCCCTATAATGAATATGTGCTCATCTCCTATGCCATAGCTCACTTGGGTTAATATCATTATGTACTAAATATTTGGAATATTCTCCCAGAAGTCTATACAACCTTCCTTCACGAATCCAAGTAACCCTAGAAAATCTTATACTAGAGCCCTTGTCCCACACAAGGACTTGTTAATTTTTGCAACTAGGGTCAAATTCCACATTGGACAACTCATATGATTAAGATAATAATTTAATTAGATTCCTCTTTTCGAGAAGATCAAAGTCGACCTATACATCACCCCAATCGGTTAAGAAGAAGTTAAGTTATGAATTAATTTAATATTTTATGAGTTGGCCTAATCGCTTTTTGTTCTGGTCAAAGCCCCAAGTGGTCACTAAAAAAGTTACAAAAATAGGTGAACTCAAGCTCATTTGCACACATTCATTCATGAGATCTTCTCCATGCTATTTTCATTTTTGGTCGTATTTTAGATTTCTTGGCTCCCACAGGTACGTTGGAAGGAGCTCAGGCAGTGGCACACAGTGGATAAAGGTTAGATTATGGTGCACATTCCAAACCTGGGTCTATTGAAGCAGAGCCACGTGCAGGTAAGACCCTGGTAGCGGTCGTACTGAAGTAGAGTCGTCGGAAAGTAAGGCCCTGGTAGTGGCCCTGTTAAAGCATAGTCGCAGGCAAGATGTGTTGTGCCTATGACCAAGGTTCCAAAGCCACTGGCACATCATGTTAAGGGTGCAGGAAAAGCCCTAATGTCAAATCGGGCTGCTCTGAAACTAAGCCACGGGCACAGGGCGTAGTGGTAGTGGCTCAGAACTCCAGATTCGCGGGTTGAGTGTGTTAATGCCATGACTCAAAGAGTTACTCACCAGATCTTATTTGGTTCACCTTCAGTTTATTGTGTAATGCTTTTAGAAATTATTCATTCAGTCACAGTTGGGTCAGAGCATCATTGACAGTCTTGTAGATTCATATCTAGGACTTTAGAGTTGAGATCACTTGGTGATTTTTCAAATCAATGTCTTGGTACTATATTTTTGTAGATTTGTGAATTAGATCTATTTGTTTCCTCTCTATATGTATCTTCAGTCCTCATTCAGTATCTCCTGTGTTCATCAATTTTCTACAGCAAGTGTCAGTGCATTTTAGCTCTTAGATTTAGTTTACTTCATGCAGAATTATGGGTATGGTTTTAGTGATTGTGTGTTATTTGTTTTCTGCATCATAAAGATATGTACTCATGGATCATTATACTCTTGTTGTTGAATCATTCAATGAATATCTAAGAAGAATAAATTCCAAGGGTTTTCCCCAAAGTGGGTTTTTCCCTGGTCTCAGAAAAATCTTGGTGTCTCTATGTGTTCATGCTTCTCTTCCTTTGATCTTTTACTTTCCATTGTTTAGATGATGATGATGATGGTGGTGTTGTTATTTTTTCATAGTTTCATTTTCTGATGGTTAATGATATAGATCTGTACAATGGTAAAATTATTTGGGGTGAATTAAAAATGTTAATGATGAAATGCAACTATCAAAGTAAATAACAATGCTTCTTTATGAAAAATTAATAGGACTTTTCCATCAATAAAGGGCACTCTGTCCCCTTTATCTTCTAAACATGAAATTTAAACCGAATTATTTTTCAAACCTAGAACATAGAGTATGTTTCTCAAGTGAATGTTTTCACGTGTATCCAGCTCAACAAATTTCATCCTAATTCCTTTGACTGCATAGATGTTGTTGTCTCCAAGCTCTACCTTTTTTGCCAATCTACTTTCCGTAAAACTTGTAAGATGATCATGCTCCTCTATCATATTTATTGAAGCTATATTAACAATCAGCCATATATTGTTGTCATCTATAAGAGATCCAACAAGTTCGAAATAGGAGAAGTGAATTTATCTCCTTCAAATTTGGATCTCTTAGACTACTCATCAAATTATATCGTGGTAGCATGTTGATTCCTCTCTGCTTCCTATAATTGAACCTTTCAATTCATTGGGCTTTGAAGTGACCAAATTTATTGCAGCGAAATCACTGAGTTTCAGACATATATTTCTTCCTTTAAGGATTGGTTGTGATATCATAACATTTTTTCTTGTTATGAAATGAGACTTCTTCCTTCCTCCAACTTTCACGGAACAAGTTGCATAAGATTGAGAATATTCTTCTTATTTTGGATTCATTTCTCTAGATATAATCCTTGATTCTTCCTAAGAACAAGCTCCCCATATTTCTTTCAAACTTGGGGCTTCTTTTCAACTAATTATACCTTAAAGTATGAAGTTCGTGTATCATTCTTTGTCATTTTTATATCATGAAGCTCAATTCTCAAGCTCATGACTTGGCCAATACTTTTGATAGTGTCTAACTTATTTAGGGCATCAAACATCCACTTTGAAGTGTCAAGCTCTAAGATGTATGGAATAAGAGGGTCCTTGATCAAGTCCACAATAATTATCATGGCGGTGATATCATCTTTCTTGTACTTATTCTTTCTAGCTTCATCCATAGGTTCAGTCACTTTTCCTTGCACAATTTCCAAAAGATATTCTTTTACAATAATTAGGTCAATTCTTTCCTTCCAAGCCCTAAAGTTGGTGGCCCCCTCTAACTTGTTCTTTGATTTCATAGTATATTTCATCAATGAAACTTGAATATAGATCTAGGGTTTATTTAAGGTTATATCAAGGTAGGGTTTTTCAAGTAGTGATATATGTGCTTTTTCCTTTTCCAAAGCTATGATACCATGTTGAATTTTCAGTACAATTAATAAAAGTACATTATTTGTGAACTATCGTGTGTGTGTGTGTGTGTATATATATATATATATATATATATATATATATATATTATCTTCATCAAACAATGACACTTCATAAATTCAGTTAATAGCTATGAAAATAAATTAGATATCAACATTTGTGTGTGAGAGAGATATGTCAATGATAAGTGTATATGTAAAATGAAAAAGTTCAAGTGTACTTTATACCGAAGAGACATGTCTCTTAAATTAAATCACATCTCTTTATAAATTAAATTTCAGTAACTTACACATTTACATTTTTACTCATATTTGTTAAAGAGTTGAAGATCACATTTTTACTCATATTTTTACATGACTATGAGCAATTTCCAAGGATGTTAATTTAGATGGTTTTTTTTATTTCATTTCTTTTAATTTTCTTTCTTCTAATTTTTTTTTGTGTGTTTTAAATAGTACTATAAATACATCAAGGATTATGAATACCAACCATAGCTACATTCTTCAACACCTTCCACATTGGCATTACAATAAAAACCATCATTACATTAAGTAGGGGTAGAAGAAGGGGATGTTAAAGGGTGATAAATGTGGTATCCAAGGAAGCTAGAACTGAGGCATATCTTTGTGAATTTTATACCGCCCTCCATATATCATGCCCAAGAATGTTCCAATATGCTTTAAATAAGTTAATTGTAAAACCATCTAGACCCAAAGTTTCATGTTTTTGCATATGTTTTACCATGTGTTCCACTTATTATATAAATATTTCACTTATGAGGAAAGTGTTATGTTCTAGAGTGATGATTCTAGGGATGTGCCTTCTTATTTTTGCTATTTCTGACCTCCTAATCCATATAGATTTTGAGAGAAGATTTTGATAGTGGGGCTTGAGTTCTTCCTCTATGTTCTTTTGGTTTTCCAGTATGTTACCTTGAGGATCCTTTATTCATGTGATGTGGTTGTGTTGTATGTGTTGGATCATCAATTTGTGGAAGAAGCTAGAATTTCAATATCCTTCATTTAGCCACTAGATTTGTGATTTCTTCCTCCACAATATTTCCTCTTGAGTTTTTCTTTCCTCCCATATCGAGGAATTTCTAGTTCCATTTATTTCTAGTTCTTAAAATTTAACCTCTTCCATGATTTTTTATTGTGTTTCCTCCATTTCATTTTATATATGCTTCTTTCCTTCATGAATGTTTCCAAACTCCTTATTCCAGTCTTTTAAACATTGTTTTATATGCTTTAATTTCTAGTGGAAGTTATACCCGATAGATCCATAGGTGATGGGAGTGTTTTCTGGTGAAAGTTATACCTCATAGATCAATCAGTGATGGGAGACTTTTAGCACAATTTTTTAATGTTGTTAAAGAATGGTGCATGTCTTAGCTAGAAGGCTTCAAACCGAAACCTTAGTGCACTCCCCCCCCCCCAATCCAATTCTAGGTAGACATGCCAGTGATCCAAGCCATGACTTAGGGGGATTGTCACATGGATTTCCTTCACTGTTATTACCAAGGATTTTGGGACTAGATATCTATCCAACTTAGAGGCCACTGAATTTCTTCCCTCTCTCCAATTATTCCAGGTAAAGAATTTTTGCTGGTCTCCATATCAACCATTGTGAGATCACTGATGAAGTCAACAAGCTACTTAGAATCTTCATCTAAACTTTGGATTCATCCTTTCTTCTCTTTTGGACAATGGATTACATTGAATTCACCCCCCATTAGCCAAGAGTTGTATTGGATGTGATTCCCTATACATCTAAAGAAACTAATGAATTCCAGTTTTTCCCTTTGAGTGTGAAAACCATATGTTTGGGATATATATCTAATGTTGGCCACTCCTAGTTGTTGAAGTTTATTTGTGAGAGTGTGCTTGGTTACTATGGATTACAAGAAATCCCTCTCAAGGCCCCTTCAGCATCTGATGTAATGAGTTTGTGACTCTTTAAAATGGATAGCATACACTTACTCAGTTGTTGTTATGAACATTTCATCTCATAAAAAATAATTAAAATTGGATTTTCCAACTTTATGTTGTATCCAGGGAGTCTATGTTTTATTTTCTATTTAAACCCCTCACATTGTATGGCATGAATCTCATCGAGAACTAGATTTGATGAAAGAGGGAAGGATTCTGACAGAGGATTGACCCTTCTCGAGTTAGTTAATTTATCTCTTAGTTCTTGGATAAGCATCCTATTAGTTTTCTTTCCTCTCTTTTTTCCCTCTTTTCTCGTCCTAACCATGTCCTTGGTATGGGTCTTCTTCACACCTAAGTGAGGAGGTTGGAATGTGACTTACATTTTCCCTTTATAGTAGTTTTTGTTGAGTATGGATATAATATTGAAATATAAATTCCACCATGTTGTTGGAATTTTGTTGGATCCTATTTTTCACATTCTATGGCTAGGGCTTGGATGTTTATCTTGTCCCATTCCATATCTTCTACTTCTTCTTCTTCTGTCAGATCTGCATTTTTAAGGGTCATGACCATATCCTCATGGGGATTTTCTTTTTCTGAACCATTATTAACTGTGGCTGCGCTTGCAGTTTGAGGATGGGATCCTTGTTCTAGGGTTTTTGTTGGTATTTCTCCCTTGCAACATTTTTTCCCTCCACTTAGCCTCCCATTTTGTTTAGGATCTCATATTTATTATTTCTCTTATCATTCTATGTTACTCTAGTGCTAACCATTTACCTTAATTTCCCTTGTTGAGTGGCCACTCTCCGAAAACCTTACACATTCATCTTTAGCTATGGTTTGGGGGATATTAAGGCTTATTTAATGGAAAACCCCTAAAGAGGTGTCCATGCTCATGACACTTCTTGTAGAGAAACGAGACATTCTCATAGTCTATTGGTTTCTGCCATGTATTGTATCGAAGACTTATGTAGAGATATTTTGGAAACAATTTTAAGATACACATGTAGACACATCCTTGTGAATGAGGTATAGCAGCCTCACTTTCTGACCTCTAAACACATCACAAATGAGCTTAGTTGATTTCCTATGCCCTCTAATTTATTTGTATCCTAAAAATCTAGTGGTAGGGAATATAATGGAATCCACACAAGGGAAAAGGAAATTTCCTCCTTGTCATTATTGAATCGTTCCTTCCAAGTGTGCAAGTAAAGGCCGTCAGAATTGAAGAAATATGGACCCCCCCTGAAAGATTTTTTTACAATCCTCCAAATTGTAAAAGATTATTGTAAAAATACTTTTTGATTCTAACTTGAGCTCAATGTCCTCGTGTAGTTGTTAATTTATTTTCATCCACTAGATAAAGGTCATTCTAAGGGCCAAAGACAAAGGAACTTCCTCATTAGTGCATGGTCCTACTTGTACTAATTTTTTCTACCAATTTTATTGGAATTTACCTCATACGATTTTAGCCACCTTTGGGATACAGGTGTTGTTTTTTGGTAGCGCCGATACATTATTTCATGTAGCATGGTTAGTGTTCCTTCCTTGCTTATTGTCAAGGTTTTCAACCATAACATCCTCTTCATGTTCATTATTAGATCCTGGGATGATATTGTTGGACCTTTGTGCATTATACCCTTGGTTTGTTCCTGCTATAGTTTCATAGTAGGAGAGGATTGTGCCCCCTCCCCCTCCTACAAGGGTCGTAGAAGTTCGATTAGTTTTCCCTTTCAAACCATAATTTATCACTCCAAAAACCTAAGTGTCACAACCAAATGTGCTCACATTTTTAATATATGTGTGTTCTTTTAATTTAAAAAAGTGATGTAAATATTGTATTTATAACTAGTAATGGCATGCATGGAAATTGACAAGACCGAAACTCTATATATAGGTATGTTGATGCATTCTTGAAGCATAGATGTTCCCAAAAAAACAACAAATATGCATTTAAATTACAACAAAAACGGAAAAAATTATGTACATCAACATTTTATTAAATTAGAAATTATATATATATATATATATATATATATATATAACAAAGATTTAGTGAATTAGTTATAGTTATAAATTGATATATTGTTTAGTAATATTTTATTCTTAGGGTGACATGTTCCACTTATATCCATGAAGTGTAGATTAGTTAGTTGTGTGATCTTAATCTCTTTCAAACCTCATGAATAGAAATTGAGAATGAAAATCACCTATAAAAAAAATACAAAATATCTCATAAAACATTTAAGCTTAACTAAAACTTACACAATCTTAATAAACATCCCACTAGTAAATACATCATTTTTCTATTGATAGAGACAATCCCCAACTTAAATTCTACATACAATATTAAAAAAAAAACATATTCCATTCCAAGAAACACAACTTTTAACAAAACTATTTAATTATTTCTTTATATATATTTAATAAAACAAATATAGGAAAAGTTGACAATGCAAACCTATAAGGTAGGTGGACAAAACACAACACGGTATTATGACTTTGATGTCTTTCGTGATCCTAAAGATAACATTGTAGTTGGGATTTGGGTTAAGCTAACATTGTACTTGGATTTGGGTTTGAAATAATAGAAAAAGAGTGAGTGGAGTTTGATTTGGAAATAAATATATGAAAGATGATCAACATGCGAGGAAGTGGATGTCACATACTATGATGTTCAACATAGGGAAGTGGAGTAACATGCCACGAAGTGAAACCCACGATCTTAGCAAATATGATCAACATAGGGAAGTGGGGTAATAAGAATGGGCGATTATTATAATGTAGGTGGGATGTCACTATGTTAAAAAGCTGAAGTTGGTGAAGGGATTTTTGTGTTGTTTAATTTGATCGTTGTTTCTTTATATTGGGTTATCATTATTAAAATTAGTAAAAATGTTGGAGATTGAATTTTGTTTATAAATTAGTTGTGTATAATTCTTTTTAAAGGATTTATCATTTTAAAGATTATTTAAATATTTTAAGAAAAAAATATTTTATTTTATCATGAAAATTAATAAAATTATTGAAAGATAAAACATAAAACATAAATTTAAATAATTTTTATGAGATAAATATTTTTTTAAATGAATAATTATATATTTTAAATATATTAAATAAAAATCTTATTTGAATCATTATTATTATAAAAATAAAACATAAATTTAAATAATTTTGAGCACAAAAATATTTATTTTAAATTAATAATTATATATTTTAAATATATTAAATAAAAATTTTATTTGAATCATTATTATTATGACTTTTTCTCATATTATTATTCAAAGTTAAATAATGTATCCATCTAAAATTGAATTAACATTATTATGAAAAATTAGATAGATGCATTTCACTAAAATTGAAATGGCATGTCAAGTAAAAAACACTCCATTATTACACATCAAATCCAATTCAACATTATAAAAACAATAATCTTATGAGACATTATTTGCCTCTTAAAATATAAGCAAGTGACAAAAACATGTAAATAATGATAAATTATACAAATGAACCACTAAAGCTTTACACTTGTCATAAAATAAAACCAAATATTATAAAAACAATAATCTCACCTAACATTATTTTCCTTTTAAAATATAAGCAAGTGACAAAAGCATGTAAATCATGATAAATTATACAAAGAAGCCACTAGAGCTTTACACTTGTCTTTTGCTTGGGATTATGTTGAACCAATTCAATTCATATCTCACAAGTATAACAAATTTGAATCCAAATGCCACCTTTCCCTTATTTTGCTAAAAGAAAAAATCACATTGACTGACAAATTCTATAAGCGCGTATGAAAGAATACTTTTCTATTTGTTGGTTAATCGTTGTTATCTTTTTTTTCAGAAAAAGAAAAACATTGAAACATTTATTATAAATAGAAAATTCAGTACATAGCATAATACCTAAGTCCTTCATAACCAAAAGGTAGAAAGTCCATATACCAAAAAATATTGTAGTAGTCAAGCCAATATTATGGATACAAAGGTATATTGCATCCATAATGAAATATAACAAGTGAAACCCATTTGCCAAATTTACCAAATATCTTTGATAGCCCATAGTGTCGTAAACTCTAACCAAAATAATCAAATAAAAAATATAGAAGAAGATGCCTCATAATCTGAGAAGATAGATGATATAATGCCAAAAGCCTTATGGGATAAACCACAAAACATATGGAGCTCGTTTATGGCAAATCAAAATACCCTTTTTCCTTCATCTTTCCATCCACATGTAGATTGTAGTAAATTTATCCTAGAATGACGAATAAACCTTGTTTGGAAAGATGGTACGCATCCAAATTATGTTCCCTATATACATGAGAGAAAGAGATATGATCAAAATCCCTGTTATCTTAACCATGTATGTGCTTATGTGCATAGTGATGGGGAAATATCACATGGGTTATTTAATAAATTCAATGATCTAATAACTTTTTAATATTAAAATATGATTTATTTATATAAATATATAATTTATGCAATGTAATAATTAATCTAAAAATTAGAAAAAAATATATGTTTTATGTAATAAATGTGAAATGTATATATCTAAAAGTGATATGTAAAATTTGAAAGTATTATTCTAATGAGGATTTTAAGTCAAAATCCAAAAGAGGAGTACATGAAGAAAATGTGTAAATAAAAAGAGTTATATATTGACCTGTAATAACTAAACTATATGTTAATAGAAGAAGCATGAAGTATTAACAACCTAGGTATGTATGTAGAAGTATTTAGAGACAAATAATGATGAAAAACAATGTAAAATAAGATGAACTCAATTAGAGTATTAGAGAAGGAATCTAGTATAGTTTTGTGCAAACAGGAAGGCAATTAAATGAAGATGATTCTCTAAAATCATGTATGATGACACAATGAATAAATATATAGAAATATAAGTAGTTAATTGTTGCATAAAAATAAATTGTTATTAAATATAAGGAAATCTTTGTGTTGATATCATAAATAAACTCAATTTAAATTAACCTTAGCCTATAGCTAGTTTGGATGCATCATGTGCTTCATAGATTATAATTATTATATTTTAGTACATGGATTGATGAATAAGTTTACTCCAAGTATCCAATAATATATTGCATTACTATTTTAGGATGAAGTTTGAAAATGTTCTAGAGGTATTTTCTTGTCATAAAGGAAGTACTCAAGTGACAACATTAAGAAGTTTCAAATGTCAAACTCTATGGCATAATGCTCTGTTAGATCGTATTGTGGATTTTGATAAGGATGAATCAATAAAATTACTTTGGTGCAATCTTTTGTAGAAAATTAGTATGAAGCTCGATTTACTTTGAGAATTACTTGATTATATATATAAGCTATGAAATTGGTAATATTTTTAGATATATGGCAAAGCCAAATTCAATCATTGGGAAGAAACCAAAAAAAAAAGTAAGATATATTAAGGGAACATTAGTTTAGGGATTGGAGCATTCCTAGTGTGGTAGTGATTTAATATCAGTGGATTCAAAAATTCTAAATGGATTAAACACATGAATGATAAGAAGTCCACTTTTTCTTTTTCTTTTTGTGTTTGTTCAAAAATGCTAAATTCGAGAAGAAAGAAATGACACATTAGTTTTTTATCTTCAACATAAATTGAGTATAAGAAAATATGTAATACAACATGTGAGAGAGTGTAAATAAGAAGTCTAGTTATGGAGATTAGTGTAGCATATAAAAAACTTATCATTAATTTTATAATGATTAACATATAATAGTTGAACAAAAACATAATTCTACATTAATATAAGAAAATTATTAATATTCACATACATATTAAAGGATATTATGAGAAGGTTAAATTTAGGTGTGATATTATAATATGATTGTTACATAATTATACAAATGACAAATACATTTACTAAATATATAAGAAAAGAAAAAAAATTAAATTTCAAATGGTATGTGAAAATAATTTTCCAATTAAAATAAGTGCTAAAAAATAATTAAAAAATTAAACACAATAAAAATGAAAATCTATCATAAACAAAATTAAAACAATTGTGAGGTAATCAACATATAATTTCATGATAATAGAATCAAAAATAAATACACATTAATCATAATAGAAAAAAAATCAAATAATTAATGTTAATGATTCAAAAAATATATAATATTAAAATGTTAGATTTTTTTTCTAAATCACCACAAAAGCTCTATTAATTAAAAATCATTTTCAAAATACACATGAAACTGAACATGTCGAGATGCATAGCATTCCTTCTCATGACAAACGGTAAGTGGCTTGATGCATAACTTAATGTTGATGATTCAATAACTAATATCAAAATAATTTATGAAAATGACTCTTAATAATATATTTATTAACGAGACTTAAAAGTTAAGTCAGACATATAATTAAAAAATAATAAAAAAATAAATATTTAAAATTATAATAATTTAATTAAAAATTAAAAATATAATATAATTAGATAATTAAAATAATAGTAATAATAATTTTAAATATTGTTTTTCACTTAAAATTAAAATTAGTTCAATCAGATTGTGTTATGAAATATTGTGTAAAACAAATTTAGATCCAAATTAGTTAAGCTAACAAAAACAATTATGGAAAATTAATTTTAATTTGTAGATAAAATTTTATATTGGTATATTGTTTATTAAAATTATAATGATGTGAACTAGTTTATTTGGATAATATATTTCAATTGAAAGAATTTAGATTAATAGTGATTTCGATTAATAATATGGAATAAAAATTAACATAATAAATTATTTTAATTAAATTCAAAATTTAATAGAAAATTGTGTAATATTTTTAATATTTTATATGAAAGGAGAAAAGAGATTAAAAAATATTTTATAACTTATAATTTAATAATTAAAGGTGATGTATTTAATTATATTTTCTTAATTTAAGTGAGTTTTTTTTTTTTTTTTTTGAAAAATATGATTATAATTTGGTACTGTACTTAAGTGTGGTTGGTATAAAGTTGTCTAATTTTAATTATCGAGTAATTGAAAACAAAACATTTTATATAATAATAATAATAATTATAATTATAATTATTATTTAAATTTAAGGAAAAAGTGTTTATCATTAAAAAAAAAATAAAGGATAAAAGAAAATTAATATATTATAAGGAGATGATAAACTCTAATTTAAAAGATCAAAGTATATTTTTATTTTAACTAGCAGAACGAAGAAAATCAACAATATTAAAATGAAAGAAAACTTTCACTAACTCCATCAAATAACAAGATATTAGACAATATCTAAAAAGTCATAGGTCAAATAGAATTTTCATTTTTTGTGATATTAAAAAGGCATTGTATAATCATTATATATTTTGGAGGCTTTGGTCAGAATCCGTCGAAAAAAAATTGGTTTGATTTTTTCTATTTAAAATCGGTTTCTGACTATAGATTTGGCACCGTATAAACTCGTGGGGCACTACAATTGTGTAGAGTTCACAACTCAAAGTTATGATTCCAACAAATCTCTGCTAGATTAAGAGAATATTAGACAGAAATATGCCTGAAAATACTCCAAAACATATAACAGATAGACCACGGGTACTAAAAAAAAGTTGAAAATAAAATATATATTCTCTTAAAATGTCATACATACATCCCTATTAAATTTCAATTTCAAAATTTGTATTATATACTAATTTCCCTAACTTTTTAATTCAACAAAATGATAATAATTAAAAATAATATTTTTTTCTGACGAGGCTTAGAATAGACGGTGATGGGGTGTATTGTTAAGGCACTCCATGATGTGAAGGTTATTGATTCGAAGCTCTATGGGTACAAATCCATCCATGTTAAGGATTGGTATGGCCCGTACTCAATGCAATCCCCAAATAATTTTGACAACTTAAATACTCCTAAATCACCGTTTCTCAAGCCAAAAATTAAGTGTACAATCATCACATGACTCACACCACTTAACAAACAAATAATAATAATACTATTTTTTTTGTTAATTAGAAATAATATTTTTTAATAATTAAAATAAAAATTATTATTATTATTATTATTATTTTTCAAATCAATAAAATAAAATAAATTTATATAAATATAAATATCGACACCACCATCATTAATATTATTGAACTTTAACATTATGCACTTTAACTCACAACCATTATAACTAATAATGATGGATGAGGGCTCATAAAGATGTCGCTTTAAACTCCACCATACTCTTTCATGAGGCAACATAATTTTATGAGTTTGACCTTTTCTAGAGATAAAGATAACGTACATCGTAATCGCTTTGGAGTTGATAGGCGTGGAAAGGTTTCTAGAATGGGAAATGAGGTCAACGTGTTATTAGGAGTGTATTGATCTATTATGTTATTTCAAATCATTTCTCTAGTTAAATGAATCTTGATGATGATCAATCTCTTGGTTTTTAACGCATTATGTCTTTACTACAATGGTAAAAAAAATTGATAACAATAAATAAAAACCTGGAAACTTTTGTTTTGCAAAGACTTTCATAGAATATTATAAAAATTATAACAAAACTTTGATAACAGTACAGAAAAGCCAATGGAAACCTTTATTTTGCAAATACCTTCATGGAATATTATATTCCATATTCATGTAAAAACATTATAGGGTCTTAGGCCAAGTTCTTGGACAATGTGAATACAATGCCCTATTTATTTTTATTTATATTTATTACATAAGTATAACTTGTCAAGGGTTTATATAGATATGGAAAAGAAATTTTTTATTGTTATTTATGTTTTTTCAAAAATCAAATTAGACATTATATTATTAATTAATGAATTTTGTCCATATGGCCATCTAATATTTGATGAATTAAGTTGATATTGATGCTAGAGTCATTAAATGATTATTATTGTTGCAAGAATTTGATTCAACAATACATGATAAATCTGAGAAACATAATGTTGTTACATGTTTTCTCATAATAACATAGTGCTAGCATAAACCTAATGATATAGAAATCGAATTAAGAGAGTTGAAAGACGGAAGGTCAAATCAAATTGATGCAATCATCACAAGAAAACGCTATCAATCCAAAAACCAAATTTGAATTTAACTGCATTATTTTTTAAGGAAAAGAAGGTGCGTTGAGCTCTTAAACTGGCCTAATTAAGAAATTGAAGATAGTTGAAGAGGCCAAGCATTTGAAGGAAGTCAATGTGTTGTGCAATCTAGTAGTGAAGGACCAATCACTAGTTCAAGAATAGGAGTGTTGCTATAGGCGCACAAGCTACTTAAAGAGGTAAGCATTGTTGATTATTAATAAAGTGCATAGATTTTGAATTTTTTAAGTATTCAGAGACTTAAAGCCTATTCAAACCCCAAGGAAGGGTTTGAAAATGGAATTCATCAACCCTTGAAATGTAGAAGGTGCATTGGTAAGGCCAAAAGGCATGACCAAAAATTCATAATGACCCTCATGGGTTCGAAATGTTGTTTTCAAAATATCTTCAGTCTTCATTCTAATTTTATGATATCCTGAATGAAGATCCAACTTGGTAAAATAAATTTCTCCATGTAATTCATCCAATAATTCATCAATCACATGAATGAGAAATATATCTTTAATAGTGAGCTTATTGAGCTCCCTATAATTCGGACACATGTGCCATGATCCATCCTTCTTGTGTACCAATACTACTAGAGTAGAGCAAGATCTTTGACTAGGTTGAATTATACGAGCCTCTAACATTTCTGCAATCATATGTTCAATTTCACTCTTTTGGACATAAGGATATATGTAAGGCCTGATGTTTGGAGGAACACTTGCTGGAATCAAATGAATAGCATGATCATGATCACGAATAGGTGGGAGTCCTTTGGGAGTTTCAAACACCTTGGAATGATTGTCCAAGACTTTTTGGAGATCTGGAGAAAAAAATGATTTTGATGTTGGAACTTCTAGTGACCATAATTTTGCAATTACGCCTCGTTTTTATTTCTTCATAAGCTTTGTCATGACATTAGAGCTTATTATCTTTCCTGGATTCCCTGTGATACCTCGTAATTCAACTTCCTTTCCTTCCGAAAAAAATTTCAAGAAAATTTCTTGAAAATTAAAAGCTACCATCCCCAAAGATGGCAACCATTATACTCCTAGTACAACATCAACACCTCCCATTAGAATGGAAAGCATTGGACTATTCAATACGTATTCCCCCATGGTTAGCTTGATATTATGACATTTTCCAGAGAAATTTATAGTTCCTCCATTTGCAGCCATCACTTGACATTCTGGTGCTGGGTACAGGAAGCAATTCAATTCCTTAGCTACCTTACAATTAATAAAATTATGGGCACTACCCCAATAAATCAACACTATTAATTTTTTCTTATTGATATGTCCTTCTATATTGAGAGTTTGAGGAGTGGTAATTCCTGCCAATGCATTACGCGATATGGTTAGACTCATTTCTTCTTTCTCTAGGGTTTGATCCTGGTGTATATCCTCTTCTTTTGAAGTTTCTTGTTCATTTTCTTCCTCCTCTTCACAATCTATGTAAAATAATTTCTTCTCAACACACTTTTGACCTTTAGTGTATTTTCTATCACAACTGTAGCAAAGCCCTTTTTGTCTTTTTTCTTCCAATTGTTGTGGTGTCAACCTTGTAGGTTGTAGAAGTCTATGAGTAGCAACACTTCCATCTTTATAGATGTGAGTGGTAGGCTTCCTTGTCGCCATTATTTTACATTCAATTTTTCTTGCCAACCTAAATGCCTTCTCCAATGAATCAGGTTCCCAAACGCGAACCTCATGTTGGATGTTATCTTTTAAATTCCCTATGGAGACATCAATCCTCTGTTCCTCTGGAATATCAGTTACCCTTATATTCAATTTTTGGAAGTCCTCAATGTTCTCCACCACTGAACTCTTTTGTTTGAGATTTATTAATTGGCTAAAGAAGGTGTTGCTGATTGCAAAATCCAGATTATCCACAGTATCATAAAACGATTGTCAACGTTTCGAACCCCAACGAGGTTCCATCTTCAGGACAAGAATAGAATGAAGACTGAAAGAAGGTCGCAAAAGGAATAAATAGTGAAGGGCTGAGATGAGAAGATGAGAATATGAGAAGAGCTGACAGACTCTATAATTTGTTAAAAAAAAAAATTAAAATTTTTTAATTTTTATTTTTTTTTAATTTTTAAGATTTTATTAATTCTAATTTTAATAATAAATATTTACAATATTTATTAATTTAATAATAAATATTTTTTATAATAATAGATATTTAAGAAAAACAATTTATTTAATTATCAAACTCTAAATTACCACAAAAAAATTATTATATTTAATTGTTTACTTAAGATTTTTATTATCAATAATAAACTCAAAAATTTTTATATTTTATATTTAATGTATATATTAATTTTATAATCTATATAATCTCAATGTTAATAAATATAATGAATTTATATTAAGTATATAAAATTTATTTTATTAATTTAATAACATCCTAATAAATTTTAATTTTAATTTCTATTAATAAATTTGATTTAGAATGTTATCCTTACTTACTTCCAATCATTGATAATAATTGTTAATTAATTAATTTTTATTAATAAAAAATAATTAATATAGATAATTATTATGAGTAAGTGAAGTAATACGCGCTATGAAATGGCATGACATAAAATGCTTACTAAACAGGGGAAGAAGCAAACCTGTGAGATCATACCTGGGATAAGAAGCAAACCTGCGAGATCATACTTAGGATGAGGACGAACCTAAGGAGAAAATTTGTCTAACTAGGGGTCGCCAATTGTGCTATCATTTCCTCCATAAAAATTGACAAAGTGACAATTTTTTTACAGGAGCAAAGCCATCGATACCATATAATTGTATTTTTTTTTAAATATAAAGTTGCAATGCATACCTTTTATGTGTTTTACACATTACTGGGATCAACATATTGATCCATCTATAGTATCCATGTTACGGCATCCTTGCCATCAAACTTCCTCATATTGATCTTTGGAATATGGTGGGTCTTCAATCCAACATTAGAGTTTATGAAATCATGATTAGCATTTATTTTGTTCTCATCATGAGTTTCCTCTACTATCTTTTCGCCATTAGGAAAAATTTCTTGTATCAACTTTGTCGAATCTTCCATGTCTGCTTTTAGATCATTCTTCATGTCTTCCATGTTGTCTTCCATTTTTTCTTCTAAACCATCCATCTTAGCTTCCATGTCTTCCATGCCATTCTTCTAACCATCCATCTTAACTTCCATGCATTTCTTCAAACCATCCATATTAGCTTCCATTCCCTTCTTCAAACCATCCATCTTAGCTTCCACGCCTTTCTTCAAAACTTCCATTTCATTTTTTGTTTCTCTTTGCGAGAGCGAAATTTGGTGCACCTGCTCTTGTAATTTTGATATATCATGTTGCACTTCTTCATCTTCATGAGACATAGTAGAGTATTGCTTAATGGGTGTTGAATTATTTTTAGGGGGCATTTTGGAACCCAATATTGATATCTATGCTTCAATATGCCCTTGGAATCACTTCAAACTGATTTTTCAAGAAAGACTTATGAAATTTGAAAAAAAATATAAACCCTTTTCTTGATTTTGAGGAGCTCGATATTGAAACCTTTGTGATTTTGGATCTTCAATATATGAAATGCATTCCTTTTGTATCCCTCTGAATCTTCTTTTGAATTCCACGAGTTTGACCTGATTTGGATTCTTCAAGGCAAAGTTATGCTCAATCTCCCACAATGACCTAATTATGCACTTGTTCAGTAGAGAAAACTTGTACGACGTGCCACATGTCACTATTTCCTCCTTCGGCTCTAAAATTTATACACAGGAAACTGCAGTCCGTGTACTTTCAGCTACTTTTTACATAATTCCAATCTAATGTTCAAAGAGAGAGTTATGATGATTTTATCAAGGTCACCTCATTTAGATGAAATTAGAGAGCCTACAAAAACCCTAACTTCCACAGATCATATCTCTGAAAATATTGCAAAACAAGATTTGAAATTTTTTAACAATGTTCCTCTGGATTTTGGCTTCGCATGATAAAAATTTATGCTTCTGAACTTTCACAGAAGGCATGTTATAGCGAAAATTCTACGATGTCCTGTTAGGAGAAATGAAACCCTAGAATCCAAAGTTCTGATACCAAATGTTATGAAACTAGCTCCAAAAATAGAAGAAAAGAGAGATAAATGCCTTAGAAATAAGCCACTTCAAGGGGGAAACATCCTTTACATTACATAAATGAGCAATTCTTGGATGGTACAAATGAAAAAACCTCCTTTCTATATATAGGAGTCCATGGGGTCACAATATAGTACTAGCCGACCTAACAATAATAATGTAAGGGCACAATAATAACAATATGAGGGTTACACGTGTACAACAATAACAATAAGGGGGCTACACTAACAAAAATAAGGGACTACACTAGTGATATAGGGACCTAACAGATATGTTACTAGAAAGCGTCCGAGGGTGTTTCCAATTCCTTGAAAGATAGAGAAGTGCCATAAAGGGGCAAGTAAATTTGGAAGTATGACCCAAATGGGAAGCTTGCTGATGACTGTCGTTGAAGGGTCGAAGTCTGGGAACCATGGTGTGAGGAATAGCCTCGCTTTTCCCCAAAACCATGGACCTCCTATTAGGGCTTTGTGATAGTCTTCATTGAAATAAAAAAAACTATAAAGAAACCCTTCGAGCAGAAGTTAACCTTTTTGTTATTGGTCCAAGTGGAATGAATCCATTGGTAAAGATATGTTGAGCGAGGCCATAATCCATTAAATATGCAAATGATGGCTGATTTTGCATACATTTGAAGCTGGATTTCAAGTGTTCGATGGGAAATTTCTACAGCAGGTATGTCCTCCATTTTGTCAACCAAAAATGGCTTGGGAGCCTCAAAGGTTTGGGTATATTTCTTGGGAGGTTGTGCATGGAGAACATCCTTAAGAGAAAGCTTGAGTAGAATATGGCTTCAAAAATGCCCCTCCTCGCAGCCGAAGGGTTAAAACTAATGAAGCATCTTTTTCAATATGATAAAACGAGAGCAGAAGAGAGTTCTCTAGTTTTTTACCTCCATAGAGAAATCACTGAAAGACAGAAGGAATCCCCAGGCTATGTTCAAGGGCATGCAAAAGGCTTAGAGATATCACCAATATTAGAGCAAAATCAAGGCACAATATTTCACCCCTTTGAAACTATGGTCAAGGATGAAACAAAAAAAGATATAGTTTTTTCAATACAAGTGGGAAGAGCTACATATAGCCCTTAATAATTTATAACCCCATTCTTCACATCATTCGAATGTTGTTATATTCAAGGCATAATCGTATATAGAAACAATAAGGAGGATGAAACTCAAATGGATTGGGATAAAGTTAAAATGCCCTATTTTGCGCCACACTATACCTACATGAGAGGTGGATGAGGAAAAAGAAAGACGAATATGGAAGGAAAAAGAGCAAACCATAAGACATCATAGTAGAGAGTAAACCATCTAGATGATTGAATATGAATTTAGATAAGAAACATGCAAAACTCAACAATTATAGCAACAAGGGTGAGTGAGGAAATCATTTTTTGAGGTGTTGTTTTGTTGCACAAGGATATTCAAATAATCTAGTTGGGCATCAATGACAAACCCTTAGTTTATATCTTATTTATCACATCCTATATAAACCTTTGATACATTTTTCTCCAAGACTTCACCCTCATACAAAGCATTTATGCCTTTTGTTGAGTGCCAAGGTTGTTGTAATATATGTTCATCTATCTACACATGATTTCATCAAATTATTCAATATTAATGTGATACACTTTATGCTTAATTGATTTGAGCATTGTTGCATGTATTTCCTATGAAGACTAATATGTTTCAAAGGCTATGAAAGTAGAAACCAATTGATTAAGGGAAATATTGAGTCCTACCCACTTTTGACCAAAACAACAAAGTGCATCATGACAATTTCAAGGATTCTTTTCCCACTGTCCCACATCAAGAACTACCAACACTCAGAGTAGCATGGATGACATCTAAGCAATCCAAATGAGATAGTCTTTGGAGATTAGAATTAAATAAGGAGGATGAGATCCTAAAACCACATTGAAATTTTGTAGGGATGACTCTCATCAATCAAGGAAGTGATTGTAAATTCAACTAGGTTTTACCTTCAAGCATAAATAGGAGCATAGGTTGATAGATCATAAACTCGTATTGTTTTTCTATTTTATCATTTCTCTATTTCTATTAGTAATTTTAGTTGTGGTGAAGGTAGCATGCTTCCTTGATGTTACAAAGAATTTTTAAATAAAGAAAACAAAGCAAATCTAGTATATATTTCAATGTTGATTGTTTAACAAAGATCCCAATAGCATCCTTGTGTGGGTCCCATTCAAGGAGAAGAGTGAGAACGCCTATATGCATTTCCTATTATCTTTCAATTTTTTTTACTATTGATTAAAAACTTCTATAATAAGATTGCAAACTCCCTATTGTAAGATTACAAACTCGATATAGTAAGATTACAAACTCTTACTAGTAAACTAGAGAGTTAGTCACTTCAGGTTATTCCCAAGATTTCTATGTTTTTCTTGATATCTCTAAACAACACTTCTATGGTTTATACTTCATGTACTTCACTATTTTTATTTACTTTATAATGTTTAGAACTTCAACCATGTTTGATGATAAATATAAATTTGTGAAAAATTATAAGTATTGATTATATATGCAGGTCCTCTTTTATGAAAAATATTTTGCTACGGCTTAGAACCTTATTCGGCCTAGGAAAATCATTTTAAGTTTTTTTTAAATGATATTTGGTCATATTTTGCCAAATAAACATGTTCCCTAAGGTATTTTGTTGCATTTAAAAAATTTAGAACTTTATGAAATAAATTCATTATAGCACGAATTTACAGAAGACAATGTATTCCATAAGTCATCGTCTGTTTTGGTACTTGCACGCGGATTTTGAGATATGGGTTTTGAAGATTAATATCCCAAGAAGGATGAATATAAATACAATCAGTTAATGTGTGGTCAACGCACTCAATTCAACAAGAAAAACGGACTCAATTCAATATGGGGATTTCACTCATAACTGACTTTTCTCGATTTCATCCATGAAATTAACACTCAACAAAGTTTGATCTAATTTCATCCTTACGATAGGCCAAAATCATCAAAAGAGAATATTTGTGTGTATTTTGTTATATTTTTTTATTATAAAAGAAAGCAACTCATGCTTGCAAAACATAAATTAAAAAGTTTTTGATTAAAATATTTTGAAGAAATACTTTGCAGCCCAAACTTCAGTCTTTTGAAGCTTTATCCAAGCTATTTCACTTATTATATATGTTTCTACTTTGATTTTCAACTTCTGGTAGACATTAGGTGTGCTTCTTGAGGTGTGTAGGACCCCACAAACCAAAGATTATACGCTAATTTTTCTGTCATTCATTGACTTTGTATATGCTGGTATTTTCATGTGTTTTTATGTATATTTCCTTATCTTGTTCATAATAGTTGCTTCATGGTGTATACGTAATCTCAGTATCATATTCATTTCAATATTGATGTTTATATCTTATTTATTTTGTTGTTTATACTTACAATTTCAAATGTTATTCACGAGCTTTATTCATCATAGGGTAGCTATTGTTTATGAGAATATTTTAGATGACAAAGTTGAGCAAAGAATGGGGAGTTTCATTCACCACCTTTCTCATTTGAAAACAACCCAACCCTTTTGAAATTTTTTGACATAGAATTATATTATTAAGCATCATAGTTCATTGCTTTCTTTGAATTATTGTTCATTTATTGCTTTCTTAGATTAGATAAATGATTTAATCATACACCAATTAAGAAGATGGGTAGAGGACTACTTGTGACCATCCATTTTCTCTCTCACAAATGGAGAAGGATATAGTGCATTCTCACCTTTTCAATTACTATTGGGTTAAAGTTTATTAGTTTGAATGAAGGACTACCAGAGTGTCCACTTCCTCCCACCAACAAGTGAGGCCCTAGTGAATTACCAATCCATTGAACAAAAAACACTTAACCATTATTTCAATTTTAGTCATTTACAAGGAAGCACTTTACATTCTCAGTAGTGTGTTATTTTAATAGTTTTGCTTCATGCTTCCATGTTTAAACTTAAATTTTGATTAGAATTTTTAGTTTTGATTTCAATTAGCCAACTTTAACACTTAAACCTACAAGTGACAACTAATATAGTGTAACTATCTATAGATTGTATTGTGCTTCCAAGTTTACGAACACCATTTGATACAAATATCATGTCTTAATTTATGTACTTAAGCTAGCATGACATTTTTGCCACCACTGTTGGGGAACGAGATTATTAGTTAAGTTAGATGCAAAGTTTTCTTAAAATTTTTCATTTTTCACAAATATAAACATTTAGGATTCGAATAAGTGGAGGCAACAAGATGAGAGGTGAGGTCACATGCATTCACTTTAGTTGAATATCCACAGTCCCAAATCATGTTTTCAGAAGCATAATCCTCTTGGTTTATGAAAAGTTGGCTCATTCACTTGAATGGAAGGAAAAAATCCTCAAGTGAAGGCCAATCATCATAGAAGTCCAAGAGACCTCTTGGAAGATGAAAACCAAGGATCACTAAAATTGCATTAATATATACATCTTGTCAGAAAAATGCAACCACATGTTTATCCAAATTTTTGTATTATTTTGTGTGTGCATGTGTTCAATAGTGGTATTAGAGCAGTTCTAGATCAAAAACGTATTTACCATTCTAAGTCAGTGAGATATCCCTCTCTACCATTTTGATTTCTACTCCTTATGTAGTCTTGTAGTGTTGAACTTGTCAACCCTTTCTCAATGTATTTTTTATCTTACTAGTCAGTCAAAACCCTACTCATCTCCTTCTACATACATCTCTTTGCTCAGTACCCTTCTTGACTCAATCTTGACTTGTCCCTCCTCTCTCTATTAGGTTTTTAAGGGAAGATTACTAACTTACCGCTTCATTGTTTAAATACATTTGAGCCCAATTTAATTCTAGGGAATGTTGATGCTTCTTATTATTAGGTTTTTGGATGTGTCAAAGCACAATCTAGAATCCCTATAATCATGCTTTGATTTTGCAATGTGAATGCAGTCGTAGGAGTCATACTTTCAAGGGATTTATCCTATCAAGTGAAATCAAGATCGATATGTTGTTGGGAAAATTGTGTAGTTTGAGAAGTCGTATTCATTTGGGCCTAAAGTTGGGTCTAAAACAAAGTTGTTGTAGGCCATGGCTTCCATGTGTAAAGAAATCCCTACATATTTTATTGTTTGTAGTGGATACAAATATGAAGAATATGTTTCATTGGTGCTTACAGTTAGGTGCATATATTTCAAATGTGTTATTATGTTGGAGGAAGAAAAAATTTGGATATGCTACTCAGTGTGAGATGAAATTTTTCTATGATGCCTATTATTGGATTCCAAGCCAAGATAAGGACCAAACATTACATCCATTTCGGTGCTACATCTAGTGAAAAGGGTAAATTTGGGCTCACAAGTCTAGATATTGTCGGCATCATTCAAAATTTGCATAAAGTTGGAATGATAGATTGTCTTCACCTTGTTAATTTCCATATTGGGTCTTAGATATCATGCATTGAAGTTTTCAATGATGGTGTGAGAACAATTGTGTATATATACTATGAGTTTGCTAAGTTGGGAACCAATATGAAGATAATTGACATTAGGGGAGGGCTTGGTATTGATTATGAAGGTACCAAGTCTTCTTGTTCTGATATGTCATTTTTTAATAGCCAAGAAGAATATGCAGTAGCTATTGTTAAGGTAATTTATTGGCTTGTAGCCAGAAATAGGTAAACGATCCCATCATATGCAGTGATTCCGGGAGAGTGTTGGTTTCTCATCATTCTCTTCTACTGTTCGATGTTGTATCTATGCATTGAAAAAAAAAAAGGACTTTGTATCTGTAGTTATCCATGGAATTAAATTGAATATCTAATGCATGATTTTCCTAAGGAATTATTAGATGAATACAAGTTAGTGATGGCTTACATAGCCATGGGAAATTTCCACAATAGCCAAATCTACACGGAGCATATGAAAGCATGGTTCCTTTATTTGTTTAAAGAATAATGCAAGTCCATTGAAAAATTTCCCACTATAGATAAGATATGTGATCTCATATCTTCTCTCACATTCGAAGGGCATGTCAATATTGAAGTTGATACCTGACCACTAAGAAATTACGCAATTGTTTCCAGTGATTCCTATCCACATGCTCAACAAGTGTCCCATTGTGCATGCTAACTATCATATCTCACATGTGTAGGGATGGAAAGAAAGCCTATAAAATACTTGGATAGTTCATTGGTAGATAATACAACAACTATTTTGTTTCAGTTTATGTGTTCACCAATAAATTTCCCACTTTATGAGAATGTAAAATAACTCTTAAATGATTTCCATACTTTTTTATTGTGTGCAAGAACTATGGAATCCTTAATACCCATTTCACATGATGAAGACATATTTGGGGTTTCTCAACTAAGCAGTTGTAATGGTGCAGTTGTTTCAAAATTATTTTCTTTCTTTCTTATTGTTTAAATTTACCTTGGTAAATGAAGCAACATTGAACCCATGCATTTGAGGGGGCATGTAAGCATCAAGTGGATAATACCATCAAGAGCTGCAATTATTGAAGTAGGGAAAAAACATGGTCTTACCTTAAAGAATATTGGTTTACATAAAGAAAATGTTATCTTTCATTCTGGACTGCACAATCCAATAATGTATCTTATTTAATTTAAATTTAGTTTCAATAATGTTCATAAGCATCAAGTGGACAATACCATCGAGAGCTGCAATTATCAAAGTAGGGAAACAACATGGTCTTACCTTAAAGAATATTGTTTTACATAAAGAAAATGTTATCTTTCATTCTGGAATACACAATCCAATAGTGTATCTTAATTAATTTAAATTTAGTTTCAATAATATTCATGTATGCACTCTTATAAATCTAGAGATAAAAAAGGTAGATTTGTAAAGAGAACCCCCACTACTAATCAAACTTCAATGGTATTAGGAACATCAAGAATAGATAAATAATTAGAAGAAAAAACCACACTCATTGTTGAAAAAAATAATTATTGAACAAATTGAGAAAAAACAATTTGAAGGAAACAAGTTAATACTTTTGGGAAGACAAGCGTTATTGGCACATAAAACTAATAAAAAACTAGCAAAACAAGGAAATCCTTCAGAAGAAAGATCAAGAAAAGTAATTCCTCAACTAGTGTTTGAAGAGATAGGAATCCATAAAGAAGAAAAACTTATAGGTAGTGAACCAATCTCGTAACTAGTCTTTGAAGAACCAGGACTATTTTAAGAAAAAAACCTAAATTGACTAGTGAACTATTAGGAGGAGATCTTGATTGGATCGAAGACTCATCAAATTTTTTTGAAGGAAAAATGGAACATGTAGATGGAGAATGAGAAAAAAAGGAAAATAATTTGAAGAAATAAATGAGCGTGAATGTTGGCTCAGGGGGTCCTAACCCAGGTTCGGAGGTCGAAGGTTTGCTAACAAACCCCTATACTACTAGCCCTTTAGGCAGTGACCTGCTTGCGCAGGCCAAAATCTCACCTAAAGTAGTATGGGTGGGTGTTGGAACCAGGTTTCTGCACCCTGTGAGAGGGTAGGTAAGTCAAGTCCTATAGCAACCTGATCTGATATTACAAAGCCTAGATCTACAAATTCCCCTCGCATCCACGTGCTTAATTAAAATGATACTCACAGTAATCAACAGATCATGAATTTATATAAAGATAACACAGCTATTCCAGATCTTCTTGCAGAAAATGTAACAGATCAGTCCCAGATTGCAGCATAAACAAGTAACACAAGGATATTCATAGCTTTAATCAATAACACATCAACATATATTAATAAGCCAGGCATCACAGAGTCATTCAAACAGATTCATATATCAACAATACTTCTGCATTCATTAATCCTTCAGATCCACTTACAATACCCAAATCCCAACCTGCGCACACAGTAGCAGGGTCCACACATAGCAGGACAGGGAATCTCCACGCACACAACAGCAGGAGCCCTTCCCCAACAACCCTAACCAGATCTATCAATCCGCACTTAGCATTAATCTCTTCTCATTCTTAATCTGTCCTACTGCTCAAAAAGGTTCAACTACCTATACTATTTTATCCTACGCATCCAATGGTCCGCAAACCATGGTTTGCGGATTCTTGATCTACCCTTGAGCTATTTACAATACTTTAGGGGCTTTGACCCACCACAAAACCCCTGCATTAGAATAAACATAATAAAAATGTACAAAATGGACCAGTTTCGTAGCTTGCAGGAGACCCTATTCCAACTGTTAGCCCCCCTATAAATTTTTGGCAAAGTAAAGTAGGGGGCTAAATTGTTTTTTGAGCCTTCAAGCAATGCATCTCCCCTGAAGACACATCATCCTTGAAGTCTCCTGTGCCTTTGCCTTTGATAAATTTCCCTCTGCTGACTCCCTTTATAAGGTCTCATTGTTTACAGAAATTGTGCTCCAAAAAGTCTATATTTGTCCCCTATATCCCTGCAAAGTGTCCCTTTCACCGCTTATTCCCTTTGTCAAAATCCCCTTAATCTTCCCAAATCCCCTTGAAAGCCCACCTTCACCCTTTGTCTAGCCAAATTCTCACCTTTTTTCCCTATCGCTACCCTCCTTTGGCTTTAAAATGCACCGAAATGGGTTAAAAACCCACTTTAAACATTATAATAGGGCTAGCACCTTTCGGCCAACCCCCACAGCTTTTCTTCCACCTTATGACCTGGGTGCCAAAACCAGATGCTAACCAAAAGGGTGCTTATCTCAATTGGTATTGGAGGCAATATCAACCGTCGATCGGCACAAATCAGACGGTCCGTGTTAACTCTGCAACACCCGTGGTCTACCCCGTTCATCGCCTCGATCGCGCCATCGCCGTCTATTTACCCGTAGATCCAACGGTTCATAATCCCCCATCTTGGTGGTCCCCGTAGCACACTATTTCAAAACCACTTGTTTTCTATCGCACCGCCTTCGGGCGAGGGGCGGTATATTCTGATCGCGGAGCGATTCCATACAGCTTCTGATGCGTGGCACCAGTACTGCTGGAAAACCACCCTTCCATCGCGCATTAAAGTTCGTCCGTGGACACGCAGCGATATGCATATCAGTCGTCTGATCCAGAGCCCTCCATCCAACGATCATTGCTCAACGAAGCTGCGCGAAGTTTAACCCGAGGAAACCGTACCCCTAGCCCACTGTCCATTGCCCTCCGATGCATTTTTCACCGTTGATCTCCGCTGAGATCAGACGGTCCAGATTCAATCACACGCCCGCCATTGACTCGAGCCACCACGTCATTCGTCCACGTATCTTCATCTTTTTTCTCGCCCGTCCCCTTTATAATCCATTCAAAGATTAAATTTTAATGTTTTTTACGTTAAACGTCTGTCTCGACACCTTCCACTGTTTTTCGCTAACCGTCACCAGAGCAATTCTCCACCATTTCTCTGCATTTTTTCGCCATTTCTCTGTAGTCCCACTATCATCCTCGCAGTCGTCTGCATCATCCCACCCCCGTACATGTTTTTCGTAACAAGTTTTCATGTTTTACAGGGTTACCAACAGTAAATGGCCGCCACGATTCAGGGTTTCTGTCACAGCGACAGAAAACGCAGGGAAGAGCGTGCACAGAGATCGTATTATGGAGAAAAGCCTGGAAAGTGTTATGACATGACTGCCATTAAAGAAGCAGGGTTTAGATTCCGCAAAACCTCTTTGGCACCATTAAAGCGCAGATTCTGCAGACATAGATTTAAATTAAGCAGCATAGAGCTTAAGGCATGCAAATGAAGATATTTAAGCCTTATGTTTAGAGTTTTAAAGGTAAAGCATCAGATTGAAGACCCATGGATCACGCAGAAGGTACAACATGCAGAAATCAATGCATATCAGTGTTTCTACAGCAACAGAATGTTTTTCCTCCATAAAGGACAAAGCTCTCATGTAGTTTTTATTCTATACCGTGCTCCTGCAGAAATTTCCACCCTGACAACAGTCCGAAGCTACCAGAGCATTTGTTTCATAAATACGGCAGACTTCTCAGTCGTTTATTTATCATTTTTTTATTCACCAAAAGTACCATTGAGTCATGCAAATCAAAGTACATCAAGAGACATACCGAAGTAAATAGAGGCCTGAAGAAGACCACTCTTCCATCCAAAGAGTGACAGGAATTGAATGCACAGAATTTATACAGAGTGGGCTTCGACCTTCTACCTCATCTGAAGTTTTTAATGCTGCATTTAGTTCTTCACCTACCTTCTCTGCTCCTCTGGACCTATAAATCCATGAATAAACTCATTGTAAAGGTTGTTGATCAGTTATCAGAGAATTCCAAGTAGTTTCTTTTGAGACGCAATCTCTATGTAAAGTGTTAGATAGGTTGAGGAATATGATTTCAGACTACGTATTCAGCGATTGGCATTGTTTTACTTGATTGGTATTGCTGTTTAATATGACAAGCACATTTCTTTGGATCCTGATCTAAAGCAGTGGTGATGTGTTCCTATATCTATGTTTAATTCATTTCATTTCGTTTCTACTAGCTTGCATCAAAAATTTGGCATTGGATTTACCCTTGTTAGGTACCCTATGTTTCTGCTCTCCTTGCCATTAATGATTTTCTTTTGAATGTGTTATCTAAGAATTGATTTCAGATAATTTAACCAGTTTAGTGGATGTTATTGCCTACTCTCTAATGTATGAGTTAAATGAATCTGTTCTTAGATGTTTCTTGTTAAGGATTTAGCTGGAATTTGGGAACACTGGGGATTAGAGTTAGCCCTATCCACTAGGATCCTTGTGCGACCAGCTGGTCTTTAACTTTGTGTTCTAAACCTTTACTGTTCCTCCTCTCTTATCATTCCATATCACACAATCATCTTTAAGATCCAATGTTTTAGATGACTAGCCCAATTGAAAGCTTGCACATTGGATAGTAAGAAAATCATTTCCTGACTCCATTTCCCAATGGTTTCGAATGCTCCTCGGAATACTTCAACTCTGCCTTATCCCTCTTTTCTCATACTTGTCTTACATTGAACCCTTCTTTCCTGATAACTAGCAACCAAACAAACAATCAAACAAACAAACCCTGTGCCTATAACTAGCCTAACATCTTAAACCTTGAGCTTCGAAGTCATATACCTTTAACATATCATAGAGGGATCCCTCTCTGGACCTAGGAGGGCTAGATCCTGAGGTCTGAAATTGGTTTGATGTTGTATCATCTTTTGGTCTTTCCAATCTGGCCAAAACATGGGAACCCCAACATAATGGTGACTCCGCTGGGGAACTGAGTGCATTACACCTTAAACATTCTTAGGCATTCAAAACCTACAATCTCTGGTTAGGTTGGAAGTTAAATATTCCTATTCACAGATCAACCTCTATACCATTGTTTTGTTTTCCCCCATACTCTTGGACAGAGTTTGGAAAGGGCCAGGTAGCCTCCAGATCTCACACTCTTTCAGAGGTAACATATCTGGTAAAATCCCTCCCATTCAATCTCTGGTTAGAGTTTGTTGTGTTTGGAAAGATATCCCTGAAAGGGGACATCTCATAAGCACTGTGGTGGATAGTGTACCCTCCAAAAACATCCTAAACCTTTCCACCTGGTGACTCCATATTCCCTAAATGTTTTAAAGACTCCACTGGTGATCAGTAGGCCTGCTGATTATCTTGGTTCACATTAGACTCCACTGGTAGACCAGCCTCGATGACAACATCAACCACAGTAGAAGTAACAAGTAGGGTTATGCTGCTTGGTTAGAAACAAAATTCTGGCTTCTAGGACCATTCATACAAGAGCTTACCCTAACCCAGACCCACCTTAAATAGTTGACAACCCTGAGAGCATCCTCAAGGGATCTCATACACATAAACAATCAACTATTTCCAGCCACATCCATAGAGCTAACTCTGCACCAGAAAACCTTACAGCTCTATCAGACCCACTTTTTGACCTAGACACTCGAAATAGTTTACCAAGAACTAGGTCATTCAGTTTTCTAGACCAGCCAAACCTTGAGCTCCCTGGTTCACCACCCCATAGTGGTCAACACATTAATGACAAGGAGACCCCTCCATCTACACCTCCTGATTTACACTTCTTTCAAAACTTGGCGCTCAGTCACCCTAGATCTGCTCATCAGTCTTCTGCTGGTCATAATATCCCTATCATCCATATACATGTTTCCCAAGTCAACCCTTTACCTCATCACAACATCATCATGGCAGCCTGGTATGCACCTCTGGTTTTACGTCAGCCTCTAGTACCCTTACCCAATGATAATCAATCAAAGATCCCACACTTCACTGCAAAAGAGCCTACCACAGCACAATATCATGTAGATAGGATGGAAGATTCTTTTGACTACATGGATATAGATGATGATACAGTCAAAATGAGAATCTTTGCTCAGAGCTTAGGGGGTGATGTGAAGAAATGGTTTAAGGGCGTACCTCCGGGTAGCATAAATGACCTCCCAGCTCTATGTCAGACCTTCATAAACAAATGGGAAGTTAAGGCCAACCCTTTCCAACTCCTAGAAGAATATATGAGCCTTAAAAGAAACGTATGAGAGAGTGTCCACAATTACACAACAAGATTTAACAGCATTTACAATGCTCTCCCTCCACATATGAAACCTCCCCAAGGTATGGCCCTAGTGAAATACCCTGAAGGCTTTGATGCTAACATGGCCTATCAGCTTAGGGATAAGGAATACAGCATATTGGAGGACATGCAGAAAGGAGCAGTGAATATAGAGGAAAATCTGATTGAGAAAAGAGAGAGATTAAGAGCTGAGAAAATGGTAACATATAGAGACAACAATGTAGCTTCCACATCTGATCCAAATCATGACCATCTATCTAAAAAAGTGGAGAAGCTATACCAAATGATGGAAAAAATGGTTGTCACAGTTAGTAACCAAAATAGAAATCAAAACCATAACCAGAACCAAAACTTTAGAAGAAACAATGCCACTCCCAATAGACAAAGAGAATCAGATCAGCAAGTTATACCCCCATTTCAAGAGAACTTTCTTGATGAATATGAGGGACTCATAGAAGAGTCTGAGGGAAACACAATTAATATGTTTGAAATAGAAGATTCAATCCATAACTGTTACTCAGAAGAAGATCAACCCTCACCCTCTTGTTGGGATGAGGAATGGTTGGAATCTGAGGATTACAGGTTAGGGTTTGAAAATGCCATGTTGCAGGTTAGAGAACAATATGAACTCAGAAGCAAGAAGAGCCAAGAAAATTCCAAAGCTAAAAATTCTGAGGTCACCATTAAGAAAAGGCCCGAGAAAACTTCTAAAGCAATTGTTGAAAGTAACAAATCAGCAGCTGAGAGTTCTGGAAAGAACAAATAAAAAGACAACCAAAACACTGATACACAAGGTAAACCAGCTAGCAGCACTAGCACTGCAGTTAGTGCTCCTAATAAAACTGTCACAAAAACTGTACATAATGAGAATCAACACACTGATTCAACCACTAAGGCAGTGGCTAACAAAACAGAGTTGAACATTCCAAAGAGTCGGTCCACTTTCAATTTGGAGAGTGAGATTGCAAAAATTAAAATCTTTGTCCCACTCTCTGAGCTGGCCCCTCAGGATGTATATAAAGGCCAAATTTTGAAAGCATTAAATTTAGGCGAGAACAGTGACACTGTAAATCTGAGTGATGATCAACCTGCCCTTCTGTTTGGTCCAAAGATAAAAGGAAACTTTCAGGAAGGGGCAGTGCCCCCTTTTTATATCAGTCTTAATGTCCATGATAAGATTCTCCACAATGAAATGCATGATTCTGGGGCATCACACAACATGATGCCTAAAGTAGTGATGGAAATATTAGGCCTAGAGATAACCCGTCCCTATAAAGACCTATATTCATTTGACTCTAGTAGAGTAAAGTGTCTTGGCCTGATCAAAGATTTATGTGTGAGCCTTACTCAGATCCCTGCCAAGTGTATGGTCATGGATGTTGTTGTCACAGATGTGCCACCCAAGTATGGCATGTTATTATCAAGATCATGGGGAGCCAAGCTGCAAGGAACTATGCAGATGGATGGGGCTTATGCCACAATCCCAATCTTTGGCCAACTTAGAAGACTGTACAGGGAAGCACAAATGAAATTCCTGGTTAGTAGCCCTGAAAAGCCTGAAAATTCTCCTATATAATCTGTACATACAGACCTGGATTCCTTTATCTTCTACAATGATGAATCTTTGGGAAGACCAGAATCTGAAAACGTAGATACAAGAAAAGGTACACATGATGAAACCGAGCCAATGGATTTTAACATAATGGCTACCCTAGACTTAGAGGAGGAAGACATAGAAAACTTTGAACAATGCACTGAAACAACAATGCAAAGTGAACCAGAAACAGAATGCGATCGGCCAACCAGTCACCTCTTTGACTTCCACACCCATAATGAAAAACTAAACAGCCCACAGCCTGGTGTAGACCCTATAATGCAACATAATGGAGAACCAAGCTGTAGGGAAAGAAATGATAACAAAAATGAGAGTGAACTCCTATGGGAAATGAGTTTTGATGGGTCCTGCACAAGAAGAACTGCTGAAGCTGGGGTATGGCTATGTAACACAGAGAACAACTACACGGAGAGCCATGCCTGCAATCTACATTTCAAATGTACAAATAATATTGTATAGTACGAAGCTCTTATCCTGGGTTTATATCTGTTGAAGAAAATAGGAGCCCGTAGAATAGCCATGCAGGGAGATTATGAATTGGTTATAAAACAGGTGAACGGTGAATACATAGCCAAACACCCTAGGTTGAGAGCATATAGGAACGACGCTGTGCACATATCGAAAACATTTGTTGAATACAAATTAGTGTTTATTCCTAGAAATCAGAACGCCATTGAAAATGGATTAGCTTGCCTAGCCAGTTCATACCCTAAGACCCCAAGTGAGCAACAGATCATCATTCAAACCAAATTCAGGCCTGCAGTGTCAAATAATGAAAAACAGTGGCAGGTTTTCGAGGGAGATAAACAAATTGAAGATTTTTTGATGGGCAGGAATGAGTTTGAGCTTTCCGATTCAGACCCTACGTATAGTGATAGCTGCCTAAGTGAGGAACCTTCGGCCGAGGAAGAAACTACACCCCATGATGTAGAAATAAATGCTTTAAATGAAGAAACTGGAAATTCAACCGCGGAGTGTGAAAACGCAGAAAGTGAAGAAGTAGAGGTGCTGCAGGGCAAAGATAAGAACATACCTTGAGGTCTGGTGCCGTTAGAAGACCTTTTTGACTTCGATGATGTGGCAAAAAATCCCACCATTGAGCACGCGGACTCTGACGTAGAATAGTGCAATATAGGCACAAAGGATAATCCCAAAATAATTAAATTGGCTAAGTCTCTTCCCACGAACATGAAAAAGAAATACATTAACCTTTTTATAGAATTTATTGGCGTGCTTGCGTGGAGTTATGAAGACTTAAAGGCTTATGACACGAACATTATACAACACAAAATACCTTTAAAAGAAAATCAGAAACCATTCAGGCAGAAAATTTGTAGGATAAACCCAAAACAATTGCCTGTAGTTGAAAAAGATATTAAAAAGATGTATGAGGCAGGCATAATAGTTCCCGTAAGGTTTGCTAAGTGGGTTTCGAATTTAGTGGCTGTGAGAAAGAAAACCGGGGAGATTAGATTATGTATTGACTTCAGAAATCTTAATAAAGCCTCAATAAAAGACAACTACCCTTTGCCAAAAATGGAAAATATTCTTTAGAGGGTGGTAGGCTCTAAAAGGATCTCCCTGCTAGATGGTTTCTCAGGTTACAATCAAGTCTTAGTAATCCCAGAAGACCAACTCAAAACAACCTTTACCACTCCATGGGGCACCTTTTTGTATGTAAAAATGCCTTTGGGATTGATGAATGCTAGTGCAACCTTCCAAAGAGCAATGGATATAGATTTTTTGGATGAGATAGGACACTTCATTGTTATTTAATTGGATGACATAACAGTCTATTCTAAGACTGAAGAAGAACACATAAAACATCTGATAAAAGTGTTTGAAAAATGCAGAAGGTTTGGTCTGTCATTGAATCCCAAAAAGAATGTATTTGGGCTGCAAGAAGGAAAACTTCTTGGCCACATTATATCTGAAAAGGGAATCAGGATAGACCCACAAAGAGTTGAGGGAATACTACAAATCACACACTCGAGAAACATCAAGGAGTTATAGTCCTTCATTGGGAATATTAACTTCCTTAGGACGTTTATTCCCAATCTAGCTGAACACCTTAGGAACATGACTAACATGCTGAAAAAAGGTGCAGCAGTTAAGTGGATTGTCGAAGCCAAGAAATATTTTGAATCAGTAAAAATTACACTCACCCAGGCTCCTGTTCTAATCAGCCCAGATTTCTCAAAGGATTTCCTGATTTTTTCATTTGCCTCCAAGCATACAATAGCTGCAGTTCTACTGCAGAAAAATCCAGAGGGAATGGAACAGCCCATTTCTTTCTTCAGCAAAGCACTCAAAGATGCACCCTTTAAATACAACATAATGGAGAAACAGGCCTATGCTCTGATTAAGGCCTTGAAAAATTTTAGGGTGTACATACTGCATTCCCACACCATAGCCTATGTGCCAAATATAGTGGTTAAAGACATTTTGTCCCAGGACCCAGATGGGAAAAGGGGAAAATGGATTGCTGTGATCTTAGAATACGACCTTGAGATAAAACCCACCAAACTAATCAAGGGTCAGGGTGTAGCTCAATTAATGGCTGAGTCAAATTTACAAGCCCTAGACATTAACATGGTAAATACCTTGGATGAGCAACAAGAATTTCCTGATCCCACTATTGAGGAAAAGTTTCAGAGCTCTCCTTTTTGTTCTGACATTTTGTATATGCTTACACACCTCAATTCCCCTCCTGAACTATCAAATACCAAGGCCAGATTCTTAAAGCTGAAGGCCAGCAGTTACTGCATTTTAAATGAAAACTTATACTGGAAAAACCCAAATGGCCTATTGCTTAAATGTTTGCCTGAAACATAGGCAGAAGGGATCAAACAAGAATTCCATGCTGGAGAGTGTGGAGGCCACCTAAATTAGAAGGCCACTGAAAACAAAGTACTCAGGGCTGGTTATTATTTTCCCACACTCTTCAATGACATACATAAGATGGTAACTACCTGCCACAAATGCCAGATTTTCGAAGGCAAGAGAAAACTCCTTCCCCTCCCTTTACAACCCATCACTGTTGAAGGTCCTTTCATGCAATGGGGCCTAGATTTTATTGGAGAAATCCACCCTGCTTCTTCTGCACAACACAGGTGGATCTTAACAGCCACAAACTACTTCACTAAGTGGATAGAGGCCATACCTACTAGGAATGCCACAGATTCAGTCATCATTAGTTTCCTAGAAGGTCATATCCTCTCTCGGTTTGGCTGCCCAAGGAAAATAATCACTGATAATGTTGCTGCTTTCAGATCCAAGAAAATGGTTGATTTTTGTCACAGGTATCAAATAGCGCTTGGTCATTCAACTGCCTATTACCCTCAAGGTAATGGATTAGCTAAATCATCAAACAAGAGCCTGGTGATCATCATCAAAAAGATGTTGGAAGAGAACAAAAAGACATGGCAGAACAAGTTAGTACATGCTTTGTGGGCTGACAGGCTTACAACAAAGAAATCGATTGGCATGTCACCTTTTCAGCTTGTCTATGGTGCAGAAGCAGTTTTCCCTACGAGCCTTGGGATACCAGTGATCAAACTTGTTCAAGAGATACAAATAGAAGAATACAGTATCGTGAGAAGGATAAACCAGACAATCCATCTCTAGCAAATAAGGGAAGAGGTCTACAACATAGCAGTGAAAGTTCAGGAGAATATAAAGAAATTGTTTGACAAAAGAACCAAAGCTGCTTATTTCAAAATTGGGGATAAAATTCTGAAGTGGGACTCAAGAAGGGAGGATAAAGGAAAGCACAGCAAGTTTGATAGTCTGTGGCAAGGTCCATACATCATCCAGGGCACTGTGGGTCCAAATGCCTTCTTCCTACAGGAATTAGATGATACAGAGCTGTTTGGGGGTCCTGTCAGTGGCAGGATGCTCAAACACTACTTCTGCTGATTTTCAATTTCTAGTTTTCATTTCCATTGTACATACCATTGTAGTTTTTTATTTTCAAGAAAAAAGAGAAAATGTTTCAAAAAACAAAGGAAAAGAGAGGTTCAGACATGCTTAAAACATGAACCTCTGATTTCAAAAGATTGGCTCTAATAAGCTCAAAACCTAAGCCAAAGAAAGCAAAACAGCTGGTACTAACATGCCCAAAATCTAGACCAGCAAAGAAGAAAGAAGAATTAGCTCTAACATGCCCAAAACCAAAGCTGAAATGAAGAAAAGAAGTGACTCTAACATGCTCAAATCTTGAGTCACAAAGAGAAGAAGGATACTTCAAGTTTCAGATTTCAAGCCTTCACAGTTTTGTTTCAGTTTTCTGCAAATTTTTTCCATGTGCAACTGTCTTTATGCCTTGGATCCACAGCAAGTCAGACAGTCTAATCCTGGCTTGACTGTTTTTCAATTTCCATCGTAGAACATAGAGAAGAAATCTGCTGGATAGTTTAATCCCAGCAGATATTAGATTAGGTAGAGAAACATATGAGACCAACAGTCTAATCTGGTCTCATGGAGTAATAAGGGTAGAAATAGAATAGGTTTATTTTCCTGTTTGTAAAAAATAAATGATGTAAAGGGTTTGCAAGCTCAAATGCACCCTAGAAGAAGGAAAAATGCTAGGACTGTAGTGTGGGTAGGTAGATTGATTGGGAAATTTTTTCCGCTAAATTGATGTCTTCACAAATGTGGTAGTTGAAAATCAAAGAAGAAGGTGGCTTAAGCAGTGGGCATCTGACCTACACCAAAGATCATTTTCTGAATTCTTGACTCCTTCAAGAAGAAGCCATCCCCATGTGGAGCCACTGTTAGCCCCCCTATAAATTTTTGGCAAAGAAAAGTAGGGGGCTAAATTGTTTTTTGAGCCTTCAAGGAATGCATCTCCCCTGAAGACACATCATCCTTGAAGTCTCTTGTGCCTTTGCCTTTGATAAATTTCCCTCTGCTGACTCCCTTTATAAGGTCTCATTGTTTGCAGAAATTGTGCTCGAAAAAGTCTGTATTTGTCCCATATATCCCTGCAAAGTGTCCCTTTCACCACTTATTCCCTTTGTCGAAATCCCCTTAATATCCCCAAATCCCCTTGAAAACCCACCTTCACCCTTTTTCTAGCCAAATTCTCACCTTTGTTCCCTATCGCTACCCTCCTTTGGCTTTAAAATGCACCGAAATGGGTTAAAAACCCACTTTAAACATTATAATAGGGCTAGCACCTTTCGGCCAGCCCCCACGGCTTTTGTTCCACCTTATGACCTGGATGCCAAAACCAGATGCTAACCAAAAGGGTGCTTATCTCAATTGGTATCGGAGGCAATATCAACCATCGATTGGCGCAGATCAGACGGTCCATGTTAACTCTGCAGCGCCCATGGTCTACCCCGTTCATCGCCCTGATCGCACCATCGCCGTCTATTTACCCGCAGATCTGATGATTCGTAATCCCCCATCTCGGTGGTCCCCACAGCGCACTATTTAAAAACCACTTGGTTTCTATCGCACCTCCTTTGGGCGAGGGGTGGTATTTTCTGATCACGGAGCGATTCCATACAACTTCTGACGCATGGCACCGGTACGGCTAGAAAACCAGCCTCCCATCACACATTAAAGTTCGTTCGTGGACACGCAGCAATATGCATATCAGTCGTTCGATCGAGAGCCCTCCATCCAACGGTCATCGCTCAACGAATCATCGTGAAGTTTAACCCGAGCAAACCATACCCCTGGCCCACTGTCCATCGCCCTCCGATGCATTTTTCACCATTGATCTCCGCCGAGATCGGATGGTCCAGATTCAATCACACACTTGCCATTGACCCGAGCCCACCACGTCATTCGTCCATGTATCTTCATCGTTTTTCTCACCCGTCCCCTTTATAATCCATTCAAAGATTAAATTTTAATGTTTTTTATGTTAAACGTCTGTCTCGACACCTTCCACTGTTTTTTGCCAACCGTCACCAGAGCATTTCTCCACCATTCCTCTGCTTTTTTTCGCCATTTCTCCGCAGTCCCACTATCATCCTCGCAGTCGTTTGCATCATGCCACCCTTGTACATGTTTTTCGTAACAGGTTTTCATGTTTTGCAGGGTTACCAATAGTAAATGGCCGCCATGATTCAGGGTTTCTGTCATAGCGACAGAAAACGTAGGGAAGAGCGTGCACAGAGATCGTATTATGGAGAAAAGCCTGGAAAGTGTTATGACATGACTGCCATTAATGAAACATGGTTTAGATTCTGCAAAACCTCTTCGGTGCCATTAAATCGCAGATTCTGCAAACAGAGATTTAAATTAAGCAGCAGAGAGCTTAAGGCACGCAAATGAAGATATTTAAGCCTTATGTTCAGAGTTTTAAAGGTAAAGCATCAGATTGGAGACCCATGGATCACGCAAAAGGTACAGCACGCAGAAATCAATGCATATCAGGGTTTCTACAACAGCAGAATGTTTTTCCTCCATAAAGGACAAAGCGCCCATGCAGTTTTTATTCTACACCGTGCTCCTGAAGAAATTTCCACCCTGACAATAGTTCGAAGCTACCAGAGCATTTGTTTCATAAATGCGGCAGACTTCTTAGTCATTTATTTATCATTTTTTTATTCACCAAAAGTACCACAGAATCATGTAGATCAAAGAACATCAAGAGACATATCAAAGTAAATAGAGGCCTGAAGAAGACCATTCTTCCATCCAAAGAGTGACAGGAATTGAATGCACAGAATTCATACAGAGTGCGCTTCATCCTTCTGCCTCGTCTGAAGTTTCTAATGCTGCATTTAGTTCTTCACCTACCTTCTCTGCTCCTTTGGAGCTATAAATCCATGAAGAAACTCATTGTAAAGGTTGTTGATCAGTTATCAGAGAATTGCAAGTAGTTTCTTTTGAGACACAGTCTCTGTGTAAAGTGTTAGATAGGCTGAGGAATATGATTTCAGACTGAGTATTCAACGATTGGCATTGTTGTACTTGACTGGTATTGCTGTTTAATATGACAAGCACATTTATTTGGATCTTGATCTAAAGCAGCGATGATGTTTTCCTATCTCCGTGTTTAATTCATTTCATTTCGTTTCTACTGGCTTGCATCAGAAATTTGGCATAGGATTTACCCTTGTTAGGTACCCTATGTTTCTGCTCTCCTTGCCATTAATGTTTTTCTTCTGAATGTGTTATCTAAGAATTGATTTCAGATAATTTAACCAGTGTAGTGGATGTTATTGCCTGCTCTCTAATGTATGAGTTAAATGAATTTGTTCTTAGATGTTTCTTGTTAAGGATTTAGCTAGAATTTGGGAACACTGGGGATTAGAGTTAGCCCTGTCCACTAGGATCCTTGTGCGACCAGTTGGTCTTTAAATTTGTGTTCTAAACCTTTACTGTTCCTCCTCTCTTATCATTCCATATCACACAATCATCTTTAAGATCCAATGTTTTAGATGACTAGCCCAATTGAAAGCTTGCACATTGGATAGTAAGCAAATCATTTCCTGACTCCATTTCCGAATGGTTTTTAATGCTCCCTGGAATACTTCACCTCTGCCTTATACCTCTTTGCTCATCCTTGTCTTACATTGAACCCTTCTTTCCTAATAATCAGCAACCAAACAAACAATCAAACAAACAAACCCTGTGCCTATAACTAGCCTAACATCTTAAACCTTGAGCTTCGAAGTCATATACCTTTAACATATCATAGAGAGATCCCTCTTTGGACCCAGGAGGGCTAGATCCTGAGGTCTGAAAGTGGTTTGATGTTGTCTCATCTTTTGTTCTTGTCAATCTGGCCAAAACATGGGAACCCCAACACCAACAGTCCCCCAACACATTCTTGTGACTCGTCTCGAGTCACTGTGGTGGTGGGGTCTCCACCTATGCATGCAGTGCATTAATGGTGGTGATCTATGGAGGTAGTACTTCTTGGCTCTGAGCAGTAGCGCCCTGCGCAATATCCACAAGATTTTGCGATGTCGGTCCTTCTGTTGCCACAGTGACACTTTCCAGCATCTGAATGAGCTGCTTAACCGCGACATCAGTATCCTGTGATATCTGGAGGGCGACGGTAGTCCAAGGCTTCAATCGTTCCCCGGTGGCATGTTTCTTGCACCGGAGCTCCTCAATTTCATCTTGGAGTGTTGCTGGTTCTCAAACATGCTAGCTGCTATGCAGGAACTAAGGAGGGAAATGTAGCCTCGGCCTGATCGAAAGCTTCCTCCTTCTGCCGCAAGTTCTGATTGATTCTCTCAAGGACCGGATCGCACTAGATCTTGTTCCAAAGATACATGGTGTCTTCGAGTAGCCGGTCACCCTGAGTAATTTGTCTTATAATGGTGGTAGTGGCCTTGGTCACTAGCGCAGCGCGCTGGGCTTGTACCTCCTTATGTGTTTCGGGCTGCAACCTGGCCTGTAAGTCGGTGATTTTCTGCTCCAGCTGCGTCTTCACTACCTGCATTTTCTTCCTAAATGCCTTTAATGCCGTGACTAATCCCTCAAATTTAGCCTCGGGGGTGGCCGCAACTGCGATCTCTTCTATAACCTCCGTGCATAGATGGTGGATCAATGTTTCAAGCTCCGCTTGCTGCATCATAGCAAGGGACACTTCAACGCTCTGTGTTGCAATGGTCTTCTCGACCGTACTGAGTTGTTGGTGCACTTATTGGTCCTGGTGATGAACCTCTTGGAACACGGCTGTGTGGAGACCTTGTAGTGCCTTATGGGACAGTCTGGCCAAATTCAACTGCACTTCTGCGCTAACTTGGGGCTGTATCCCAATAAGGACGGCCCCAGGGAGGGAGCATAGACGACTTTCTATTGTAACGGCTATCGTATTCCTGGTTGTCGAGGGCGGACATACCTGAATTACACTAGTTTGTAGGGCAAGAAGTTCGGCCTAGATTGTATCAACTTTAGCTTGTTGTCATGCTTCTAAGGAGACCTATTTCTCCTCCATGCCCAGGATGATTGTGTCTACTATTTGTTTGATATCACCCTCAGTCAGCGTGATTGTCTCATCGCGTTCCCCTCGTTGAGATCGCTACTTCTTGCGGGGTCCTTTGACAGGTTCACTTGTTCATTTCACACCTTGGGGGGAGGGGGTACCTCCGATATCCAATCCACTCATACCCAACTCCTACCACGAATCGACCTAAGGTTTGGCCCCAGTGTCTTTTGTGGTGGTCTACTTTGGCTGCGTGTCCTTTTCCATGGCTGCATCCGAGCCTTTCTTGCTTGGTCTTGCATTCTCCTTGATGGTGGTTTTGAAGCCTATCTTCCAGGCAGGGGGCCATAGTGCAATCACATTGTCAATTTCCTCATCTGCTACCATATAAGGAAGTGACTTCTAGGCCTTATCCTTCTGGCTATGGATCTGAATGTTGTTCGTGGAAACTTGAAATGTTGCTATATTTTTGTACTTGTCATATAATGTGGGGGATAGCTGAGGTCGAGAATTGATAGCTGCGGCCACGCTACTATGGAAGAGGACCCAAAAAACCTTGTTATATTCAATGCGTTGTGCATTCTTCGAATCCCACAAATGGGCATACTGGGCTCCTTCGCACATATTTGGAATGAGATCGGGGAGGACCGACTCCTCAGGGGACTCCCAGGCAACAAGGGCTATAGGAAATAGTAGCCAGGAATAACAGAAGGCTTTGCCCTGCTCCTACGATTCATAGATGTTGGTTAAGAACTCGTCACATAATTACTGGGCCCATTTGAGGCAGAACCCCTCCGCACACTGACCGGCTAGCCGAATGACATAAGTGGGGATGGTGGCAACCTGACACTTTCTCATGAGCTTATAAGCTAGCATTATGGCACCCCTCTGCGTAGCTGGGTCACTAATGGATTTATGATAAACCCCTATTTCTTTGCACATGGTAGGTCTTCCACACATGTTTCGTAGTGTCTCCTTCATATTTCTTACCCACACACTCCAGAGGGTGTGGCCCACTCATGGGAAGACCCATGATTCTGTGGACCAATGAAACGTCTATGGGGATCCTATCCCTTATCCACAAGCAACCATTATGAATTAGGGCAAGCAGCTATCAGGCCAGTCGATCTGTGATATTGTAATGGCCAAAGTGGGGCATACGTAGCAGGTTCAAAATCCTGAATCTGGCCAATCCTCTTACCCATCGCTGAGGGACAACTGTGACCCCATCTTCCGCGTGAATTGTGTCGAAGTACAGTTTGGGGTTTAGTTCAGGGAAGGCTTCATATTTTTCCAAGTCATGATCGTCGAACTTAACCTCATGGAGCCTCCCCCAGGGGTCACTTAGGACAGGGACTTCCCTTGGGGTTAGCGGTGTCTACAAATAGGTCACCAGACCATCAAGGTTCTTTGGTGTGCACGTTGAGGGCCTGCATGGGTGGACGAAGGGCGGTAACTAGTTCATTCGATTGGCAGGTAGGGTTCCTTCCTGGGCAGCCTGAGCCTGGGGCGTTTCTCGCGGGGACTTGGCTTGCTTTGGGGAGTTCTTGGGCTTCCCTGAAGCCCATTTCATTGATTTTGGGGGCTTTCCTGAGCCCTAAGCTTTTTATTTTCCCTTCTTTGTGATTGGTGTAGAGAGTACTTCTTCATCCTCAAACCTAATCTCCATTACGTCTTCACCTTCTAGTTTTGTAGGGGTCAAGGGTTCAGTAGGGTTTGTGGTCGTCATCCTAGCATGAAAAATGAATCCCCCCTCTGGGTGGCCACTATCAGATGGAATGGGTTGAGTCGACATAAGAGGGATAGTGAAAACCCAAAAAGTCCTACAACTTACATTCGTTTGAGGGAAAGATGGTAAGTGCAAGCTATGTAGGTGAGATGAAACCGTCAACCGAGCTATCTTGCCCTTTTTATAGTGCTGGTGATTATCCAATGGTAGGGAATACTTCTCCTATAACTTCCTGGTAGGTAAATGGTAAAAAATCCCCAAGCTTTGCCTCATTCAATGCCAACGTCTTGCCCTGTGCAACAGTAACTTGGGATTTTTGTCATTTTTTAACGTACAAAAGACTAGTTTTTGCACCTTTCATGTGCTTAGTAGACCTACCATGCTTGGGTCAAACTCTGGTGCCTTCCATACACCCTCCCCCAACACAGGCTTGTCCCCTAGGGGCTTCATGACCAAAGACATATTTTCCCGACAGGTGTCATTCCATGTGGGTATTTCCAGTGCGATAACCAGGTGCGACTTAACCCATAACCCAACGTCAATGTCTCACAGAACTGCATCAAGCGCCCCGGTCCCGCCTACTAACCCAATTTTTTCTCAGAATTCTTCCTTCAATGTCCCCCAGTGGCAAGTGTGGCGATGTAGTTCTGCATATAAGTACCATGCCGATAGAAGTGGCCCTAGGTCATCAATCAGTAGGTGAACCCACTCCTTAGCCGTCCTATCATGCCACTGTTCTTCCCATCAAGACAGATATTCGTGTGGATCTTCCGATCTAAGGAATGTTTTGACCTATATGCTAGTTGGGGCTTCAAATCGCAGGATCATCATATCCCGACATTCTTCCCAATCCTAGAATGCCTCCTGATGTGTTTCCCACCATTGTGTAGGTACCCCTCATATGGTCAGCTTAAGCGCCCATAGCCTTCATCCCATGGGAACCTCTGCTTCGAATGCTCGCAAAAATTCCTTAGTGCTATGAGAACCATCAAAGTAGGGTAGGTCTCTTACCTCTGAGTAAATGCAGCGGAAGTCCCTTGTGACTCGAAGGCATCGCAAAGTCGAGACATCGTGAAATCAATTTTTCCAATTCTCCATCTCCTCATCAGAGTTAGAGAAGCATTCACTGTCATTTTCCCAGCAGAGTACTCCTTCCTTCGTGGGTTTGATCCAATCTTCGTCCCGTGTAATCATCTTATAAATGTGATCCACCTCCTCTTCATCGCATGCTATCTCTGTGTATCATTCACCTTCCGCGGGATCTAATGGTACTATCACCCTTGTACCGTTATTCTCAAATACCATGTTTCTCTTTTTGAGGTTGATGATGCCGCCCATATCTATGGCCCAATCCAGCCCTAAGAGCACAGGGTAGGGATCTACATCTTCTACAATTTCATTTACTTTAAATTCGGCTCGGGCCTTTACTCCTGCGATATCCACCGTAATTTTAGACAACCTTCCTAGTGGGATGATTTTATGCTGATTTTCTATGCGCAGCTGGATAGTGGACCATTCCAACTTAGGCTCTCCCATTGGTTGCCAAGTCTGTTTAGGTAACACATTTTCATTTGACCCTAGGTCCAAAATAACCTGACTCATCTCATAGTCGCCAATCTGAGCAGACAACGACTTTTCTCTTCCGGTACGTTTCTTATACCTGTATAGTTTGTGCACATCCTTGACCTCTGAAGGTAGATTGGGTCGTGCTGCACAACTATCTAATAATGCTTGAAGATTCTCCACAGTCTTTGGGTTATGCAGTAGCTTCATACATGCCTGCAAAAAGGGCTTGACCTCCTCATCTGCCTTGAAGTTCACAAGTGGCTGAGCAATAGCTGCCTCTACCTCAGCAAATTATTTATGAGCTATGATAAACATGTCTCTCCCCTTTTTTAAGTCCAAAATTTCTTGTTTACTAACAGCTTGTCGGATCAGAGGTTCCATCATAGCCTTCTCCTCAAGTCCTCTGGTGGCCATTCCACTGTGTGTCACCACATTCACACCCGGATCCTTGTCTCGCAACTTAGCCTTAACTCTCTGCACATTCTGCGTAGGTGTCGACTGCTTTTCTTGCATTTTTGCGATCAAGAATGGACAGTGTTAAACCGCATGATCCATCTATCTGCAATACCGGCAGGATTTCCTAGTGGGGTTTGGGCAGTCACTTGCAAAGTGTCATGCTTTTCCACAGTTATAACAGATTAGCTGACCTCATCCCCATCCCGCACTTCCTCCTTGACCACCTTCCCTACCCCTAGCCGGGGAGCTGCCTATGCCTATCGGAGACCTTCGTGATGTAGGATCTATTTGTACCCTATAAAAGTTTCCTCGGTCTATCATCAAATCATACATTCATCAATTCTGCTCATCATGTCCTACTTACTGGAAAAATCTGCACCACTGCTATTTTACTTCCGGGACATACGCACCTAGGTGGGGGCAATGGTTTGTATAATGCATGCTAGCTACGTGGCAATCTTCACACCACAACGCAGGTCCGCTGGGGCCTGGACGCAATGGACTAAGTCCTATGCTTGACCCTGGGCACAACAGACTAGGTCTTCCTGCCTGCATATAGTTATTAATAGAGGGAAATTATCTTTGGTGTGACCATTCACCCTACATCGTATTCACCACCTTTCAGGACTAGCTTCTGCTCCTCGCTCTGATCACAAGTTCTAGATCTCTACATGCATTTCTTCTAGCTGCCCTTGGATTTTTTGGATGCCCAGCTAGGTCTCATCTCAAGGCGCCACTTCTAACTTCATCGCAGCTTCCAAGGCTTTCTCCTGCGATTCGAAGTTTTGGTGACCCATAGGTGTGTGTAGGTGAGGCAGTAGCATGGCGATGAAAAATTTTGTATGCTTTTTGTCATCATATTGAAATCCTCCTTCTCTAATCACTTTCTTCAGTCGTTGAACGGCCTCCCACACCGATTCAGCGGGCCCTTGCTTGAAATCTTTGAGATCAACCACTATTTGCGAGTAGGACTTAGGCTTCTTAAATTGTTTCTTTAAAGCGTTCTTAACCTCCTCAATTGTTGTGTTCATATGTTGTCCGATATATCCCATGTACCAGTCCAACGCTCTTCCTTCAAAGGCAAGGGATAGTTGTGCCTACCTCACCGCATCACTAGCTACGTTTTGGGTAGTCCATACCGATTCTGTGACAAACCAGAACTGATCCATGTGCTCATCTCCTACACCCTTAAAGGTGGGTAACTTCATATGCGCAGCCATGTTGTCTTTCGATGGTGCCGACAGAGGTGTAGGTGAATTCTTACCCTTATGCTGGTTCGAAAGTGGTGTGGCTAGAGGTCTCTGTGAAGCTCCTTCCCTTACCAGACTGTAGACAGATCTATCTCCTTCTAGGTTGGTCCTGTAGTATTTTCCACTTCGCGTTGTGCTCCTGTCCATATCAGGGGACATTCACTTGGTATGGCTACACAGAATACTCTTTTCGCATAATAATATCTTGATCAGCATTGGTAAGGTCTTCAGAAACTTACCTCAGTACCCCATAAAGAATATTCGCTCTGCTTCAAAGTAGGATACAAACTGATCGATGGCAAATTCTATTACAAATCCTCCCAACACACTATCTACCCAGTGGTCCAATGTGCGAGTGATGGTGTTATCAGTCTTTTCTAACTGTTGGATTAGTTCGGGGGTCCACTCTGTGATCCGCTCATCCTTCCAACACTTTTGGAACTCTACCAGCCTTGTGAGCCACTCCTAGAGCTCGATTTCGATCGTTACAAAGAAGATCTCGTAGATCTCTATAAAAATGTAATTATTCTTCCACTCGTCGGTGGTCAAGATTTCAATGCAGTTTTCTTTTACGACAAAATCCGAAACTTGTTGTTCAAACTAGTCATCAATTTCCTTTTTCTCAGGCTTCCAGTACAGCCTTGGCATTATTCGATCCCTCTCTCAAAATTCTCCAGATCCTAGCAACGGAACCATTTTTTGGCTCAGGGGGTCTTGAACCAGGTTCAGAGGTCCAAGGTTTGCCAAAAAACCCCTATACTATTGGCCCTTTCGGCAGTGACTTGCTTGTGCAGGCCAAAGTCTCACCCGAAGTAGTATGGGTGGGTGCTAGAACCAGGTTTCCACACCTTGGGAGAGGGTAGGTAACTCAAGTTGAGCTTCATTCAGTTCTATATCAAACTGAACTGATATTACAGAGCCTAGATCTATAGATTCCCCATGCATCCAGATGCTTAATTGAAATGATACTCATAGTAATCAACAGATCATGAATTTATATAAAGATAAGACAACTATTCCAGATCTTATTGCAGAAAATGTAACAGATCAGTCCCAGATCGTAGCATAAACAAGTAACACAAGTATATTCACATCTTGAATCAATAACACATCAACATATATTAATCAGTCAGGCATCACAGAGTCATTCAAATAGATTCAGATATCAACAATACTTCCACATTCATTAATCCTTCAGATCAACTTACAATACCCAAAACCTGACCTGCGCACATAGCAGCACGGTCCGCACACAGAAGGACAGGGAATCTCAGCGCACACAGCAGCAGGAGTCCTTCCCCGACAACCCTAACCAGATCTATCAATCCGCACTTAGCATTAATCTCTTCTCATTCTTAATTTGTCCTACCACTCAAAGGTGTTCAACTACCTATAATATTTTAGCCTACGCATCCAATGGTCCACAAACCATGGTTTGTAGATTCTTGGTCTACCTTTGACCCGTTTACAATACTTTAGGGGCTTTGACCCACCCCAAAACCCTTGCATTAGAATAAATATAATAAAAAATGTACAAAATGGACCAGTTTCGCAGCTTGCATGAGACCCTGTTCCAACAGTGAATAATAAATACTTGAAGAAAAGAGAAAAACAAGATAAGAATCAACAAGAATTGAAGCAGAAAAGGAAATAAAATTTAAACCAAAACATGACAAAAGCGAATCAAATGTAGGAGGAAAAAGTTATAGAACTAAGGAAGAATATCACGAGGATGAAACTACATTTGGATTTCATATTTTAGATGCACCAATATTTTTTGGAATTGAGGTAAAAATGAATAATATTCCTCCTTTCGTTCTTCCAATCTTCTAGGTATGCCTCCTGAAGACCTTGATGCTTTATTTTTTTAATTTTATATTTTATGTGATATATATGTATATACAAATTATGCTCAAAAAGTTTGTTTATTCCCTACTACTCTAAAAAAAATTGTGTTAAAATGGTTTATGGGATTAGGATAATCAACCATAGTATATTGTGATGATATGGGAAAACCATTGTTGAAAAAGTATTAACCTCACTGACAATCCTGAAATCCCATATAAAATTATTTTAGGATGAGTCAACAAGAAGATGGAGGCTTGGAAGATTACTTAGAAATATTTACATATAATTTACAAAAATCAAAGAAAAGTGATCTAAGTCTTGAATTTACACAAACAATATTCTTAAAAGGATTATGGGATGAATATATAAATGTCATGCACCTTATGGTGTCAGGAGATATTTAGCGATTACTTTATGATAAAATTACTAAATTGTGTAGGAAATACTCCAGAGGAAGAACTAAATTAGGTAAAGGACAAAGAGATGTGCACTCAAAGGTGACTAGTTAACTTCGAGAGGAGTCATCAGAGGAGAACTTTGAAATTTATTAGAGAATTTTAAAAAATAACTTCTAAATACTCTTGGCTCTCAAATTGATACATTGGAACTAAAAAGAGAAAAGAAGAAAAAAATGAAGTATTATCTATATTTTTACCTAAATGCAGAAATAAACATCCTTTACATGAATGTCCTTTGCACATTATTTATGTTTGTTAAACTTGTGTTGAAAAACATTCAATATAAATTTGTCCAACAATAGGAGAACTAAAGGCAACCAATAGAAGATAAGGTGAATAAAGAGAGTCAATTTGAAATGTTTCACCTCCAAAAAGTCTTTGGAAACCTCAACTGATAGGTATGTCTTCATATCCAAATAAAATTTTTCCTTTTTATCAAAATCATGTGCATAATACATATAGTGATCCTATACCATGATAGGCTTGGCCTCCTCAAGAACCTCCAAACCAACCTTATCAATAGGGTTGACAAGGAAAATCTTATGGAAACCAACATTAATATAATTCCCAACATGCTTGTCATCAACCTTACCAACAACCTTATCAACCTTATAAACCATATTTCCAACAACCATTCCAACAAAAATTGTCTTTTCAACAATTTCAACCACCTCAAAATTTCCAAAAATAATTTATGATACCACAAATAACCCAACCACAACAATTTCAATTACCTTATAATCAACCTTAACCAAAACGTACTCAATTATCATCCTAGCAAGTGGAAAACCCTAATGCTAAAGTGGATAAACCTGTATAAAATGAAAAATAAGAAACACAACCCACATAAAAATTGTGTCTATCATAATATTCACTTGAGGTTAGGAAAGGTATCACAAAAGAAATATCCTACTATCATAGAAGAACACGAAAAATTGTTGAAATACCAAGTAAAAATGGCACATATATCAGCAATCACAAACACATCTAAAATCATAGAAACATATAAAAGCATAGAATTTCATTACAATCATTCAATTTCTACTAAATTACCTCCATTTCCAAAGAGATTAGTTGTAGGAAAACCAATGATTCCTCTGGAGCATGGTTCCTTAGATAAATTGAAAAAACTATATGTTAAAATCCCTTTGTTACAAGCTTTTAAAGGAATTTCAATACAGGCTAAAACAATCAAGGAATATTATTTTAAATATAAGAAAGTAAATAAACATCCAACTAAAGTGCATGTCATTGGTCATTTAGCTATCCTAATGTGAAATTTAATTAAAACAAAAAAGTATGTTAATCCATGAATTCCTATGGTTACAATTACAATTGAAAATATTTTAATACGAAATATTTTAATTAATTAAGGTGCAACAATCAATGTAATGAAAATGGATACAATGCAAAGATTGAATTTACACAATATTTGACCAACACCTACAATAATTGAATTAGTCGACATATCAAAGATTAATTAGAAATGTGTAATTGAAGAACATGGTTGGCTACAGTTGATGCATTCATCAATTATAGATTAGGGCAAATGATAGTTTCAAAAGAGAATGAAAGTAAGCTAATAAAATTATATCCCCTTGCTAAAACTTTAAATTAATTAGAGAAATTCTCAAGGCTTAAACAAATTTATTAAAAATAAGAAATGACTTAATCAATATTTACAATTAATCAAACTATTTCTTTTGAGGATCTCTCATATGAAAATTTGTTAGATTACTTTGTTTCTAATCATGGTATTGCATAGTAATTATGAACAACTAAATATGTAGCACCAAACAATATTTTGGAACAAATTCTTCAAGAAAATAGCACATTGATTTCTTTACAATCTTCCATTCAAGTAATTTTTCCTAGAAATTCAATGGTAAATTCAAAGACTAAAATTGTAGAACTTGAACGAAGAAAAAATGTATATATTACTTCCACATTGGAAGCATCTCAATAAGATCAATTAATTCAAGTGTTAAAGAAGTATTCCAATGCATTTTCGTGGGACTACATGGTTATTCAAGGTATTCATCCTAGTACATGAATTCATCACATTTGTTTTGAAGAAAATTCAAGACCTATAAGGCAACCTCAAATGTTGAAGAGATATTAAAAGAGGAACTTCAAAATTTATTAAAGGTAGATTTCATCTATCATATCTTTGACAGTAAGTGGGTTTCCCCCTTAGTTGTGGTGTCTAAGAGAAATGTAAAGTGGTGAATCTGTGTAAATTATAGAAATTTGAATAAATCCACCCTTAAAGGTCATTTTCCATTACCCTTAATAGGTCAAGTCATAGGTACCATATCTAGAAAAAAAATATTTTTCCTTCCTAGATGGATTTTGTGGCTATAATCAAATAAAATGTTTTGTAGAAGATCGGGAAAAAACCACTTTCACATGTCCTTGGGGAACATATGCCTACAAGTTATTATCCTTTGGCCTATTTAATGCACCAACCACATTTCAAAGAGAATTCCTAGCCATATGTTTTGATTTAATTCATAAATTTTTGGAAATTTACTTAATGTCCTTTTTGCATGCGGTGATAAATTTGAAGAATCCTTAATCAATCTTGAAAAAATTATGAAAATATGTATAGAAAATAATTTGGCCCTTAGTAACGAGAAATTTTTCATGGTATTAACATAAGGAAATGCTTTCGGACATCATGTATATATTGTAAGAATGACTATAGATCTAGTCAAAATTGAAATTATTGTTAATTTTCCTAATCCATCAAGTCAATGAGAAGTCCGTAATTTTCAGGGTTGTGTAGGGTCGTATTGTATATTTATCAAAACATTTAGTAAGATAACCCTACCCATGTTTAAACTACTTTCCAAATACATATATGTTTATTGGAATGCCAACTGACAAACTTCTTTGAAACTATCAAAGAAAAATTATCCACAACACTAGTTTTAAGAGGACCTAATTGGTCTTTACCATTTCACATCCCTACAAATGGATTAGATACCACAGTAGGGGCATCATTAGGTGAAAAACAATATCCTAAGACCTATTCCAATCACTTTATTAGTAAAAATCTAGTTGTGACACCCCCTTTTTTTATTTTTCTAAACTTTCGTAATTAAAGACTTATAATGTTGGGGTGACTTATTATGATATGTAATGTTTTATTAATAAAATATGGTAGAACTAAAAGAAGGGGGGAACCAACAGATTATGATGTCTTAAGAGGAAAATATGCACCTTGAATTAATAATTACCTTAAAGTGATGGTGGAGAAGATGAAGGGTCAAAGTGTGTTTATAAAAATGAAAGATAAAATACATTAAGGATCTTTTTCTTTATTCATTTTTGTTCTAAGTGATGGGTACCATAAAAAGGTATATTATAAGGCCATTTTTCCACACTCTAGCCCATAATTTCTCTTTTTATCACATTAATTAACATATTTTCGGCTATAATGTGTTTAATAGGAAGACTAAAGGATGTTTGTCATGCTTCGTGGCCTAATGTGGTTAATGTGAAAGAAAAAGAGCATATTTAGTACATTTATGATGCAGATGCATGTTGAAGGAATATATAGGAAGTGTAGGAGGCTTGTCCCCTGCATTTACTCTTCTTTGACTTGAAGTGATCCCTTGAATCACTCATCTACAACTCGAGGTCTACTTGCAACCAATGAACTCAAGTGAATCAAGGTATGTAAGGGAGCTAGATCCAATTTTATCGAGATTTTGGAGGGAAGAAAACCTCTTTCCAAGGAGTTTTCTCCTTAGTCATCTTTGTATAAATCAATCAGCCCAATATCTCATTAGGATTAAAATTTTTGAAGTAAGGAGGGCTACCAAGAACAAAGTGCTCAAGACTTTCATTTCTATTCGTATTTGCATGATGTATATGAACTTTACTTTATGCTAATTAAATGTATATTGTTGCTTCACATCTAATTTTGTTGCAGAGGGATGAGTCCTGTTAGGTTAGGTCCCCACCTAGAGGATTCAACCCCTCTTTATGTAGCTTATTTATGCATTATTTTAGTAGCAAAATTTCCTTCCTTGTTTGACTAGAAGTTTATTTGCTAGAAAATTGTGGTTGCATTCTTGATTACCACCTCTCCTATGCGAAGTTTGGTTGAGTCTATAGTAGCAAGCCAAAAATATGTGGTTTCTTTCCCTTACAATTTGCTAGGCTTTAGCTGATTTTCTCTTGCATACTCTATCTCTACAATCTAGGAGTTAAAATAATATTTCTCAAGTTTTAATGTATGTAGGTTAGATGCATGTTGTAAGGTGAATTATTTCTTAATGAAATAATATCCTTCTTTGTTTGATTTCATAAAATTTGACTCATCTATTCTTTCTTAGCTTATCTTGTTGCAATTTGATCATCATTTTGAGTGCAAGAAAAGGGATTGTTGTTGGTATACAGGTACTATCAGTGACTTGCAGGGATGGAACACTCATCCTAAATTCCCCTTGTCATCATCAACTCCTTCATTTTCATCCCACATTTCCCTCAAAATTTTGCAACTAAGACCATATTTCTTGGTTATTTGATGGACATCAAATGCATTTGTTTTGTGAAATATGGGCCTCTAAGAGGTATTGGTCTTGGGAAAATCCTCACGCATATTTCATATACCCTTTCTTGCCTTCAAATCACCTTTTTCTCCCTTAGGATTCTCACGGAATCAATCTTGTAGAATAACAGGGAAATCTCGTAGCATATTTTAGCAATCCTATAGTAGTCCCTCAACTTGACCAGATTTTCTCCAAAAGCTTGGTTTTTTTCTCTTAGGCTTGAATAATGACCCCTAGGCCTTGAATCCATGATTTAGTAGGACACAAGACCTCTTTGACCTGCCTTTTTCTCACTGCAAATACAATTCTTCAATTAGGATTAGGTGAAAGATTTCTAAATTGAATGGTAATGATAATTTTCTTATGAAATGTATATGAACTTTGCTACTCAATCCAAGTCCTTTTGAAAATAATGATTAAAATGGTGATTTTCCAATGCAAAGTAGATTAGGCCTATTTCTTTGAATTCATGCTCATAGGATTTCAATTACAAATTTTTGTTCTTGCATAGGATTAGTTTATTTTCAAAAAAAAATCCATTTTTGTAATTAGACCAATGATTCACATTCTTGCAAGTAGCATAAGATTTATATTCTAGAAATATACAATTACTTTCCATTCCTGCAGTTACCATATCCTTTACATTATTTCAACTAGGATTAAAAATTTACATTTTATGAATGACACTCTCCATTTATGCAAATAGTGAAATTGTTTTTCATTCCGACAGTTAGAGAGGAACTTTCTATTTCATGCAATTGCATTCCTTGAGCTAGCTAAAAGAGTGGTATTTGTATGCCTTGATCTGGTACATTTCTTGAATTGGGCATGAGTATATGATCAGAACTGGATCATGAACCTAAGTGATAGCTCAAAATTCAAAGTGTTCGGAAGTGTGCCAAACCTGAGAAACTAGATAGATCTCATCTTCCTAATTTTGGCGCCATGAACAGTTCGAAAAATGGGCACCGTATGAAGAATTTATTGCAGTTTGAAATGTCCAGTAAACTGCAATTTTTGGACTTTGACCAAGTTTGACTAGATTGGGAAAATTCAAAAAAATGAATATTCCAGGGAATATTCCTCAGAATATTCCCCAAAATATTCCATTTGGACCAGTCAGGTCGTGACAAGTGTCACCATGTTATTTGCAGTTGGGTTCACGTTTTTTAATTTGGACCTATTGGAGGCTGCCACATGGTCCAGGGATGGTCTAATAAAATTTTTGGGGGTCCCTGGGGCTTGACCCAGAGACCTACTGCCCGCACACACAGTTCTTTACCAACTCTCCTAATAGTGTTACTTAACCATATACTATTGCGATTTAATTTAAACTTTATGGTTTTCACGTTTGGGGTTTGGAGAGGGGTCATCCCCTCCCCCATATGGCCATCACGCCAAGCCTATGGCCTAAGCCCCAAAAACCCCGAAAATTCCATTGCTGGTTAAAACCTGTCACATGGGAGTTATGTCAAATGATTTACAACTCCGACTGACTATTATGTTAACATCCCACGGAAACCGTGGGAGTAAGGGGCCATGTGGCCACCCTGACGGTAAAATTTAATTTAACGGTGATTTTGGTGGTTTAACTGGAGCACACCCACCAAAATTGTGAAATTTCTTAATTTCCCTGGAGTTAATTCCAGTCCCTCCATTTTTGGTGGAGGATTTTTAGGGGTCATTGGGCAAAATGAGTTCAGGCTCTATCTTGAGCTAGATTCGTCCAATTTTTGAGTGCTAATAGTAAATTTCAACTATCTCAGACATTACAGAATCATTGGTGAGGGTTGCAGATCCATCAAAGGACTCTTGAGAAGGTTTTTTCTTTAGATAATTTGTAGGGGCCACTAGGGCCACCATGGGCCAACAGTAGTTTGAGGCCTAACCAGGACAGCTAGAGGCATTTTTCAACAATCCAATAGTCATTTTTGTATTTTTTAGACATTTGGTAACTAATGGTGTGGTTTGCAGAGCCTATAGAGGACTTTTGAAGGCCTATATGCTTCAGATAAGTTCTAGGGGCCACTAGGGCCAGTAATTGCCAGCAGTAGTTCGGTGCCTAGCCAAGACAACTAGAGGCCTTATTCAGCAAACTAATAGTCATTTATGACTGTAATGAGAATTATGAATCCAATGGAGGAGTTTTTATATGCTTTTGAGGACTTCTAGAGGTCGATAACCTACAAGGAAGTTTTGGGCAGCCCAGTTCCAACCGTGGAGGGAGGCTTATATTAGGGATGCAGTGCTCATTTTGAGAAAACGATTAGTTTATTTTTGGTGTATGATGTGTGCTAGAGATATTAGATGAGGTTTCAGGGATATAAAAATAATTCTAGAGGAGTTAGTGCCACAAAGAAGCTTAGTGTAGCTCAAGAGCATCGATAGAAGGAATCAAGTCTAAGGGAGCCTAGATCTATTTTCAGAGTGATGACAACCATGATAGGGATATATATATGGTATTATAAACCCATTGGTTTCATTCATTTTACCATTAGAGTTAATTGGGGAACTTGTAAAAGAAATTTTTCCATAACCCCTAAGAGCCAAGTCAAGATGACAAGAGCTCAAGGAGACGTAGCCCACGATATTTGGGTGAACTCCTAGATTAAACTTTTTGTTATGTGTTGATATTTATTTTCTGAATTATATGGCTGTCACATATATTTAATTTCAGAAAAAAAAATGAACTTAAAGCATTTAAAGAGTTAAAAAAGATACACCTATTTCAAGTATAAAATTTCACAAATTTCAAGTATAAGCTAGATCTTTTATTTGTTTAACTGAGTGGGAGGTTCTTGAAAAGAATAAAAATTTATCCAACCCATTTTTAGATCAAGTTGGTATTAGAGCACTTGGTTTCTTGATTGAAAAAGAAATAGCTTGTTTGTTTGACTTGAAAGGTGTTTAAACAATGCAAAGGATTTGACTGTTTGCAAACTGACTGTTGCTTGAGTTTTCTAGAGGTGAATGGAAAGCTACTAATAGCTAAGTCCAGGAGAGGAAATGAAGGAAGAAAGGGTTGAAGGCATCTTCCTTACCCAAAGGACCTCAAGACAACCCTTGAAGCACAAAAGGATTTGTTTGCAAAAGTTTGCTTGAAGAAGAGCTTGACTCTACAACCATTTTGTTCAAAAGATTTGTCAATTGTTTTTGAAAGCTTTATGAATTTTCCTGAAGTTCTTTAGTTCATTTTAATGATGAAAACTTCTTCAAGTGAGTTTTCCAAATCCTCCTCCTTCACAATATTCTTTGATGAAGACATGAAGTGTGACTTTTACATTTTGAAGGATATGGTGCAAATTATGTTTGAAGATAGAAGAGAAATCACTAGACTTCATGAGAAATTGGTTGCTATGAAGGAAGAGAAAGAAGGACTTCTTCAAAGATTTCATGAGATGGAGATGAAGCTCCATCAAGCCCAAGAGGCTTTAACCAAGAACATACATAAAGCAGAGGTAATTCACTCTAATTTGTCTTTAGTTTCCTCTTCAGAAAGATGTGTTGGTTCATTTGAAAAGCACACTAGATGTATAGGATCCAAGTTAATGTTAAAAATGGGCAATGAAGGCAAGGGTTTAGGCAAGCATGCACAAGGCATGACTGATCTTATTTTGGTTGAGGAACGGCCTCCGAAATTTGGTCTTGGTTATGTTCAATCTAATGGCGAAAACTCCAAAGCCATGAAGGCATATGAGGCAACTTCAAAGAGAAATTTTGTTCCAAGTTCTAAATGACAAACATGTCAAGTTTTTTTTCAAGTTGGTTGTAGCCTATTTTGTAGCAAGAATATTGTAGACATGCATCTTATGGTGAGCATGAGAGTTCAGACAATTTTCAAGACATGAGCATTAATACTAGTCTGCAAAAGAAAGTTGGAGCCTCTACAGGTTCATCTCCTCAAGAAGGTAAAAAATATGGACATGCAAAGCAGCATGTGAGGTATAATTCTTCCCATTGTCAAGCTGAGTATGTTTATGCAAGAAATGAAAATTATGCATGCTTGAATGGGAGAAATAGTTGTTGTGCATATTGTGGTCTGTGCAACCATGTTGTTTCGAGATGTTGGAAGAGGATGAAGGCATACAAGAAGTATTTGAGGCAAAGGCAACTTGCAAAGAAGTTGCATAAGACTTGCATACATTTCCAGAAGAGGGGACATGTTGTTGCCCATTGTTGGACATTTCATCCAACTAATCGTCCCAAGAATTTGAAGCAAGAGGATAGAAAGACTGGAAAAATTGGAACCAAATATTCCATCATTTATGTGACAACAGATGTTTCACATGAAGAAGATTTTCAGCAGCAAAATTCGTCGTGGAAGTGGCTTGGTAAGAAGTGGTTTGATTTCTTGACACAGTAAGACATACATCCATTTGTACATATGAAAATTTCATTTATGTATGCATGTTTTCTATTTTAATCTCACGTTTGTTTGAGCCACCTTGGATCAATTATCAAGGAAGCGATGTTCAGCTACCTTCTGTAAATTTCTCACCAGAAATTTCTGAGTGAGTGCAAGGAAGACAGTTCTTAACAAGAGGACAAGTGCATCAAGGAAGGGAAGTGTTGACTACCTTCAAGTTGTGGTTCAGAGGCACTAAGGCATGCAAGGCAAGTGTATGGAGGCTGAAAAGAAGAGGGTGTTGTACTCTCATCTACTGTACAGATCAGTATATCAGTCTTTTGGGGTCCAAAATATTCCTAATGGGGAGGTGTGATAAAAACTGGATCATGGAACTAAGTGATAGCTCAAAATTCAAAGTGTTCAGAAGTGTGCCAAACCTGAGCGAATGAATAGATCTTTTCTTCTTGATTCCAGTGCCATGAACAGTTCGAAAAACCGACACCGTATGAAGAAGTTATCGCAGTTTGAAAAGTCCAGTAAAATGTAATTTTTGGACTTTGACCAAGTTTGAATGGATTGGGAAAATTCGAAAAAAAAGAATATTCTAGGTAATATTCCCCTGAATATTCCTCAGAATATTACATTTGGACCAGTCATGTCGTGACAAGTGTCACCATGTTATTCACAATTGGGTGCACGTGTTTTAATTTGGACCAATTAGAGGTTGCCACGTGGCAGGCCCGTAGGTTTCCATGTGGCCCAGGAATGGTATAATAAAATTTTTGGTTGTCCCCGGGGCTCGACCTCGAGACCTACTGCTCGCACACATAGCTCTTTACCAATTCTCCTAACAATTTTACTTAACCATATCTTGTTGCGGTTTAATTTAAACTTTATGGTTTTCACGTTTGGGGTTTGGAGAGGGGCCAACCCCTCCCCCATATGGCTGTCACGTCAAGTCCATGGGATAAGCCCCAAAAATTCTGATAGTTCCACTGCTAGTTAAAACCTATCACATGGGAGTTATGTCAAATGGTTTACAACTCCCGTCGACTATTAGGTTAACCGCCCACAGAAATCGTGGGGTAAGGGGCCATGTGGCGACCCCCACAGTAACATTTAATTTAATGGTGATTTTTGCAGTTTAATTGGATTTCACCCACCAAAATTGAAGAATTTCCAAATTTAATTGGAGTTAAGTACAGTCCCTCCATTTTTGGGTGAGGATTCTTAGGGGCCATTGGGAAAAATGAGTTCAGACTCTATCTTGAGCTAGATTCAACCAGTTTTGGAGTGATAATAGTCAATTTTGACTATATTAGAAATTCCAGACTCATTGGTGATTATTTCAGAGCCATTGGAGGATTTTTGAGCAGGTTTTTTCTTCAAAGAAGTTCTAGGGGCCATTAGGGCCACCATGGGCCAGCAACAGTTTGAGGCCTAGCCAGGGTAGCTAGACGCCTTTTTCAACAATCCAATATTCATTTTTGTATGTTTCAAACATTATGGAACTAATGGTGTGGTTTTCAGAGCCTATATAGGACTTTTGAATTCCAAGATTCTTCAGAAAATTTCCAGGGGCCACTAGGGCCAGCAATTTCCAGCAGTAGTTCGGGGCCTAACTAGGGCAGCTACAGGCCTTATTTAGCAAATCAATAGTAATTTATGATTTTAATGAGAATTATGAATTAAATGGAGGATTTTTCAGAATCTTTTGAGGACTTCTAGAGGCCGATAACCTACAGGGAAGTTTTGGGCAGCCCAGTGCCAACCATGGAGGGAGGCCTAGATTGGGGATGCAGTGCTCATTTTGAGAAAAAGATCAGTATATTTTTGGTGTATGATGTGTGATGGAGATAATAGGTGAGGTTTCAGGGACATAGAAATAATTTTGAAGGATTTAGTGCCATAAAGAAGCTCAGTGTAGCTCAAGAGCACCGATAGAAGGAATCAAGTCTAAGGGAGCCTAGATATGTTTTTAGAGCGATGAAAGCCATGAAAGGGATATATATGGTATTATAAACCCATTGGTTTAGTTAATTTTACCATTGGAGTTAAGTGTGGAACTTGTAAAATAATTTTTTCCATAATCCCAAAGAGGCAAGTTAAGATGACAAGAGCTCAAGGAGACGTAGCCCACGATATTCGGGTGAACTCCTAGATTAAATTTGTTGTTATGTGTTGATTTTTATTTTATCCATTATATTTCTGGTACACATATTTAATTTCAGCCAAAAAAAATGGAATTAAAGCACTTAAACAGTTAAAAAACATACAGTTGTTTCAAGTATAAAATTCCGCAAATGTCAAGTATAAGCTAGATATTTTATTTTTTTAACTAAGTAGGAGGTTCTTGAAAAGCATAAAAAGTTATCCAACCCATTTTCAGAAAATTATAACTTGACCTAATGTGAATACAACATTGTAGCCTCTTAATTTTGTACGAACCTTGGGTTGATAATTAAAGTTGGTAAGCTTGGGAGTCCCAACAATATTATTGTGATGCTAGGGCTCATCACATTTTGGAGTCATTTCTAGGGAGGTGTCCAATTAGGTGTTGTTTATACTTATAGGTTATCTTTCTTTATTTTTCCATCATTTTTTCTACATCATCATTTCTAATTTTAAAAATATTAAAAAAAGAAGAAATCACAAAGAAACAAAACTAGTTCGTTCGTGCCTCGTAGGAGTAGGGATAATAAAGGGAAATTTCTACCAAAAACCACCGCCCCTTCAAGAAGTCAACCATCCCTCTTCTTTGGTGACTGTGAACTTCCCTCTCTAAACACAAGGGAGTTATAAAATCCTCTAAGTGAGCAACCTAAAATTTGTGAATACCATCTATATCCCTAAAATAAATACATCTAAAACATGGTTTAAATAGCTGGTATATACATATGGCTAGTGCCCTTTCTGCTTCCTCTTTCTTCCTTTTAATATGTATAGTATCCATATGCAAGGCAAAGGTATGCAATACTTCATGCTTAAAGTCTTCCAGCATAATCCCTATCTCATGTTTCATAGTTTATGTGAAGGGAGAACTGTTGACTAGGCTTTTACTGTACCTAACTTCCTTCCTAGAAGCCCTAGAATGATTATGGAATACTGTATTGATGCCATAATAGGTCAACTAGTAAATATATCCTCTAGAAAACATGTTGAGGGTCTCAATTACATCCTTCCTAATCCCTCGAAAAATTACAATCTTGAGTGACTCAAGATCAAGGGTACAATTAGACCTCCTATAATTGAGTTGGAGCCATTCCTCATAGTCTTCCAAAAACTCATCTTTCCCTAGGATCATTCTAAATATTTCTTATTTTATCTCCTTAGACGTACATTAGTCCATGTACTTCTCATTAAAGGGTTGTTTCATTTGTGCCCATGTAGTGATGCTTTCTCTAGGTAGACTCATAAACCAATTCAAAATTGCATCCTTGAGGGTCGAAGGAAACAACTTCAACTTCTATTCATTAGAGACATAGTCATAGGTCCTAAAAACTACAAAAAACTCAAACATAAATGTGTCAGTGTCCTCATAGATTAAGCCATGGAAATGTGGAAGGGCAATATGAATTATATTATTAATTTTGGCCTCCCCATTGATCTCTCAGATAGGAAAGAACCGATACCTATATTAAACCATGTTTTAGATAGCTAGTATATACATATCATCGAATATCACTAAAATTATTTGTTCGAATGAGGACTGGTGCATGAAACAAGAGCATGGAAGAGATCACCTTCAGAGGCCATCAGATCGATCATTGGTTCAGTAGTAGCATACATGAATCTACAACAATTTGACATCACAGTTAGGCTCAAGTATAACACTCCTTGCCTCTTCCCTTAAGCACATATTGGTTCAAAAAAATTGTTTTAATGAACAGGGAATTAGTTTTTATGGGTTGGAGGTGGCGAGTAAACTTGGAAACCCTCGATTAGTAAAATTTTAGTTCACTCACCCTTCCATGAAATGTGAAAAAGTCATAGTGGGAGGGTGATAACTATGAGTGGGTACAATGTGTAATATTCCCTTTTCAGGAATTTCTGCAATATGGTCCAAAGGGACATTGTATAAGGAAGCTAATGAAAAAATAAGATGGAAGGGGACTTATATCTCTTATTTGACACATCATACATTAAAATTCTAGAATTTGAGCTCAAAGAAATCCCTTAAGGTGGGTTAAACAGATTTCCCACAGCTTGGTATCTCAGAAAATTGCTCAAAGAGAGAGCTACAACAATATATGAACATAATCATTAAAATCTGCAAATCTGAACATGTAAATAAAGGGAATATAATGCATCCATCATGTTCATTAATATATCAGAAACAATATACAGAAATATCTTGAGGGACAAGCCACTCAAGCAATGGGAATCAATATCCAATGATTATAACCTGGAATACATGACACGCTACAGTTATACAAAATGCCAGAGAGAAGTGACTGTGCAGTCTATAGAAGTGGAGCTGCTGCTGTAGATATGCATACATGAAATATGTCTGAAATATACAAATAAATTCCCAATAATAGAGGAATGGGCTCCAATACAAGATTTCTATCCAATCTAGGAGAGATTGCTAGAAATGTGGGAGAATGTACAATGTGACAATTAACTTGTCACTGCAACTGAATCAAAATATGAAATGAGGCTATATGACGCAATGGTAGCACTGGATTTTAATGAACACCCACAATGGATCACCAAAATCAATAATCACCCTTTTAATATATCAGAATCAAAGTCCTTTAATAAATTTAAAAAAAAAATTCAGTTCTCCTTCCGATCCCGATATAACCTTTTTATAACATTAAAGCCATTTTTTTTTCTAAGTAAAACTAATTCTATTATGTATAAAATTACTGGTACAAAACTGCCACAGTGTCAGCTGTGAAAGCCTGACCACTGGGCTTGATAAACAAGCTAGTCATAGAGAGTCTGGACTGCCCTGAATGGGAAACTGGTCCTTTTAACAAAAATGTCTTGGCTGCCCAAGTGAGGGAAACCAGCCTTGAGTTCATACATGAAAAAATAACATAAAAACGAGTGCTAAAATTAACCATCATCCTTATCAGCTGAATTTTGAGGCAAGAAAGCAAAAAATTCCTGAAGGAATTGAGCAGAAAGACCTGGAGAGATTGACAATCACGGTTCATGAGCCGGGGAAAAAGGTTCATCGACAATCCTGCATCCAAATTCATAGCTGTTGTCATCCTTTCCTACATTGAGAGCATCTTCCATGCCTGAGTGTTCATCCTCCTTATTCAGCACGTTCTGGGGGGGAAGATCGGATGCAGCCGGTAAAACCATCTCGCCTGGGAAGCTCGAGACCTGAGGAGGCAGGGGAGCGACAGAGTGAGTCGGAGCAGGGTTGGGGATCTCTTCACTGAGGGTTAGAGTGATAAAAGCAGTAAGAATGGGTTGGTTCGAGGAGCATTCAAACCGAATTTCAGCTTGCTGGGAGGTTTTATGGATGGTGGGACGCACAGTCTCATGAGAGACAGGAGGGGGAGCATTGCTGGAGGGAAAGGAAGCTGAGTGAGGGGAGGCTGGATAAGCACCGACATTATCCTGGAGCTGACCCCTTCCTCTTCCTCTACTGCCTCACTGGGTTTGAGACTGAACATGCTCCTCGTCAGCAGAGGAAGAACCTGAGGAAGCACTGTGAGAAGGGCGTCGAGAATTGACAAGGCCCCTGTTGATACCTCGCCGACAACGCATTCTCTGGCAGAGTCGAGGCATGGAGACAGGAGCTGGGCGACGGAGAATAGAGCCAAAAGGACGAGCCGAGACCAAGGGAGCCCGAAGAGTGGAGTTGACACCGCTGAGAGTTTCCGAATAAGCCTGAACAGGAGGGTCCAGGCCAGCGCAATGATCAGTCCAAACACTGTGAGGAGGAATAGCGCTGCAGAGGGGACTGTGAGAGAAGTGGAACCCAGGAAGAGGCTCGAAAAAAGCTAGTAAGGGACAGCGCCGTCCAGTATGCATTCTCACACTGGAGTCTGCAAAACCTGGAGGACAATCACTGCGGAGAGGAGACAGAGATCCGCCATTGCAAGCACCGACATTCGAACTGTTTCGAATTAAAGCCATGACCAAGAGAACCACCATATGAAGACGAGTAATGAGCCGATCAATGAAATTAACTTCAATTCAAGCTGGCGAGTAATTGCGCTCATAAATGCTGGAGCAGGGAGCCATATGGGCTTCCCATGCGAGCTCCTTTGGGAGCTGCGCAGGGACCCTAGTCCCATCAAACCATTTAAACATCCGCATCCGGAATAGAGCAGTCTTTGAGCACCTGCATGGTGCAATTCTGAAGCATATCTCTATCATGGATAATGGTGAGAGGGCCATGAGTGAGAGTGCTTGTGCTTTCCATTCCAAAATTGGCCAAAACGTCTGCGACTTTGTTGCCTTCTCATTTGACATGAGTGAATGAGATTGCCCTATTTCTTGTCAGCCAGTTGATGATCCTTTCAATTCTAGCAGCTAAACGCCAACTATGGACTACCTTTGCAGAGTTGGTACCCCATAGGAGCTGGTTGACCATATTGATAAGAACTTGAGAATATCCTTCAATGATAATTGGAAAGAAGTTGTAATGCTGAGTGAGGCAGAGACCCTGCCAGAGGCCTTCTAATTCAGCCGAGTTATTAGTATCCCAACCAATTGATCCACAGTAGATGTTTTGAATTTCTCCCTTTGAGTTTCGAAAAATTCCTCCAAAACCTGCTTGACCAGGGTTTCCTCTAGAAGCTCCGTCGAAATTTAATTTGAAAACCCCATCAGGGGGTGGGGACCACTACATAGGAGTTTTAGGGGTTGCCTTGTTCCTGATAGTTGGAGTAAATACAATTTTGAGATTCCAATTTTTCCAAATGGAGATTTCTGTGGGATGTTTCGGATAATCATCTTCCTGCCAAGGTTGGAGAGCCAAAGATTCTTGGAGGTTATTGCTGATGGAAGTCCAAATGGAGTCCAGAGTAGAAGCCTGATTTTTGAAAATTTGTTTGTTTCTTTCCTTTCACAGAGACCAGAAAACGAGGCCAGGAAGAAGCTGCTAGAGGGCATTAAGAAGGGAGGAAGAGTAAGGGCATTTTGGCCAAGTGCGAAGAATGTTTGTTATGTCTCTAGAGGGTTTGGTCCTTTGGCATCGAAAGCTGCATTTCTCCCACAAGGTGTTGGCTAAAGGGCAGTACAACATGAGATGTTGGATAGTTTCAACACTTTGAAGGCAGTTAGGACATTGAGAAGGACCTATAAAACCCTGCTTGACCAGATTGTCCCATGTGAGGATTCTTCTATGGCTAAGAAGCCAGAGAAAGGTAGAGATCTTAGGCCAAGTAATTGTATTCCAAATTAGCTGCCAGAGAGAGTCACTAGGGATCAGAGAGGGGTGCATCAGAGAGAAGGCTTCCTTCATTGTGAAAATACTTTTTGTTGTATAACCCCACCAAAGGATGTCTGGATCTTCCGAGCATCTGATTTGTCTTCGCTGGAGCTCTTTGTTGAGAGTATCCCAATCAGTGTCTTGACCCTCTGGCGCTATGTGATGGGAGGGCTTCCATTTCCTGAACCCATTATGATCTGAGGGCAGCCACTGATTGCAAACCTTGTCTTCTATTGTATCTCTGTTGTTTCCCAAGTTGATTTAAGAGTAAGTTTCAAGAAGCTTTGGGCTTTGCTGCCAGGAATTGGACCAGAACCTAGCCAAGTTGCCATTACGAATTTCCCAAAAACTATGTTGCTGTATGAGCATGTGGTGCTGCTTGGCTACATTCCAGACAAGAGAGCCTGATTGCTCATGAACAAGCCTTATTAAGTTTGCCGAAGATCTGTTTTTGGCATATTTAGCTGTCCAAATTTTAGCCCAAGGAGTATGTTGGTAGGAAAGCCATTTCCACCAAACACGAGCGGCCATGACCTCGTTGCTGTGCATGGGGTCTCTAAGGCCAAGTCCGCATGCTTTCTTGGGAGTACATACAGTATTCCAATCGACTAGGGCCCCTTTTCTATTTCGGCCAGAGGATCCCCAAAAGAATTTTCTTTGCAGAGATTTAATTTGCTTGAGAACCCATTTTGGGGCAGATAGAACAGAAAAAAGGTAAAGGGGAATAGATTGCAGCACATCTTTGATAAGAGTGAGTCTACTGACCATGTTGAGAGCTCTGAGGGTCCAAGAGGAAAGCCTAGATTCCAGTTTTTCAAGAAGTCGATTCCAGGAAGAGTGCTTGATTGCAGAATCTATAAGAGGGGCACCAAGGTATTTGTTAGGGAGAGAGGCAACAGAAAAACCAAGAATGCGAGCTATATTGGCTTGAGTGAAAGGGCGGGGTATTGAAGAAGAAAATCTGAGATTTGGATTCATTGATGGATAACCCAGAGGCTTTAAAAAAAAGGTTAAGAATGACTTTGAAAGAGCGGGCTTCTTGAACAGACGGATGGCCAAAAAGCATATTGTCATCCACAAATTGCTGGTGAGTGGTGACAGGGGCTCCATGAAGAGAGATGCCTCTCAAATGATGATTGTGAACCTCATTATGAATTAAACAACCAAGGCCCTCAACCATAAGGACAAAAAGGAAAGGGGAGAGAGGATCCCCCTGCCTGATTCCTCTAGAAGGAAAGATAGGGAGAGAAGGAATCCCATTAATAATAATAGAAAAAAAAGAAGAAGTAATGAGGCTCATTATCCATCTGATCCACATTTGATCGAATCCAAATGCACCTAAGATTTGTTGTATGTAATTCCAATTCAGTCTATCAAAGGCTTTGGATAGATCGATCTTGAGGAGCATACCTGGCTTCTTGCAGACTTTTAAGGAGTGTATGATCTCATGAGTTAAAATTATACCATCCAGAATTTGCTGCCCTTCCACATATCCTGTCTACTCTGGCGATATGAGAATTGGAAGAAGCGGCTTGAGTCTGTTGGAAATTAATTTGGAGATGACTTTGTAAATCACGTTACAAAGAGCGATAGGTCTAAATTTTTCCGGTTTGCTGGGCTACTCCTCTTTTGGTACCAGCGCAATGAAGGTGGCATTGAGAGAGGGCAAGAGCCAATGCATGGTTCTTGATTCCTCAACCAGTTGCCACACTTCATGTTTGATTAGATCCCAGAAATAGTGAAAGAAATTGGAAGTGAAGCCGTCGGGTCCTGGAGCCTTACCATCCTTGAACTGCACCATTGCTGCATCCACTTCCTGTGGGGAGACAGGGCGGAGAAGCATTTGAATATGGTTAGCCATGATCAAGTTAGGTATAAGCTGCTTGATTTGGTCTATAGTTGGCTGTCTATTGACCTAAGGTTCTTGTTGGATGCCCTTAAAATAATCCATGAGTTCATGTTCCATATCTTCATGCTTCTCCATCCACTCTCCTTGCTGATTGGTGATGTGGCTGATTCTGTTTTTCATTCTTCGTTGGATAGTGGAGCTGTGGAAGAATTTGGTATTTCTTTCGCCTTCCTTTAGCCAACGAATTCTTGATTTTTTCCTCCAGAGGATCTCCTCCTGTTTATATCTATCGTCCAACTGTTTTTGAAGGTCTTGCTCCTTCGAAGCAAGAGTCTATGATCTACCTTTAGTAATGATTTCCTGTTGTAATTCATTCATTTTTTGCTCAAGGATCTTCTTTTCCAAAAATATATTCCCAAAAACTATCTGATTCCAATTTTTTATCTGACCTTTGATGAACTTGAGCTTTTGTTGGAATTGGTACATTTTGGAGCCATTTGGTGGTTTAAAACTCCTCCATGTAGCATGTATCATGTCTTTGAAGGAAGAATGAGTAAGCCAGAAGGCTTCAAATCTAAACGACCGCTTTGGGTGAGACCCTATATCTTGCCATTGAAGCAGAATGGGCCAGTGGTCCGAGCCGGCAAAGGGCAGAATTGAGCCTGTGATGTCCCCACCCACATGTATGGAGTTGTCCGATATGAGGAGTCGATCTAATTTTGAAGCTATTTGCTGGCCTCCTACTCTTCTATTGTTCTAAGTGAATATGTCGTTAGAGAAAGGTATATCAATGAGCCAATTGTTATTGATGAAGTTTTTGAAATGGGTACATTCCGGATCGAGTCTAGACCTTCCTCCATCCTAGTGATCATATTAAAATCTCCTCCAATGATCCAAAGGGGATGGGATCGATTTGAATGCTCCAAGGTGTTTAAGAGCGCTAACTTACTAGCCTGATCTTGGGGAAAATACACATTGGACAGATGCCCATGTATGTTAGTACCAATAGGATGGAAGGTAGTCTGGATGAGGTTGTGCGCTGCATGAAAATCGACGAGCATCATGGACTGTGTATCCCAGGCTATTGCAAATCAACCTAAAAATCCAGAGGCATCCACAGCTACCGAGCTACTACTGGGCCAAGCCTTTGATAAGATTGAGCCAAGCATTTTACTGTTGCATTTAGTTTCCTGAAGAAAGATTATTTGAGGCTTCTCTTCTTGAATCATGTTTTTAATCATCATGTACTTCCCTGGGCTATTAAGCCCTCTCACATTCCATGAGATTAATTTCATGGGGAACTATTTGCAAGCGGTTTGAAGAACCATGTTAGCTTGGGATAGCACCCTGATTCCACTAGCATCTCCCCCAGCGCGATGGTGCGCTACCACTCTGGTTTTCTACCTCTCTTCCTGGTTTCCTTCATCACTTTCAGGTTGTCCCAGTGACTGCCTGGCTGAATACCCAATTTCTTTTACTATTGAACTTTAGAGAGGGCTGCCTCTAATGATTCTATTTGTTGAGGATTGATCTTGTCAAATTCTTTCTTTCTGCAAGCATCTTCTAGGCCTATGAGATCCAGTTCTCCCAGATCAAAGCCTTCTAAATCTTCCTCCATGTGGGTACACTGATTATCTTCCGAAGCATCTTTGTTGTCCTGACTGGGGTTGGAAGGACGTCGATCCAGGTCTATGAGATTAGGATCCCAATTCACCTGCTTTTGCTTTGAGGAGGGGTTAGAGTCTGAGGGGGCTACAGATTGCAGCTCAAACTTAGAGGGCTCAGAGGTAGCAGGGTTGGGCTGAAGCGGGGGAGGGGCAGTAGGGGCTGCTGGTGTGAGAGAGGCAGGGGTAGTGTCGGTCTGTGGGTCAGAATGGGCAAGAACGGCAAAGCTATTGCTGGTGGATGGGGTAGTAGCATAAGTGCTAGGTTTTTTCCCAGAAAGAGTGGATTTCTTGTTATTTCTTCTTCTGGAGGGAACTTTAGTGAACCCATCTGCTTCCGTTTTATCTCTGGCTTCTTGACTCCTGGCCTGAGCTATTAGAGGGTAATCTCTGAAGAGATGTCCGTGGGCATGGCACCTTCTGCAACGAAAAGGAACATGTTTGTAATCTAACGGTTGAATCCATTCAAAATCATCATGAAATAAGCTTACCGCGTCTGGTAGGGCATTGTCTAGATGCATGTAGACACATATTCGGGCATAGGAGGTATACCTTCGTAGCTTATTTTCTTTTGCTATTTTTATGAACTCTCCTAAACCTATTCCAATCTCCTGAAGTGATTCCTCATCCCAATATTCAAGTGGAAGCGAGTATAGACGAATCCATACCGGCACCCAGTTGAAATTTTCTTGGTCTGGGTTGAATCTTTCAACCCAGTTCCTGAGATATAGCCCTGGTGAGTTGAAGAAATAGGGGCCCTCATCTATTACCTTGTTTTTGTCCTCGATGTAGTTAAAAATAGTTGTGAAGAAGCCTTTTGGACCTAGTTGCAGAGTAACGTGTCCCTTGGGCTTCCATTTGGACGCTATCCACCCTTGTAAGGCTTTTTCCATTGGCCAAAACCCAATAAATTTCCCAATGAGGACGTCATCCCTCATGTACTGAATTCTGACATTGATTCGGTGACTTGGCAAGTCAATTTTGGGTCTATCTGGAGCTATGGGCTTGCAGGTGGAAGAAGTAGCCTACGGCAGATCCGTCTGTTTTCCAGAAGTCGACTTCTGAGTCGCCTCTGTCTCCTGCTTGTTGTCAGAATAATTTTTACTCAAATCAGGCATTCCTTCATTTTCTCCATCATTTGCAGGGGGAGGCCGACTGCCCCCCCCCCCCCCCGTTGCAGTCGCCATACTTATGGGCAATGCTTCGCTGATTGAGGAGTATAGCGTCGTCAATGCTTAACCTGGTTGCAGAGGTTGCTAGGGTTTCGACAGAGAAAGAGAAAAATAAACCCTAGCAGAGCGCGCATTCTGGGCTTAAAATTTCTTAGATATGATTTTTGGTTATTGTATGTTTTCCTAACATTAAAACCCTTTTATAATAGCGTTTGAATGCCTTTTATAACAACAACCCTAGATCTGGTTGATCCGACGGCTCAAACCAATTCACAAGTTAGCAATTCTAATGTGTTCTCCAACCATCGACAGTTTTAACAATTTCTACGTGATGTGAATCGAATCAATTCGCAATCGGCAATCTCCACTGTGCTATAATTTATATTGTTCAACAACTGCTCCGATGCGATATCAATCGGAAATCAGAGATCGCTGTAGTTTGACGTTACCTCCTATAGTCTTTGCGATATCCACAGACCCGATTCCACTTCAAGCCAGTTTATAACACTTTGCGTCCGGGTTCATTGCTATATGGTGTGATATGGAAGCCTCTCCAGTCCCAATGTGATGCTACACGGACCCGATAACTCATGCAATCAACCAATATATCTTTTAATTCCGCTCCAAGGTTCTGATAAGGGTTTATTTCACAATTTCTCTGTGTTAATGGATTTTACATTCGCGGACTTAAACTATGTTGAGTTTGCCTTAATACAACAATTCTTGCAGATTAAAATAAAACACAGATCACAACCCCTTCAAGCAATTACAAAGGAAAAAAAAACGCATCAAATCTTATGGACTTGTCATACATCGATGGATATAACATTAAATTTATTCATAATATAGAAAAGGATAGAGTCTCCGCATTTTCCCAATTACACAGGAAAATTACCACTATTACACACAAAACACAGTCCACCACAACTCTGAGCTCTCGCTCCACTCCAAAAACATCTCTAATCTCTCACCTTTTCAACATCTTTATTATTAACTAATTCTTCTAACAACGCAATCTTCTATTTCTAGAAATCTAACAGCAATCCTCTATCTCTTAGCTCTCGTGCACACCTATATTAACAAATATTATCTCTAAATCTAAATAAGACAATCTCTTATTTATTATAATAACTGATTATTTGAGAAGTCAAACTTTCTCAGTAAAACTGATTTTGACCAAACAGTCAATGAATTTCACTCTGTTTAGCCACAACATGTGAACAAATCTTCACATTGCTGGCTAATTCCGATGCTCCTGCATCAGACTCCTGGGGAAGAAAATATTTGTCCTTTAAACTTTCAGGACTTACTCCATATATGTGTAATTCAACTGTTGTTAACCAACTGGAATCTTCCATTGGTTTCTCTTTCCACTTGACAAGATACTGGAAATATGTCTGCCCTCGAGTTTTCTTGGATATTCTTTGATCCAAGATAGCTTCAAATTCTTTCTTGGATGCTTTTGGTACCTGTTCCTCCCAATATACAGTTTGAACTTCATCTCCTGTAACTTCATTCTGCAATTCGGTCTCTACCTCTCTGAATGGATATAAGTCTGCAACATTAAAAATGGGGGATATTCCGATCCCTTCCGGCAACTCGATCTCATATGCATTGGCTGAAAATTTCCTTTTGATTTTGCAGGGTCCTATCTTCTTCGTTTTCAGTTTGTTATAAGTTTTTGTAGGAAATATTTCTTTCCTCAAATATGCCATGACTAAATCTCCTACTTGAAACTCTTTTTCTCTTCTTTTCAGATCTGCTCTCTGTTTGTATCTACTGCTACTTTCCTGCAATTTACCTTTGAATTCTTCCTGTAGCCCCTACATTTTTTCAACAAAATCTTCAGCACTTGCACTCCTGGCTTCCTATTTTCCCAAGTCCCTAAGTTCATATACTCCTCTCAGATGCATTCCAAAGACAATCTGAAATGGACTCATTCCAGTGCTTCAGTTTGGTGTATCATTGTAAGCGAATTCAGCTTGAGCTAATGCCAAATCCCACTGTATGGGATTATGATGTACCAAACTTCTTAATATATTCCCCAAGCTCCTGTTCACTACTTCAGTTTGTCCATCTGTCTGAGGATGGTATGCTGAACTAAAACTGAGTTTAGTCCCCATTTTCTTCCAAAGTGTCCTCCAGAAATGCCCTACAAATTTAGTATCACGATTTGATACAATACTTACAGGTAAACCATGCACTCTTACAATCTCTGAAAAGAATAAATTTGCTATGTATTTTGCATCATGAGTTTTCTTACAAGAAATAAAATGTGCCATTTTAGAAAATCTATCTACAACAACATAAATAGAATCATTTCCTCTCTGAGTTTTTGGTAAACCCAGAACAAAGTCCATACTAACTTCATCCCATGGTCGATCTGGTATGGGCAATGGCTGATATAGACCTGTATTCTGACTCCTTCCTTTGGCATGTTGACATAATCCTGCATTTCTCAACAAACTTTTTAACATCAGTTTGCATTTTATGCCAGTAATAAAAAGCATTCACCTGAGCGAAGGTTTTATCTTGTCCAAAATGAACAGATAATCCTCCACTATGCTTCTCCTTAATTATGTTCTCTCTCATGAAACATTTAGGAATACATAACTTGTTGCTTTTAAATAACAGGCCTCCCTGAATAAGGTAGTCCATCCGTTTACTTCTGTTATGGCTCACCAGATTCTGAACTATTGCGTAGATGTCTTTAAAATCTTCATCATCCTCGTACATTTCTATCATTTCATCAAAACCTACAACACCCACTTTAAACTCTTGCAAAAGAAAACTTACCCTGCTCAATGCATCTGCTACTTTATTAGACTTACCACTTTTATGCTTTATTACAAAAGTGAAACTTTGCAAAAATTCCACCCATTTGGGATGCTTTTGATTTAGCTTTGGCTGATTATTAATAAACTGCAAAGCTTGATTGTCTGAATATAAGATGAATTCCTTTGGCAGTAAGTAATGCCTCCACTTTTTCAATGCCTGCACAATAGCGTAAAACTCCTTGTCATAGGAAGAATATTTCTTTTTCAGATCATTTAATTTCTCGTTGAAATATGCTATTGGTATTTTCTCTTGGCTCAGTACTGCACCGATTGCTTCTCCACTTGCATCGGCTTCTACTTGAAAGACTTTCTCGAAATTAGGCAATGCTAGAATTGGTTTTTCTATTATCTTCTCTTTCAGCAGATTAAAGTTCCTGTCCGCTGATTCTATCCATCGAAATGGCTATTTGACCTCCTTAATTGTCTCAAGGATTGGTGCACAAATTTGAATAAACCCTTTTATAAACTTTCTGTAAAAACTAGCAAGTCCATGGAAACTTCTTACCTCAAATACACTTCTGGGAGTAGGCCAGTTCCTGATTGCTTGTACCTTCTCCGGATCCATTTTCAAGCCTTCTTTGGAAATCACAAATCCCAAGTATACCGGCTCCTCTTTCATGAAACTACATTTCTTTAAATTGATTAGTAGTTTTTCTTTCTGTAGAGTTTTCAGGACTAACTTCAGATGTTCCAAATGCTCCTCTTTACTTTTACTAAAAACAAGAATATCATCAAGGTAAATAATGAAAAATTTACCTGTATACTCTTTCAAGACCTCGTTCATTAGTCTCATGAATGTACTGGATGCATTAGTGAGCCCAAAAGACATCACTAACCACTCACACAGTCCACTATTTGTTTTGAAAGTCGTTTTCCATTCATCGCCTTCCCGAATTCTGATCTGATGATACCTGCTTTTCAAATATATTTTAGTAAAGTACCTGGATCCACTTAAACAGTCCATTAAATCATCCATTCTGGGAAAAGGAAATCTGTACCTGACTGTTATCTTGTTAATAGCTCTGGAATCGGTGCACATGCGCCATTCTCCTCCCTTCTTCGGACTAAGTACCGTTGGCACAGCACACAGACTCAGACTCTCTGGAATCAACCCCTTGTTCATCAGTTCTTGTACTTGCCTTGCAATCTCTGCATTTTCCTGGGGAGTTAGTCTATATGCAGCTTTATTAGGTAGACTTGCTCTTGGTATTAAGTCGATATGGTGGCTCACACTTCTAATCGGTGGTAATTCATTCGGTAATTCAACCACGATGATATCAAAAAAATTATTTAACACAGTTTGAATTTCTTTAGGCAAATTGTTTAAATTCATAGAGGTTAAGATTACCTTGGGCCTCCCTACGATAGCGAAATGAAACTCCTCGCTTTTATTGACCTCCTGTAGTAGTTCTTTACCACTCATCAACATAATACTATTCTTAGGAAGTCCTTTATCAACATCATTCTTCACTGGTAGCAACGTGTGTTTAATTCCATCCTTCTCTATGGTATACGTGTTCCTTCTCCCATCATGAATCGATTTCCGATCAAATTTCCATGGTCTCCCCAATAATACATGACATACATCCATGGGCATTATGTCACATAGGATCACGTCTTTGTATGTGTCGATCTGCATTTACACGTTACATTGCTCTGTCACGATGAATTGATGGCCTTTCTATAGCCAAGACACTTTGTAAGGTGCAGGATGGGTCGTCCTTGTTAACCCAAGCTTTTCCACAATCTTTGTGGACACAAGATTTTCAGTATTCCCACTATCAATTATGACCTTACAGCACTTACCCTTTGATTTGCATGTAGTTCTGAACAAATTCTTCCTTTGCGCAGGTTCTCCAGTCTCCTTTTCTGTTCTAAGCAAAGTTCTTCTAAGTAGAAATGATTCACCTTATTCAGGTGGTTCCTCTTTCTCCACAAGTCGAGGTGGTTCTGGCTCTGCCTTAGTCACATTTGCACCCCTCTGGCATGTTGATTTATTACGAGGACAGTCCCTCGACATGTGTCCCCATTCTCCACAGGTATAACACCTAACATCTCTTCCTCACCCTCTTCCTCTAGGCGCGAATCTTCCTCTACTGGATTCACCCTTCTGTGGTGATCTGCCACTTGAACTTCCTGTTTCATGCTGATGTTGTGTTCCTCTAGATTTGGCAGCTCCTCTACCTCTCGCTGAGCTCTTTCCTCTGTTCCTTTGACTCTGTTTTCTCAATATTTTCTCTTCTGCCTTCAGACTTTCTTGATAGGCATCCTCAACGGTTTTCAGACTTAACAAGCCAATCTCATCTTGTATTTCATACCTTAGCCCATTTACATATCTAGCTATTTTCTCCAAATCATCTTCTACATGCCCTGTTCTGATACTTAATCTATGAAATTATTCTGTGTACTCCTTAACAGACATTCCTTTCTGCTTCAGATTTTGCATTTTCTTAAAAATATTCAAATGATAGTCTTTAAGAAAAAACTTGGCTTTAAGTTTACTTACCATTTTATCCTATTGCTTGATCTTAGTTTTCCATTTCCTCGTTCTTGATGTCTGTACCTCATCCCACCAGATGGCTGCATGACCTTTCAATCTAGTGACTGCAAACTTCACCCTCTTATTCTCAACCTCTTCATAGTCAAAGTACTGATCTATGGATCCAATCCAATCCATATGCTCCTCCGCATTCAAACTCCCTTCATACATAGGAACCTCCATCTTGGGTTTGCTTCCAAATTTTGCCATCATCTTGATGAATTTGACATTTTCATTGTCTTCTTCTACTTCGTCCACATCTGCATTAGATTCTTCTGAAGAAATTTCAGCTCCATCATCAGGCACTCTTCTTTGGGTTGTCTCCATTGTCTCCATTCGTGCACGAAATTTTCGCACTTCTTTCAATAGAACTGAATTTGGTTCTAGTCTCCCTCGACCAATTCCTCTTCTTGGTGGCATTTTTGCTGCAAACACCTTTTTCTTCTGCTTTGATACCAAAATTTGACGTAGCGGCAGCATTGGATTTTAATGAACAGCCACAATGGATCACCACAATCAATAATCACCCTTTTAATATATCGGAACCGAAGTCCTTTAATAAATTAAAAAAAAAAATTCAGTTCTCCTTCCGATCCCGATATAACCTTTTTATAACATTAAAACCCTTTTATAACAGCATTTGAACACCTTTTATAACAGCAACCCCAGATCTGGTTGATCCGACGGCTCAAATCAATTCGCAAGTCGGAAATTCTAATTTGTTCTCCAACCATCGACAGTTTTAACAATTCCGACGCGATGTGACTCGAATCAATTTGCAATCGGCAATCTCCACTGTGTTATAATTTATATTGTTCAACAACTGCTCCGATGCGATATCAATCGGAAATCGGAGATCGTTGTAGTTCGACGTTACCTCCTATAGTCTTTGCGATATCCACGGACCCGATTCCACTTCAAGCTAGTTTATAACACTTCGCGTTCGGGTTCATTTCTATATGGTGTGATATGGAAGCCTATCCGATCCCGATGTGATGTTACACGGACCCGATAACTCATGCAATCAACCAATATATCTTTTAATTCCGCTCCAAGGTTCCGATAAGGGTTTATTTCACAATTTCTCTGTGTTAATGGCGTTTACATTCGCAGAATTAAACTATGTCAAGTTTGCCTTAATACAGCAATTCTTGCATATTAAAATAAAACACAGATCACAGCCCCTTCAAGCAATTACAAAGGAAAACAAACGCATCAAATCTTATGGACTCGTCATACATTGATGGATATAACATTAAATTTATTCATAATATAGAAAAGGATAGAGTCTCAGCATTTTCCCAATTACACAGGAAAATAACCACTGTTACACACAAAACACAGCCCACCACAACTCTGAGCTCTCGCTCCACTCCAAAAACATCTCTAATCTCTCGCCTTTTCAACATATTTATTATTAACTAATTCTTCTAACAACGCAATCTTCTATTTCTATAAATCTAACAGCAATCCTCTATCTCTTAGCTCTCCTGCACACCTATATTAACAAATATTATCTCTAAATCTAAATAAGACAATCTCTTATTTATTATAATAACTAATTATTTGAGAAGTCAAACTTTCTCAGTAAAACTGATTTTAACCAAACAGTCAATGAATTTCACTCTGTTTAGCCACAACATGTGAACAAATCTTCACATTGCTGGCTAATTCCGATGCTCCTGCATCACTATAGTAGAACTGAAATAATGATGCCCTCCTCTGATAGTGTCTCTAAGAAAAATGCTGATCCCTTTACTCAGAAACAACCCCTCCTGATGAGCTCAAATGACCCTCCCAACAACTACCTACAAAAATAATGCAGATCTAGCTGGAGACTGCGCTGTGAGGTAAGTTGGATGGTTGGCCTGATGCCAATGATATGAGAATATGCCCAAGAGTCCTCCTCAATGATCCTCCAATGGATAGCCAAGCCCTCCACTGAAAAGCAAGCCAAGGAATGTCCCAAAGAGATCGTTTGTTGCTGCACCCTGCAACACAAAGTTATTCTGCTTCAGGAATAATGTTGTGGCTGAAGGAGGTAGATTTGACCAAAAGCCAGAATGAGGAAATTTAGCTCTAGAACCTATCCTTCAGTGAGGATGAGGTAGGGATTCTCGGCCAGGAACACCCTTGTGCTATGCAGCACTGCACCCTTGCTAAACAGCAAGAGGAGTGTAGACTCAACAGACCCAAGCAAATACTAATCAAGCATGAATAGCAATGGCTCTCCTCCTCTTCATATATAGCAAGTGCTCCTCTCCACCATGGGTCCCATCCACATGTGCTTCCCAACTCATGCAAGTGATCCTCCTCTAAAACTACACAGTCCATCAAGGAGATACATTGTATCTAGACAGTGCATGTGGACTTGGTGAAAATGACTAGATCAAACAAGATCCAATCCTGTTCACACCATGTGGTGCTCAAATCAGCTACTTTATTCTTCCTCCTTTCACATGAGGAGTGTTAGTATTCCTCCTTAAGGATTATGGGGCCTTCTTACCCATTTATTTACCTATCTAGGATAAAATCAACTATAATATTCAATTTAGATGAAATCTAAATTTTGGGAATATTACAGTCCTCCCCCTTAAAAATGTTGCTTGTCCTCAAGCAACTGCAAGTTAGAGAGAAATTCTCCCCCCTTTCTTCTTGTGGCCTCCTAATCAATAGAATCCACCATGGTTCATCATCAAATGCAATAATTTTGTCCTTCATGAATCCCTCCAAGTGTATCAAATAGAAGTGTGCATCATGAGGCAAAGAGAGATGTAAGTAGGAATATTATTTTTTTTCAATGGCCTCCTCAAGGTAGGAGGGATGAGAAACATGGGAAGTATTATTCCCAATGAGTGACTCCTTCACCCATGTAATCATCCAAATGAAAAGAGCCATTCTAGGTATCTCATCCGAGAAATCCTCAACCCCAGATCTATGCAATGTGTTGGGGCTGAATGGATAGTTTAGATTTTTCCATCCAAGTGGTTTCTCCATCCATTTATGATAAGTGTGAGGGGTTTGTTGATATTGGGCTGAAATTTCATGGCCTCCAAAATTGGCCCAAGCCTCCCCACAAAATGAATCAACCATGAAGTGCCTCCTCCAACAACGCATCTTCTCCCAATGGCTCCTCCTACATGAAGGGAAAAGGAGTGATGTAGCAATCATGGTGTGCCCATTGTTTCTCCTAAAACGTACACCATGTGAAAAGGGGATAATCATACTCCCAATGGGCATCCTCAAGTCCAATCCCACTCTCCAAGGAAAGCTTCCCATGAGCATAAACATATCAGTAATATATGGAAGCAAAAGACAATGAAAACAAGCTACCAAATGACAACCGGAGAGTGAATCATAGTTCCAGCAATGGAACCAGGGTAGGGAACTCCTTTCCTGCATCAAAAATATTAATAACAAGTGCTTTACTAGCCACTTGTTTGCTGTCATAGTCATCCCATAAGATGTGAACATGAATGTACAAGGTGGTGTCAATGGTGCACACCAAGAGTCATGTGGCTTCCCCCACAAACCACCATTAAGGTAGCCAAAATAAATGCTACAAGTAGCTACAAGTACATCATAAAATATGCAAGAAGGGATGTTCCTCCTTGGTACAATATGATGCTCATATAAAGTAAATAAGTATAAAGCACAAAGTGAAATTATACCTTCTCTACTATGTACTTGAGACCTTGAGCTAAAATGGCTCAACTGACAAGGCTCCCTCACTCCCAATGAGTAGGAAGGTGGCTAGATATCCTTTCAATCACCATCCGGGCTATGCATCTCTCCATATGCTGGTATATGTCCTGGTGGATGCCCTCCCAAGTGAACTCCTCTAACACAGCAAGATATGCATCAAGGTGCATAGCTAGGAAGTATTCATCTGCTGCATGTAATAGTTTCTCCTTGAGACTAGAAGCTCTGGTCAAGAAGATTCTGCCATAGCAATAGATGACCACATCATCCACCATGTATCTGTCCTCTCCATTCAGGTCATCAAGAATCATGCATGCACCAAGATCCTTGGAGTACTCTACCAAGAGCTGAGATCTCCAATACGGATCAACCCTCCTCAGAGACAGCGTTGGTGATCTAGCATGTGAAGCTCCCCTCACGCTGCTGCCTACTACTTTGACATCCCCCATGCCAAATTTATCCTCCAAAATGTTGCCATGCCCATCATGCAGCTGCTCATGCTCCAATAGTAATGGTGACCTTCTGAAGTTGGCCTCCCATGAGAAGGTGTCATCCAAAAGGAATCTCCCAAGCTAGGCCAAAGTAGGCATGAGTGGCCTCCATCCACTCCCATTTGTGAAAGAGTCCTTCCTAAAAATAAGTATCCTTTATCTCTCCAAATCTGTGGAGCAGTCATCCTGAATCATGAAGATGCTATCCTTCATCCCTGAAGCAATCGCTGTAAGTGCAGTATGGGTAATGAGAGTGGGTGATGCTGAAAATGAGAGAGTGTCTCCCTCCTCCCTGAGTCTATCCCAAAATCTCTATGTTGTATTGGACTCCTCCAAAGTATTCACCTCTCCGGAATCCAAGAGTGGTGAACTACATGACAAGATGTCCCTCATCAACTCTAGATCAGGGGGCCTCCCAGGTGGAATGCCTCCATATAGTGAGACATCTAGTTCAAAAGTGGACTGTATATATGAGTGGGCTGATTTTTCCCTCTCGTCACTACCCATTACAGTCTCCTTCTCTCGTGCAAAAACTCCCTGGAATAGATAAGGGTGTATCATCCGTTGATGCTGATCCTTCTCTTCCTCCTCCATCTCACAATCCCAAAAAACTGCCGCATATGGATCTGGAATTGTGCCTCAGTTCCCACATGTTGAATCATTTGGAACTCCTTGTAAATATACAAGGGCTCCTCTAATGGAAGCAATGGCTCCCCTTTCACCTCCATGTGGTGATGGATCTCCTCCCAATGGGACAGTGCTGTTAGATCTCTTATGCTCATCCTCCCCATCAATGATTGAGAATACCTCATCATCAAGGAGAGACCCTACATCTTGGTCATCTCTTGAAGGAAGTACCTCCATGTCTTCACAAATGGAAGAGGGAACTTCACACAATGGGGATCTTTCCCTTAGCAAGCCATCATACATTTTTTCATCCCCTTGAGAAATATGGAATGGAGTTTGTTTCATGGTTCCCTCCAATGCATGCAAAGTGTTTTAAATTTTGATACATGATGTTTCACAGTGATTTTTATCAAATTTCATCACCAATCCCTTAGTTAATTCATCATATGTTTTTACATTTACATGATAATATGAAACATAATTTTCAAACCACCAAGCATGAGCCATACCTTTGAGCTCCAACACTGCTCCTCCAATGGCCTCATCTTCTTCCTCCATTCTCACTGCAGTGCAAGTGGGCAATGAACTGCACTGTGGATATGCATGTGTGGCTGAATTCCCACACCCATCATGATAATATCTAGGGCTTGCTTCATCTTCAAACCCTCTAAGAAACTTTCCATAATTCTCCCTTTCTATCTCCTTGAGATTTTCTATGATAGCTTCCATAGTTTGGAAAAGAAGCAGAGTGATCTCCTCTTCCGTCATTCCTCTTTTCTTGTTTCCTTTGTACAATTCCTCTTCTATTTGAGGATATTCTCCTTCTAATGGCATATTATCTTGGATGCACAGGCTGAGCCAAGATTGATGCTCTGATACCACTGTAATATTCCTTTTTCAGGAATTTTTGCAATATGGTCGAAAGGGACGTTGTATAAGGAATCTAATGCAAAAAGAAGATGGAAGGGAACTCGGATCACTTATTTAACACATCATACATTACACTTCTAGAATTTGAGCTCAAATAAATCCCTCAAGGTGGGTTAAACAAATCTCCCACACATTGGTATCTCAGAAAAGTGCTCAAAGAGAGAGCTACAATGATATATGAACATAATCATTAAACTCTGAAAATATGAAAATTTCAATAAAGGGAATATAATGAGCCATCATGTTCATTAATATATCAGCAACAATATACAGAAATATCTTGAGGGACAAGCCACTCAAGCAACGAGAATCAATCTCCAATGATTAGAACATGGAATACATGAGATGCTACAGTTATACAAAATATTGGAGAGCAGTGAATGCGCAGTCTATAGAAGTGGAGCTGCTTTTGTAGATATTAATACATGAAATATGGCTAAAATATACAAAGAAATGTCCAATAATAGAGTAATGGGCTCCAATACAAGATTTCTAGCCAATCTAGGAGAGATTGCTAGAAATGTCGGAGAATGTACAATGTGACAATTAACCTGTCACTAAAACTGAATAAAAATATGAAATGAGGCTGTAGCAGATCTGAAATAATGGTTCCCTCCTCTGATAGCGTCTATAAGAAAAAGGCTGATCCCTTTACTTAGAAACAACCCCTTCTGATGAGCTCAAATGACCCTCCCGACAACTGCCTACAAAAATAACGCAGACCTAGCTGGAGACTGCGCTGTGAGGAAATATGGATGGTTGGCCTAATGCCAATGATATGAGAATATGCCAGGGAGTCCTCCTCAATGATACTCCAATGGATAGCCAAACGATCCACTGAAAAGCAAGCCAAGGAATGTCCCAAAGAGATCCTTTGTGGATGCACCCTGCAACACAAAGTTATCCTGCTTCAGGAATAACGTTGTGGTTGAAGGAGGTAGCTTTGGCCAAAATCCAGAATGAGTAAATGTAGCTCTAGAACCTCTCCTTCCCTGAGGATGAGGTAGGGATTCCTGACCGGGAACACCCTTGTGCTATGCAGCACTGCACCCTTTCTAAACAACACGAGGAGCATAGTCTCAACAGACCTAAGAAAATAATAATCAAGCATGAATAAGAATGGATCTCCTTCTCTTCATATATAGAAAGTGCTCCTCTCCACCATGGGTCCCATCCACATGTGCCTCCCAACTCATGCAAGTGATCCTCCTCTAAAACTACGCAGTCCATGAAGGAGATACATTGTATCTAGACAGTGCATGTGGACTGGTAAAAATGACTAGATCAAACATGATCCAATCCTATTCACACTATGTAGTGCTCAAATCAACTGCTTTATTCTTCCTCCTTTCACATGAGGAGTGTTATTCTTCCTTCTTAAGGATTATGGGGCTTTATTACCCCTTTATTTACCTATCTAGGATAAAATCAACTATAATATTCAATTTAGATAAAATTTAAATTTTGGGAATATTACGCAATGGTTAGAAAAAGGAAATATGTGTATGGGTCATCTCACCAAGTGCGTTGAGCCCACTACCACAAAAGGAAATAAAAGCATAGACACAAATTTAGTTGTACCGAAGCTCATTCCCAAAACAAATAGAAAGGCCCACTAAAACATCGAAGGTTGAGCTATATATGACCATAAGTTCCCTACAGTGCTATTGAGGAGCCACATAGTCGATTTGCAGGTGCTATAGCACCAGACACGATTGCTATAGGATTTCAGATGAGGTTCTATAGGATCAAGCAGAGAGGCGAAATAGGGTCTGAATCAATGAGAACATTCCTCCAAACCCCCACAATCATAAGGAAATCATCCAAAGATAGGCAAGTGGCATATTTTCTCCTCACCATCCATGCAATTATTAAGTGAAAATTTTCTTTTACAAACATCCTATAGCAAACCCCTATATAATTGTTTTCTTTTAAAAAATATCATTTTTTTACATGATGAAAGTGAGGTGGTAGCAAGGGAAAATTTTAGGGTCTAATATTTGTAGGTGGGCTAATTTTCCATGTTTTTTCCAAAAACAATATTCGCCAATTTCCATTTTTTCTAAACATGATTCGCCAAAATTTTATTGTATAAATTTATTTTACCCTAAAAATTGCCAAAACAATTATATAAATTAACATAAAATCATTATAAATATAAATATTTTTACAACATATTGCCAAATATTTTACAATTTTCATACTAGGGACTAGTAAGATTCGCCAAGGTTTCTAAACTTTAAGATAAACTTCTATCCTTAAAATTTTCCTTGCTGGTAGCATAGGTATTCATTTTGAAGCTTGGAATATATTTATCCTCTCTCTGACTAGAAAATAGGAACCAACATCCTTACCCTACCTTGAGACCCTAGGCTGCTCAAAACACAATTCTTCACAAAAAAATTATTTGAAATAACTTGAGGAAGCATAAATAAGAGCCATGGTCGGAGGTTTCAATATGAGGGAACCATAGACACCAATAGAATCAATCAACATCCCCTTGTTATAGATATCTTCCTAAGGCGCCAGTGGGTGGGATTCCTTGAAAAAATGAAAGGGTATGATGATGAGGTAGCCCATGAATTTTCCATGGCCCTTCACTCTCAATGATAAGACAATGCCTACACTATTGTAAGGAGAATTTCCATGCATTTGAATGCATATATCATTAGCAAAGTGACCACCCTCTAGGATTCAAATTGGGAAAGGAAGATAAAATAGAAACCATCACATCCAAGAGAAATTTCTCCCTCCCTAGAGAGAACCTACTGAAGAAAAAAATGGAGTAAGAAGGGAGATCCTCCCTTACCCTTGGGATGAAGTGAAATATAAAATCCTGAAGTACATATCTTGTGAAGGGAGTTTGAGTGTTGTATATGCTATCAATTTAGGTTTTTCTATGAGCTAAGGTTCCAGACAAAATTTCCTATTCCAAGCAGGCTTAGTGTTCCACATTTCCTCCTTCAGTCCATGATCAAAATTAGCGAGAGGGTGATGGAAGAGAAGCAACAGTACATTTCCCATAATGGCCTCATAAGGCTAATTTCTATGAGTTCCTTAATCCACCTCAGGAACCTTGTGTTGTGGAATAATTTTGTGGACATGGATAGGGTGCCCTTCATTCAGACACAAGCCCAAATCCTGACACAACATGAAGAGACCTCCAAATCTAGTGTTGGAGGTAAGAAATAAGAAGAAGGAGAGGCTAAAGATAAAGAGGAAGAGGCTGAAGATAATGAATAATATGTTGAAGGATAATTTGGATAAGAGGGGAACAAAAAGCAGTAGAAGAGACCCTTGGAGAGCCCTCTATACCTTAGAAGAAGGGAAAAAAAGGGTAGGAGATAAGCCTCTTAGAGGGGAATACATAAAAAGAGGTGGCTGCTACTCTTGAATCCCTTAGAAAACCTATCAAACTCAAGAGAAGGCAGCCCAGGAAAGGTCCCTTATACTTTAAAAGAATAAAGAGCACATGAATCAAACAAAGGAAGCCCCAACCTTATTCAATTTCCCCAATCACAATTTATGAATTACTTATCCACCGAGAAGAAGAATTGGGATGAGGGAAAATAAAAATTGAGGATGCCACCTCCCCCAAAGCCAAGGGAAAGTGGACTTTGAAACCCATGAGAATGCGAACCACTAGGGTACTCATAGCCAAGAAACTCAAGGAAAAAAACTACCTTGCTAGAGGAAGGAACATAGTTATTACAGGAAAGAACATAACTACTACAGGAGAGAACAGAGTTGTTATAGGATGAAGAAAAAGTGTTACATGAAGGGACAACAAAACCTTAAGAGGAGGGAGAATGTCCAAAAGGACTCGAAGATCCTACACCATATCCTGATCCTGGGTCCTATTACAAAATTATTGAACTGAGCGGAATTATACCTAAAACTTTTGCAATTCCCCTCATTTTAATGTGATTATTACCGAAAAATTCTTCATAATTTTATGATGGATCACAGAAGCCAAAATTATATAAATTTCCCTCTTGTTGGAGTTATAAAAAAAGAGAGGCATAACTCACTAGTGGATGCAAATGAAAACTCCAAGAATGTATAGGATGTGAGCCTTGTTGGGGTTCCTGAGTTTTGATAGATTGGCTAACCAAAAGAAAAGACAACATCAGAACCAATCTTTAGAGTTCCAGGATCTAGTCCTCCTGTTCTCAGAGAGGGATCTCTCAAATGTTTTTCAAAGATATATCTTGTTTGCTTTTAAGTATTGATTTTAGACTAGTTATTAAGTACATGTATCTATTTGGTTTGTTTTTTTGTTTGGTTGAATTTGCACAACAGAATATGAAAGGTCTAGGTAGTATAAATAGAAAGAAGAAGTATCATATTCATTGGGAAATTGGGTCAAGAAGAGGTTTATGACAGACTCATCAGTGGATATGGGATATCAAAGGGAAAATCTAACTTGGCCACATGATCCTTTAGTTTTGTGAATGAGATGGACATCAATGATTTGAAAGAGAGCTTGAATTCTCAACAAAGGGAACTTAAAAACATAACTTGAACATAAAGAGGCATTTTATAGACAGGGCTAACCATGAATTCTACAAACCACACTTTAAGTAAATAATGATTTCAAGACAACTTTTTAAATGAAGTCTAAGATTTGGGGAACACCCTATTTCCTCAGAGATTTTATTTCAAAGGAAATAGAAAACATAAAAGATTCACTGATAATTGAAGTCATAGAAGAGGGAACACCTAACACATCTATGATTACAACTATAAAGACCTTTAAAACAATTATTCAAGCAGGGACAAAGGGTATGATCAAAACAGACCTCCTTGGCTAACTGTAAACAATGGTACTTCAAAGGAAACTTCAAAAACAGCTTTCAAGTGGCAGCAGACAAGTAGGGAAAACCATAAATCATGTTGGAACCAACTATTTTGAACTATTTGAGAAATAAAAAAGCATAAGGGCTCAAGAGAATTATTAAAGACTCTAAAATGCCTTAGCAGAAGAAAACATCAAACAGTGAAGGATAAACAGGTCTAAGGTGCTTCCAGGACTCATTTCTTAGCCTAAAATTTTCATCCTACTGTAGTAATAATTTATGAAACATAATGAAAATAGGAAAAAAAACAGACAGTTCAGAATACATCAGCAACAGCCAGGCTCAGGGATCCAATGATAGATCCCTCTCATGAAAAATCAATTCAAAACATCATCAAGCTTCCAAGACTTCAATTTCTTCTTCAACTTCAACAGACTATGTATTACTTCACATAATTTTAGTGTTACAAATAGTGACCAACCAACCAACCCTTTACAATGTGCTCCTCTAGGAGATTTTATAGGAAAATGAGGAGGTGGAAGAGTTCCTAGGGTTGAACTGTAATTAATCCTATACTAAATGCAACTCCTAACCTTGAAAACCATGCAAGGCATAAGGCAGAAATGCATTCAATTTCAACTCTATTTCATGTACTTTGTTTCTGCCTTTTTAGGCTTAGTGGATGAAAAGATTGACTTTTGGCACTTTCTTATCTTTTCAATAACTTTACTAATAGTTTAAAATATTTTCTTTTGTTTGCAATAATTGTTCAGCTGTCTTTAGTCTTAATGTTACTGACTGAGATTTGATCTGGATATTCCTTTGAGGCAGAGAGGCTGGAGGTGGCAATTTTGGTAGCTGGGGATTCAATTAGCCCCTCTGATGTGGCATTCGAGGTCTTTTGGATCTGATTTGTGGATTAGGCCTTTGATTCCAGAGTTCATGCCTTGATCCTTTAAGCTTTAATTAACATCTTTAATCCTTCAATTATGCTCTACTTTTCATATTTGACACTGATACTCTTTCATTAGTTGATGCTGATTGTGTTTTGTTGTTTGCAGGTGTGCAGAGGGTTTGTTGGAATTTTTGTTCAGGAAACCGATAATCATGACTTATCGATTCCCTGAAAACGTGTAATTAGAACTCACAAACTCTTTGAAATCATATCAAGGGCCATGAGGATCATCATCCTCGACCCATAATACCGTAATCATCTGTACGAGGGTTTTAACCTTAATCTTAATTGAACCTGCATAAAAAACATACAACGTTATTTAAATCCCATGATTTATTGGTTTAAACTGCTTTGGAAGGTTCGTGGAAATGTTTTGGAGCCGTGAGGATGGAGAAATTTGCAGCGGAGGATGGACTTCTATGGTAAACATAGAAACAGGGTTTCAAATTTAAAATATGGCGCGAATTGAGGAATGGCGGTTTTGGAAAAACTGGCAGCAGTTTTCGCGCAACATTTGGGGGGTGGGCGGTATTAAATTTTGGAACGTGATACGACTCATCGCTCGACGCGTGGAAAATGAAAACCACTTTTATCGTGCGGAAGTAGCACACTGCGGGGAGAGGCCAAAAATTACGCGATATCAATCGCTGGTCGTCAGATCACATGCTGCAGATCCGACGGTGTGGATAGAATGCGATGGGGGGCAAGATGCAGGACGGAGAATGGAGTGGGGTCTACGGTGGCGTAGATTTTGTCGTGTTGTGGATGGGTTTATTGGTGGTATCGGGTTAAGTCCCAATCGTTGGATCCTTCGAATGGACAGACGAGATTTAAAGAGGAGACGGGAATGTTAAAAAGGGAAGAAGGCGAGGTAAATGAAATATACAGAGGAAAGGAGGCTCGATGGCCATTGATCTATATAGATCAACGGTCCAGATTTTCTTGGGACCGTAGTGTCGGGAAAACAAAAATAGAGGAAAGGTAAGGCTTTTAGCACGAAGGCTTTGTGCTTTGAGCGCCTGATTGAGGGGCTAAGGACATATGAGGAAGAGGGTTGAAGAATATAAGCTCTTGGGGGCTTAATGCCTTAGGAGTGCAAAAGTCTGTTTTTAGGCCAAAACAAAGAGATTTTAAATCCAAAACAGGGTTCCGATAGATGAGAGAAGGATTTTTAAGCCAGATAAAAGGGAGGTATAAGGCTTAAAGGGGTTTTTGAAATGATTTAGAAGTCAAATGAAGGTCTTTTTATGGATGAAATTAGAGAGTGAGATGGAGAGGTGAAATGAGGGAAAATGGAGTTTCTTAAGCAGTTTTTCTCTTGGCAATCAGCAGGTACTTTAGGACTAATAGTGAAACAGTAGTGAAGATTAACTCAAAGGGTAATTATCATCATAAGAATTCAAAAGATGATAAGTTTTCAAAGGAAACTATCTCTTGAAGGCTCAAAGATAAGATTAGCCACCATTCAGTATGACATAATTTATAGGTGGCTAACAGTGGCTCCACTTGGGGAGGACAGTTGGTTCTTGAGGTGTCCAGAACCTCAGCTATTGATTTCTGGCTTTTCAATAAACCAGTGCCTTCATCCATTGGGCACCAAATTTCTTTTCCTTTAGCTGAAACAATGGAATTCTATCAAAAAAACATCTCTACCTACCCATTCCTAATGATCCTAACATTTTTTCTTCTTTTAGAGTGCATTTGGATTGGAAAACTCTTTTCATAAACATTTTATTCTTTTGAAAACAGGAAAATAATCTAAGTCTAATATTATTGCTCCATGAGTTTACATTAAGCAGTTGAACTCATAATTTTCTCTACCTAACTACTATCTGTCAGGATTAGACTGTCTGACAAACTTTTATTCTCTATTCTCTAGAATAGAAATTTAAAAGCAGCCAAGCCAGGATTAAACAGTCTGACTTGCTGCAGATCTATGGCATAAAAACAAGCTGCACATAGACTATTATTTTTGCAGAAATTTTTTAAAACAAAATGTGAAGGATTAAGATCTGAAAATTTAAAGACATCCTTCATTATTTCTTCAGCTCTAGTTTTGATTTTGTTTGAGTTGTCTTTATTTCTTCTTTTCTGGTCCAAGTTTTAAGTATGTTGGAACCAATTTGATTTCTATATTTGGCTCAAGATTTAATATGATTAGAGCCATTCTCTTTTTGAAATTCATAGGTTCAAATTTTTAATTTGTTTGAACCTTTATTTTTCTATCCTAATCTATTTCTACTGATAAGCCAAGATTGCACTGTTTGGCTAATCTAATTCACTAACCTATCAACAGTAAATTTAAAAGCTAATTAGTCATGATTATGATGTATGAATAACTAAAAGTGTGTTTTTAGGAGTGTCATTTGAGCTTGCACACTTTCATATTTTGTCTCTCTTTTTGGTATAGGGTTGTACCTTTCTTGTTTTCATTCTGCCCTCTTTTCTACTTTTTATTGTTTTTTGTAGTTTTCTCATTTTTCTTCTTTAGAGAAATAAACAAAAAGACGAACTAGATGTTCAAGAGCTGAGCTTTATTGACATTCCTATCTACCCTAATCTAACTAGGAAATATTTACAAATTTAGCTAACAAACTCTCTTTTCCAGTACATCCAGTCAATTATATGGTTCCAAGACTGGTCTTTGCTCATCTCTTTGAGCATGCTGGACAAACAAGGCCACTCCCATTTCCTTTGTTTTTTAGCAGCAGTGCTAAATAATCTTCTTGTTTTTGGTAATACACTTCTCCCAATAACCTTTATCCCTTCTTCAAATACCTCAAGAAGTGAGCATAGGGATCTTGAAACAATGCCTGATTATCAATATTTGTAAGATAGGTTTCAACCAGGGTTACCTTTTCCTCCACTGGATCAAGATTAATATTTTCTTGAGAAAGAAAAACTTCTTCACCTTCATTATTATCTGAACTGGAGGACTCATCATATATTGTAGTGTTGTCCTCTTGTAGTCCTGGTAAGCTCTGGTTCGACTGTGCTCTATGAAGAGATCATCATATTATTGAACAAGTGTATCTTTTATCACCTCAATCTTTTCAGGATAAGGTTCCTCATATTCATCCTGCTCAAGAAACTCCTCTTTCTTCAAAACCTCATCATCACAACTTATATATTGCTGACTCCCAATTATGTGAAAGCTATTTATGATGGATTGGATTGGTTGATTGCTGCTTTCCAAGTGATGATAGCGAAAATCATAACACCAATCAACTGTTGGTTTCCCTCCATGATTTAGTTTCTGCTTGAAGCTCATCGTCATCATTAGACTGATCAAAATTTGGCAAATCGTTAGTATAAACCATATCACCAATCAAGCATATTGGGTTATCAGTTGGTTTTTCTTTAAGCTGATCTACAAGCTTATTTTCTAGTTTAGGACAACAAGGTTCAGTAGGCAGATGAGTTGAATTGTTTTGTTCAAATGAAGTTTCGAGGACTGGCTGTTTGTTTAATATTTGGTCAATTTCTCTTTCTGTCAAAAGAGGAATTTGTCTTTCACTTTGGACAGTAGTACAACAGTCCTCTTTCTCTTGCATTGACTGATTTTGAGGCTGGATGTCTTCTTGAGCCTCTTCTAGGGAATCATTACTTGTGCTTGCAGGGAAACTTTGAGGATTCTCTTCTTTTTCCTAATCTATCTCAGTTTCAAAAAACTCCTCATGATTTTCATGGCAGTCACTTTGAATATAAGGTTCATGAGTTGTTTCTATTATATTTTCAGGATGCCACTCTCCTTTTAAAATCTGAAATGAGTTATAACATAGAGGGAGAGTCCCTATATGTGCTGATTTTTCTTCTATTTTAGATTTTGTGTTTCCTAGGTGGCCTATTGTCTCCTAAAAACACTGCTCACTTTTTATATTTGCATTTTGGTTGTAAATTTCTCTTAATAGTGCAATACAAGATAAAGGGAGGCTGTCAAGACTTTCCTGACAACCTTCTTCATTGTTTTCTCTGCATTCTAGCTCATCATACATATTTTTCTTGTTGTTTTTGTCTTGTAGTGGTTGAGTTTGTTTTTTATAGGGAGGGGGTATGGGCTGCTTTGGATAATCAATATTTGTATTAGCCTCATATCTATCCAGTCTTCTATCAAGTATGTACATCATTTTTTCAATCATGTCCAATAATGTATCTAGTTTAGCTTCTCTATCTATACTTGATTCCATGTTTGCAAGTTATAAAGAGGTCACTGCATCTTTCTAACCAGTTCAGAGTCTTCTTCTAGTGGATTCATTAGGCCTTTTGGGATTGTGGAGTCACTAGGTGGAAGATTTTTAACTTTGCTGTCCACCAACAACATGATTTGGTTTGCTCAATGTATTCCCAAGGGAGTTTACAAGGACTAGTAGTGTAATAGGCCTACTGGAGGCCAATGGAGTCTCCAGGTGGAATTTTTCAGCTCCCTTGGAGGTAAAATGTTCTGTGGTCCACCACCAATGTTTATTATGAAGACAATCTAAAATGTTTTTGGGATTTCTGAGTTTCTATGGTTGTTTGAAAGACTAATGAGTCTCTAAGAGCTTGCTAGGCAACTATGAACTCAGTGGTCCCACCGTGATCACCATTATGTTGGGGATGAGGTGGGATAAAAATTCCCAGGGTATTATTTGTCAAATTAAGGGCCTAAAGAGTTTTAAGAGGTATTCAAGCAACTATATACTCAATAGGTCCCACCGTGATCGTCATTATGTTGGGGTTCCTGAGTTTTGATAGATTGGCTAACCAAAAGACAAGACAACATCAGAACCAATCTTTAGAGTTCCAGGATCTAGTCCTCCTGTTCTCAGAGAGGGATCTCTCAAATTTTTTGCAAAGATATATCTTGTTTGCTTTTAAGTATTGATTTTAGACTAGTTATTAAGTACAGGTATCTGTTTGGTTTTTTTGTTTGTTTAGTTGAATTGGCACAGCTGAATATGAAAGGTCTAGGTAGTATAGATAGAAAGAAGAAGTATCAGATTCATTGGGAAATGGGGTCAAGAAGAGGTTTATGATAGACTCATCAGAGGATATGGGATATCAAAGGGAAAATCTAACTTGGCCATAGGATCCTTTAGTTTTGTGAATGAGATGGACATCAATGATTTGAAAGAGAGATTGAATTCTCAACAAAGGGAACTTAAAAACATAACTTCAACATAAAGAGGCATTTGATAGACAGGGCTAACCATAAATTCTAAAAACCACACTTTAAGAAAATACCGATTTCAAGACAAATTTTGAAATGAAATCTAAGATTCGGGGAACACCCTATTTCCTCAAAGACTTTATTTCAAAGGAATTAGAAAACATAAAAGATTCACTGATAATTGCAGTCATAGAAGAGGGAACACCTAACACATCTACGATTACAACTATAAAGACCTTTAAAAAAATTATTCAAGTAGGGACAAAGGGTATGATCAAAATAGACCTCCTTGGCTAACTGTAAACAATGGTACTTCAAAGGGAGACTTCAAAAATAGCTTTAAAGTGGCAGAAAACAAGTAGGGAAAACTATAAATCATGATGGAACCAACTATTTTGAATTTTTTGAGAAATAAACAAGCATAAGGGTTCAAGAGAATGATTAAAGACTCTAAAATGCCTCAGCAGAAGAAAACATCAAACAGTGAAGGATAAACAGGTCTAAGGTGCTTCCAGGACTCATTTCTTAGCCTAAACTTTTCATCCTATTGTAGTAAGAATTTATGAAACATAATGAAAACAGGAAAAAAATCAGACAGTTCAGAATACATCACCAACAACGAGGCTCAAGGATCCAGTGATAGAGCCTTCTCATGAACAAGCAATTCAAAACATCATCAAGCTTCCAAGACTTCAATTTCTTCTTCAACTTCAACAGACTATGTATTATTTCAAAGAATTTCAGTGTTACAACTACTGACCAACCAACCAACCCTTTACAATGTGCTCCTCAAGGATATTTTATAAGAAAATGAGGAGGTGGAAGAATTCCTAGGGTTGAAGTGTAATTAATCCTATACTAAATGCAACTCCTAGCCTTGAAAACCAAGCAAGGCATAAGGCAGGAATGCATTCAATTTCAAATCTGTTTCATTTACTCTGTTTCTACCTTTTCAGGCTTAGTGGGTGAAAAGATTGACTTTTGGCACTTTCTTGTCTTTTCAATAACTTTACTAACAGTTTAAAATATGTTATTTTGTTTGCAATAACTGTTCAGTTGTCTTTAGTCTTAATGTTACTGACTGAGATTTGATCTGGATATTCCTTTGAGGTAGAGAGGCTGTAGGTGGCAATTTGGGTAGCTGGGGATTCAATTAGCCCCTATGATGTGGCATTCGAGGTCTTTTGGATCTGATTTGTGGATTAGGACTTTGTTTCCAGAGTTCATGCCTTGATCCTTTAAGCTTTAATTAACATCTTTAATCCTTCAATTATGCTTTTATCTTCATCTTTGACACTGATACTCTTTCATTAATTGATGCTGACTGTGTTTTTTTGTTTGCAGGTGCGTAGAGGGTTTGTTGGAATTTTTTTTCAGGAAACTGATAATCATGACTCATCGATTCCCTGAGAACGTGTAATTAGAACTCACAAACTCTTTGAAATCATATCAAGGGCCATGAGGATCATCATCCTCGGCCCATTATACTGTAATCATCTGTGTGAGGGTTTTAACCTTAATCTTCATTGAACCTACATAAAAAACACACAACGTTATTTAAATCCTGCGATTTATTGGTTTAAACTGCTTTGGAAGGTTCATGGAAATGTTTTAGAGCCGTGAGGATGGAGAAATTTGCAGCGGAGGATGGGCTTCTATGGTAAACATAGAAACAGGGTTTCAAATTTAAAATATGATGCGAATTGAGGAATGGTGGTTTTGGAAAATCGGCAGCGGTTTTCACGCAGCATTTGGGGGAGTGGGCAGTATTAAATTTTGGAACATGATATGACTCATCGTTCGACGCATGGCAAATGAAAACCACTTTTATCACGTGGAAGTAGCGCATTGCGGGGAGAGGCCAAAAATTACTCGATATCAATCGTTGGAGGTCAGATCACAGGCTATAGATCCGAAGGTGCGGATAGAACGCGATTGGGGGCAAGATGCAGGGAAAAGAATGGAGTGGGGTCTATGGTGACATAGATTTTTTTGTGTTGTGGATGGTTTTATTGCTGGTATTGAGTTAAGTCCAGATCATTGGATCTTTCAAATATACGGTTGATATTTAAATAGGAGACAGTAATGTTAAAAAGGGAAGAAGGCATAGTAAATGAAATATACGGAGGAAAGGAGGCCCATTGGTCATTGATCTATGTCGATCAACGGTCCAGATTTGATTGGGACCATAATGTCGGGAGAACAAAAATAGAGGAAATGTAAGGCTTTTAGCACGGAGGATTTGTGCTTTGAGCACCCGATTTCGGGGCTAAGGACATATGAGGAAGAGGGCTGAAGAATTTAAGCTCTTGGGGGCTTAATTCCTTAGGAGTGGAAAATACTATTTTTAGGCCAAAACAAAGAGATTTTAAAGCCAAAACAGGGTTCCGATAAATGAGAGAAGGATTTTTAAGCCGGATAAAAGGGAGGTATAAGGCTTAAAGGGGATTTTGAAATGATTTAGAAGTCAAATGAAGGTCTTTTTTTGGATGAAATTAGAGAGTGAGATGGAGAGGTGAAATGAGGGAAAATGGAGTTTCTTAAGCAGTTTTTCTCTTGGCAATCAGCAGGTACTTTAGGACTAATAGTGAAACAGCAATGAAGATTAACTCAAAGGGTAATTATCATCATAAGACTTCAAAATATGATAATTTTTCAAACGAAACTATCTCTTGAAGCCTTAAAGACAAGATTAGCCACCATTGAGTATGACAGAATTTATAGGTGGCTAACAAGCCTCATGGAGGAAAGTATCCAACAAATGGGTAAGGAATTGGCTAACTTGAGCACAAAATAAATCAGTCATGGAGGCACAACTACAATTATAGAATAAAAGGATAAGAGATCAAGTACAGGAATAGGAGGCACAACTTGCCACCATGGCAAGCTTGTCCATGGAGGTCATCCAATGCAGGAATCCATCCAAATAATATGCCATTTTAATCAAAGAAAAATGTTTGTAATTCAAAATAAAAACATTGGCACAATATGGCTCTCTACCATTTCAGAATTATAGGAGGTTCACTAACTTATGCCAATATGTGAGCATTGAGGATAGAGCCATATTGGCTCAATTGTATATGCACAACATGGTCCTCAAAGACATGAACTTTTAGGACCCCAACTCAAGGTTGGGGGATGAAAAAATAATGGCGTTGGCCTCTTGGTTGACCCATGAAGAAACAAGTGTTGATGAAATAAAGAAGGTTATCGCGAACGAAGCAAGTCAGCCCCTATACATCAGAGAAGAGTTAATAAGCTCTAAGGTTTTCATAATTAACCACAAAATTATCTCTGAAAATACCAAATTGGCCCCTCGCTACTTAGAAACACATGAACAAGTCATCCACCATTTCGAATATACCTTTAGGTTGTTTCGGACTGGGAGCTTGCAGCCTTTCCAAAAAAAGTGGCATGCGATGCCCCACGGTCTACAAATCAAGGAATATCACTCCCTTAATATATTGAGGAATGCCATAGAAAGGACCTGTTGAAGCCTAGAAAATCTCTGCTTCAAACATTGGGGAAAACCACCCGGTCGGGACCTTAAGACAGCTCCCTTTCCGTTTGGTATGGTGGCTCCGACTGGATTTAAAGGACCAGTTTCCTTATAACTAAATGGATTGATTTGGATGGGTGGAAATGAGACTAAATTAACTGAAATAAAACTATCTAATTTAAACTAAATACTAGTAAAGAAATTCTAATACTAACCCGGGTAATTATATGTGAATACAATTTAAGATTGTTCCAATTTAATCAATAACCATGAAAATGTATTATTATTTAAATTGAAATATGCAGAAACAAATAAAGATAACTTTGTTTAAGAAATTAAACAGAGTTGTATTAGCATATTGCATTCATCACTGTATTCCATCTATATATAATTATGAAAGATAATGTTTCAATTATACTCAGAAATGATATATAAAAGGAAGCGTTGTGAAAACAAATATATATAAATGATAGCAATTTTAAAGCGAATACCATAAGACAAAAGAAATCAACAGTGAACAGATAGAAATACCTTGTTCATCCTGAAGACTTTCAAATGCAATGTGATACTCTAATCCAGTAACTCTAATGCAAAATCAGATTCCAAGGTACAGAAATGCAACACTTCAAAGATAATTCCGCATGAAAATCACCAGATGTGATCCTTTTTAAAAATATATAAGACAATGGAGTACATAAATGCAATCTCCAAGTCAAAAAATATTAAGATCCAGGACCCTTCTCTAAATGCATGAGAAGGGTTTAAATACTACTTAGCTAAATCTAAAAATAGTCTTATTACAAAAATTAAGGATTCGGTTCAACGACCGTCCTTTTCCTAGGCTAAAATACAGTAAACTTAAAACTAAATCTATCTATCTATGAACTTGTTCTTTAATCTTGCAGGCATCTAGCATAGTTTTGAGAAGATGCGGTTGACCGACTTCAAAATTCAACTGTCCTGAAAAGACAGAATCGGAAAGCGTAGGAGCAATCTTCTCTGTAGCATTGATGATACAATTAAGCGCACTGTGTTGACTGTGTGGCTTCACCAAGTACATCCAGTATGAGTCCCAATTCAATCTTGTTAGCCCTTGGATAGATTTTGCTCTTTCTTCTGCCTTTTGCCTCCATTCTGCTTGCAGTTGATGTGCCTGTGGGAGATATCCTGGAACAGTTTCAGGAATTAAATTAGCTTTGTGTAAATTATCATTTACACAATCAGTGAGAGTGTTTTCCACTGTAGCCGCCTCCTCTACTGCCTTTTCTGCCCTTCTGATTTGTGCATCCCAGTTATTGAACAGTATTTCTTTATGGTTTTCATTAACCATGGGTGCACCAGATTTTCTGCCTTCTTCTGTCTTTTGCCATGCCAGATAATCATTGATCTTTTCATTAATCAAATCATAATCATTTCGTAAATCTACGACATGATTTGTGATTTTATCTCTCTCTTGGCACAAAGAATTTCATTGCAAGATTTTTTGGCAGAAAACTTCCTCTTGTTGCAGTAGTTGATTGTTCAAAGAGATATTTTCTGAAATGAATTCTGGAAGCTTAGGATCATGTTTATGTTGATCTTGGATAATCTGTATTTGTTTGTCTTTATCAGCCAAGCTTTTTTGATGTCCTATTTGCATTTCTTGAAGTTGTTGTTGTAACTCTTCAAGTTTCAATTGTGCTTCCTTATTGGCCTATACCTGTTGCAATTATTGTTGCAGAGCTTTTACCTGTTCTTATTTTTCATTCAACAAAAGTTGTATCTCAAATGCTTTATCAATTGTTGCAGAATCATAAGCTCCTGTCATTTGAGACAATTTAGTGAGATTATGAGTAGGTTCTGTGGCAGGATCTTTCCACAAAACATCTACTTGTTCTGCTTCAGTAGCAATTTCACTTTCTAATTTTCTCTTTTTCCTCTGTCTCTTCACTACTGCTTTGTATTTTGGGCTGTAGAATATATCTAGAGGAGGAATGTCCTCTACATTAAGCACAATTTCAGAAGAGGGTGTGATTGGTATGTGCTCTGTCACTGTGACTGTGCTGCTTGTTCCTGTGTTCAAAACTTTGGTTGTCTGGACAGGGGTCTGTACATTCTGTCCTTCTACATTAATCAATTGGTTGAAGGTTTCCCATTCTTTATCTAATTCAATGATAACTGGCTGTTGCTGTTCATTGGTTGGAGGAGGATTTGTCTGTTGGGAATTCAAAATTTGTTGTTGAGTAAGTTCTTTTGATTGTGCAGAATCTTTAATGGATTCATCCATTTTATCTTCCTTTTCATTAGACTTATTGGAATGTTCAGAAGTCTCTCTGTCAGATTTAGATTTAGATTTATCTGTACTTGAACTACCATTAAGACTAACACTAGGAGTTTGCTCTCTTGCGGGCTCTAAGCGTAGATTTCCCAAAGGAATAGGAGTTAGTCTTCTTTCTCTGTAAAGTTTGAATTCCTGAAAATCCTCTGGAGATAACTACGTTTGAGCTGAATTCAAAACTTCTTTAAATGAATTTCTTGCTTGGAACATATCATCAAAAAGATCCTGTTCCCCGGAAACTTCCCTTACTCTGATTACATTGGTAAAATTCTTAACAATATCATCTGGGTCGAATAACCTTCTCAAGAATTTGAACAGCTGTAGGCATGTAATGTTGCCTATCTCTTGAAATGCATGACCAATATTGAACAGTGAAAATGTTCCACATTTTACAGGAAATTGAGGCCAAATGCCTTTTTTCTTCTCTTTTAAATCTTTTGTTATACCTCCCTGGCCACAGGTCTGATAAGAAATTTCCCGAGCTACAAGTATATTTGGAACATATAGGGGTAAAACATTAGGAGAAGCATAACTTCCAAAAACCCTAATATAAGTGAACAATTCTTCTCCGAACCATCTCGCGATGGGGAGAATATCAACCTCTGTTTCTGAGGATAACCTTGGGGCATCCTTATTATACAATGTTCTGTACAATGGCAGCATTATCCCATGACAAATTTGGTAAAAATGGGGGACAAACTTAGACTCCCATAGTTCTTTATGGTACACATGAATAGGCAAAGGATCGTGAATAGTCCATTGCCAACCCATCACATGGAATTTAGAGACATAATAGATAGCATCCATGACATAAGCAGATAAATAAAAAGGCTGATAGACCCGCTGAGAAACATTTTGTTTGGACCGGTAGTGAAAAATAGCAGTGGTCAAATTATCAGATAGGATTTTGGCCCAGTCTACAATTGTAGAATTAACGGCTGCATTCAACAAAGGAAGCCATTCGGGTAAGATCATATTTATGTCGTGCTTTCCAAAAAGCTTGCATAACATGGCAGCAGTGAAACAATAAGGAGAGGTAAGTGAACCCGTGCTGTACATACCTTGTTTGTTTTTCTTTAATGGTTCACTTCTTTTGGTCCACTCCTTTATGCATTCTGCCAAATTTGCATGTTCTCTGGAAAAATCTTCCATGAATTGTTTGTTGTAAGTCGCCCGAGGTTCTGGAAACTTATACATTAATCTCAGATCTTTTGTGGTAAATGACCCGATTAGCTCTTTAGATGGAGTTCTGAATTGCCTGTCTGAAATATCGGTGTTGTCTAGCACCCATCTCACCATGTCCATATATGGGAGAATCCTTGGCCTTGCTACTATTCTATGCAGAAATGAGCAAGCTAGTTCTCTAAGGGTTGCTTCAGATGTATTACTGGAACCTGTTGTAGCCACAACTTTCATCACCACAGGGTTTTCTTCCTCTAGCAGATTATACATTCCTTCCCAAGTGGATATACCGGCATCCTTATTACAAGCGGTGTCTGCATACATCGAAGCCATTTCTTTGTTTTCAGAACTCGAGCTCTTCTCCTTCTTACCCATATTGTTTAGTGGAAGCTTTTTATAGACGTTTTCTCCTTCGTGCCTACGTTTTACGAGTAAATGAGAGTAATGGCATAAGAAAGGTGATGAGACTGTTTTAAATGTGAAAGTGGATGAAATATAATATTTTAATCGTGAAATGACTTTCAATTCAAACACAATCTCATTTACCATTAATTTTCAATCCAATCATTTAATTTAATCATTAAAGCGCATAACAGATTTGATATATGGGAAGATTGCCTTGGGATAGTGCGCCTGCATGAATTTGCGACATTGCGATCTGCGATTTGCGGTGCAATATCGCAATATCGCAATGTCGCAATATCTCAATATCGCAAAATGAAGTCATCGCAGTTATGTAAATAGCGCAAAAGCGGAAATTGCGCAATAGCGCAAAAGCGCATATCGCAAAATCACAAAATTGAAAATAGCGCAAAAGATATTCACTAATCACTTCTGTTTTCTGCACTATGCGATTTGCGACCAATGCGTTTGTTGTATAGGCTTTTGGGATCGCATTATCGCAAAAGCGCAAAATCGCATTTTCAGTTCTATAAAAGATATATACTATTTTGCTATGGATGCGCTGTTTTGTTTAAAGAGCAATTTTATTGTAATTTATCATAAACTTAAGTATTTCTTAATGTTCTTTCTAAGGGATTTCTATAAGTTTATGATAGAAATTTTTATTTGAAAAGGAAAACAAATCCTAATTGATTTTTTGGATTTTTTAAACTAAGGGTCCCCATTTATTTAGTATCATTACTAATATTAAATAAAAGGGGGGGTTGTTGCTGGTCACAACAGGACCCCACTCTAAAGTTTGAAAATCAATTGGACAATACTAAAACCCAATCCTGCCTTGTTTTTGGGCCTACATGAGAAAAGAGATCAAGCAGAGGAACAAAGGGAATGCGCAACCATAGAGGAAAATGCAAGATTCTATCCACATGAGGGCACACCATCTGAAATGTCTTGGGATGTTAGAGAGGCCACTCGGGCAATGCATGAACTAAATAATAGTGAGTAAGTTGCTCAGAGAGTGAGAAATAATTTCAACGAGGGGGTGATGATGGGTACCATGAAAAGGTATATTATAAGCCATTTTCCCACCCTCCATCCCATAATTTCTCCTTTTATCACATTAATTAAAATATTTTTTTTCCATAATTTGTTTAATAGGAATATTAAAGGATGGTTTTCATGCTTCATGGCTTAATTTGGTTATGTGTAGGAAAATGAGAATTTTTTAGTACATTTATGATGAATAGGCAAGTTAGAGGCATCTAGAGGAAGTGTAGGATGCTTGTCCCCTACATTTACTCTCCTTTGACTCGGAGTGATCCCTATAATAATTCATATACAACTCAAGGTCTAATGGAAGCTAATGAACTCATGTGAATGTGAGGATCTAAGGGAGCAAGATCCACTTTTCTTGAGATTTTGAGGGAGGCAACCCTCTTTCCAAGTAGGTTTCCCCTCATTAATATTTATATAAATAAACAAGCCCAATATCACATTAGGATTCGAATTTTTGAAGAAAGGAGGGCTACCAAGAGCCAAGTTCTCAAGACTGTAATTTCTATTCTTATTTGCATGATTTATATGAACAATATTTTATGTTAATTAAAGGTCTATTTTTGCCTCACATATGAGTTTTTTCAGAGGGTTGAGTCCCCTTGGGTTAGGGCCCAACCCAGAGACTCCATACCCTCTTATGTATCTTGTTTATGCATTATTTAATAAAAATGTGTCCTTCCTTGTTTGACTAGAATTTTATTTTCTTGAAAATTGTGGTTGCACGCTCTATTACCACCTATCTTATGGGAAGTGTAGTTGAGAAGTCTACAACAACAAGCCAAAAATATGTAGTTACATTCCTTTGAAATTCACTAGGATTTAGCTCATTGTCTCTTATATGCTTTATTTTTGAAATCTAGGAGTTAAAATCATATTTCTCAAGTTTTCATGTATGTAGGTTATATGCATGTTGTAAGGTGAATTAGTTCTTAATGAAATAATATCCTTCTTTGTTTGATTTCATAAAATTTGACTCATCCTTTCTTTCTTAGCTTATTTTGTTGCAATTTGATCATCATTATGAGTGGAAGAAAAGGGATTGTTGTTGATATGCAGGTACTATCATTATATTACAAGGTTGACACACTCATCCTACATTCCCCTTATCATCATCAACTCCTTCCTTGTCATCCCACACTGTTTTTAAAGTTCTTCCACCGAAACCATATTTCTCGGTTATTTGAGGGACACCTTGTGCATTTTTTTTTGTGAAATATGGGCCTCTAAGAGGTACTTGGATTGGAAGAATCCTCACATAGCCCTAATATACCCTTTCCCACCTTCAACCCACCTTTTTTGCCCTCGGTATACTCAGGGAATCAATCCCGTAGAAAAATGAGGAAATCTTGTAGCATCTTGTAGAAATATTGTAGCAGTCCCTAAACTTGACCAAATTTACTCCAAATGCTTGGTTTTTGTCTCTTAGGCTTGAATAATGACCCCTAGGCTCTGAATCCATGATTGAGGAGGACCAAGGACACTTTGAACCTGCCTTTTTCTCACTGCAAATACAATTATGCAATTAGGATTAGGTGACACATTTCTAAATTGAATGGTAATGATGATTTTATTATGAAATGTATATGAAATTTTGTATTCCAGCCAAATCCCTTTGAACATAGTTATTAAGAGGGTGATTTGCAAATGAAAAGTAAATTAGGCATATTTCTTTGAAATCATGCTCACAGGATTTCAATTAGAAATTGTTGTTCTTGCATAGGATTAGTTTCTTTTTAAAGAAAATTTTAATATTTTGAAATTACACCAATGATTCACATTCTTACAAGTAGCATAAGATTTATATTCTACAAATAGATTCTAGACACTTGCTTTCCATTCCTACAATTAGCATAGCCTTTACATTCTTGCAACTAGGGTTAAAATTTACATTTGATGAATGACACTTTCCATTTCTGCAAGTAGAGAAATTATTTTTCATTCCTACAGTTAGAGTATAACTTTGTGTTGCATTTAGTTCCATTCCTTGAGCTAGCTAAAATTGTGGTATTTGTATGCCTTGATATGGTCCATTGCTTCAAGGAGGCGTGAGTAGAACTTGACATACTGTGCATACAACACTATCAACTCTTAAGTTTGTATGAACATTGTGTTGATAATTAAGTTTGGTAGCCTTGGGAGTCTCAAAAATACTATTTTGATAATGGGGCTCATTAGTAAGCATTACTCCATTATCCTTCTCATACACTCATTTGTTTCCATCTTGCATTTAGAAACTCGAATTGGCATGACAATTGGTGACAACATCTATAAAAGGAATTGAATGTGTTGTAGTGCCTTTCCTTTGAATGGGTGGCTCTAAGGACTAGGAGGCATTATATTTGTGTGTGGCATAGATGCACTAAAGAAGGAGTGGAAAAGGGACTACAAATATCAAATAAGGAATACCTTTTTTTGTGTATACCTGTGTGGTCATTTGTGAATGTCTATGGCTTGGTCAAGGAATGGAAAGGTTGAAATCTGATATTATTTCTTGTGTGTGGAGGAGAGTGGCCATCGATTTTTTGAGTTAAAAATGGTTTGAAAATTGTGTGCTAAATCATTGAGTTTATTTTTTCTCTCAAGCCATCAAGATCTAGTTTAGGAGTGGCCAACAACTAGAAAGACTACATCATAGTTGAGCCTCTAGTTTGGTGGAAAGTGGCTCACCCTTATTCAATTCCATATTGCAAAATATTTGAATCAAGGTAAGCATATCTTATCCATGATTATTTCATTTTTCTTTTCAACAAATCTATATGTACATGCATTTACCCTTCAACAAATTTATGATGGTTGTAGTTGTTATACTATTTCGTTGTATCCTTTTATATGTATTAACTTTTCTAAAATTATCAGTTGAGAAATATATGCTTCCTAAATTATTCTTTAAATAGGCCATGTTTCCATTTCTGATATATTTCTTTTTCTATGAGGTTCCAAAAGCTAAAGCTTGGAAAATAGTGAGGTGAAATCTTGCTTATCCTCTAGTCCAAATTTTGTATCTTGGGTCACAAAATTGTAACAACCTCGGGTCGATTTTCCATGTAAATGGAAGGGAATTATAAAGGCAAAAATAAGACCAAGATTATGGGACATGTATTCCAAGTTGAATGGAGGGAAAAAAATTAAAGTGGGTATCACTTGTGGTTAAATAATGGCTATTTAAATTGGCATTGGCAAAGGAAAATGGAAATAAATGGAAATTAATACAAGGAATAAAGGAAAATAGGTGAAAAAGGAAGATGAAGGGACAATAATATGCATGCAAGGGAAATTAGAGAGAAAATAAGGAAAATGAAAGAAAAGGGGAAAAGGAAAGGAAGAGACATCAAACATCAATGATAAAAAGGAATATGAGAAATCATTGACAACTTCTGATCAATTTTAGAAATAAAACTCCAAGACGAGAGAGATACCACTTGGACAAAAGAAAGAAAATTAAAAGGAAAGAAAAGAAAAGGAAAGCAAGGGATTCCAAGAAGAATATTAGAATACCAGCTACAACATGAATATTTTGTAGGTAATAGATCACATGTGTGATTTCATTTTTGGGATTAGAATTCATTGCGCATGCATTTGGTTTAAATGATTTCCTTGTTGTCATTAGCATGGTATTTTCATGGATTTATAGTGGTTATGACCTTCCCTTGTTATTTCTTGTATATCCATGGTGTGATGACATTAATTCTTGGTTGATATTTGGATTGTCGAAATATTTTGGATCTGGGTGAGGTGGTCTCAGGAAAATCCCAAGGGTTGGGGGTGGAGATGGTTTTCTCTGGGAATCCCTTGACAGGTGGGTGGAGGCAAGAAATTTCCTCTAGGTGTGGTAAAAATATTATGAGGCATCGAAGCTTGTGTTGGTTTGGTGATTTTTGGACCAGTTTAGGTGAAATAAATATGGTTGAGGGTTGAGGTGGTTTATCCTTTGGAGGCCCTCGTTGGTTTTATTTTGGTTTATCCCACAAGACCTAACATTCATGCTTGGAATATGGCATGGGGGTGATTGGTTGAAAGAAAGATTTGGTTCAGCCCAATCTATGGCTAGGTGGTACGTGGAAGTCCCTGACTTGGTTGGATTTATGTATATTTTATTAAGTGTTATTTCTTATTGAGATCAATGAGCACATGTATTATTTATTGTGTTGATTTTATGATTGGTTTGTCGTGGGTTCATTCTGGTTAAATGATGGTTATAAGTATGGTTAAATGATATGTTATTTTTATGGATCTTGTTCATGATTCGATAATTCATTGAATGGTTATATGAATTTATGAGCTAAAAGGTGTTGTTGCAACTAGCTTAAGAGCGTAGTGAGCCTTCTTGATGATTCTCTGATGAGATGAGTGAGACAATGATTAGATATACATTCATGACCTATAGCTAATATGTTTACTATATGTTTTTTGAAATGTTTAACATGTGGTTGGCATGTTTGGATAATATTTTAGCCAAATTACATGTTATGCATGCTTGTGATTATCTTAGAATTGATTCTAAAGAGTTATGGGTAGTTGTGTCCAGTGGCTTGTAGGCTAGCCCTGAATTTGTGGCATTGAAGCTGCAGCCACAGGAATAGATATGAGTATTTTCGTTTCAATAGAGGATGGCTTGTGCATGTGTCTAGAGCCTTCTGACCGCATGGAAGGCTTGGAATGCATGTAGCTAGGATATGAGGTCAAGTGAAAAGATAGTTCCAACTCAAGATAAGATCATCATTGGATGTTTTCTGACATTTGATGGGTCTGGTGTCCCTGAAAAGTTTTAGTAAGTTTTCCAGTTAGTAGACCCCACTTCCATAACTAGAACTTAGATGTTGGGTCATGTCATAGTAACTCTCATCTCCTATTTACCCTAGAGAGATAATAAAGGCAGGTAAATGTGGGGTGGGGTGTTACAGGGTGGTATAAGAGTGGTTTCATTCCTTGTAAACCTTTCTTTGGTACCAATTTTATAAAGTGGTATCAAAGTGAGGTTTACAGTATTGTACCTCAAGGTAACTGTAAATGGTTATGGGTTTCATGCATGAATTTATTGTTTCCGTTTTGTATTGATTCATGCATGATGTTGATAGGTTGTTGATATATATATTGTGCTAATATGGATTAAAGGCCTCACCTGAGATACATTGATGTATGAGTTTGATTAGGTCTTTTATTTGGTTCATGTAACATGGTATGTTTGCGAGAAATAGGATACAAAAATATGAAGATAATAATGGTGGATTATAGCTCACATGACTCCCCATACAGGGCTGAAATGAAATCAATGGAATGGGATAAGTCAATTTAGCAGCAAGGAGAGAAATATTCTCATGATCTAGAAGATACATGGAGTAATTTGAGGGAAGATATTAGAATCTATAAATCAGATAACAACATGTTGACTGAGGCACAAGAAAGACTTGCAAAGGCTCAAGAAAATCAAGTTGAAGTCAATGCAGTGATTCTTCAAAGCATTTCATACTTACAAAAGCAGGGACAATTTGGGATCAGTCGTGGAGATAGGTAAGAGGAGAAGATGAATGGGGTAGATGGTAGTAGGTCTCAGAGAAGACATAGGTTGGATAGGTATGATACAGTGAAGAGTGGCAGACTCTCAGATACACCTTACAAGAGGAATGGTATTCATGGGTTTGATTCTAACTCTTCTTCTAGTAGACATAATTTCCATCATTGTCATCATCATAGGAAGAGCGAGTATTTTCTAGAGGAATTCAAGAAATCCAAGCTTCCTAATTTTGATGGGGAAATGAATAAATTAAAATATGTAGAAGCATGTTTTTAGGGAATGAGGAAAGTTTTCAGATTTCATGATTACTCAGAGAACATGAAATATAAGATATTTACCCTTAGTCTTAAAGAGAAAGAAGATATCTGGTGGGAAGTTGTTAAGAATGTCAGAGGCATTAGAGAAGAGATGTTGACTTAGGATAAGTTTGAAAGACTCTTCAGGAATAATTACCTATCTTATAGGTATTGTGATGGAAAGGTCATTGTGTTTTATGAGCCCAGGATCGGTTCCATGATAGATGATAAGTGTGGAACCAAATTTCTATAGTTGTTGAGGTATGTGCCCTATCTCAGGGATGCAAAATCAAAGATCCAAAGGTTCATCAATTTATTTGTCATCGTCATTCAAATATCAGTTTGATTTTAATGACTCTCAGTCATTGGAAGAAGCTATTAGGAATTTAAAGCGTTGTTATGAGCAATCAAAGTGAAAGCCTGAGTATGAGAATGCCTATAAATGTAATGAGAATACTAAAGGAAACTAGCCTAATAAGTGAGTAATATCTAAGGATGTAGGTGAGAAATAAAATGAAACCCCTCATAATAAGTTTAATGAAACTAAGAAAGGACATGTGTCTTAGCCTGGAGAGCAGCAGAATAAAGGAAATGGAAACTACCATCGCAAGAAGGATTGTCCATTGCACCAGGGTGGCATGCCATAGATCTATAGTGCTGAGGAGGTGCAGACAGCTGGGGATGTTGCTTCGACTATTCCCCGTATCTATGCAACAATTGATAACATGCAGGTAGAGCATCAACCGTCTATTATTGAGATGGAAGGTAAGCTTCATGGTCAAGTTGTTTCCATTTTGATTGATCTTGGATCTAATTATAGCTATGTTAATCCTAACCTGGTGGATCAATGTCATTTGAATAAATAAGTGCATGCATAATACTGAATGGTATAGTTGGCTAAATGACCAAGAGAATATTTCCTCATTGGATAAAGTCTTGTGCATTTGAGCTTAATGGTATGCCTACAACATCACACCTAAATGTGCTTCCTTTGGGTTCATATAGCATGTTTTTGGGCATGGATTGGTCGTTTACTCAAATGACCAAGGTAGATTGTTATGAGAAGGCCATGAAGTTCTTGGATGATGATGGAGAAAAGATAATCTTGTAGGGAAAGAAGAATCATGCATCAGTAAGAATGCTTTAAGCTATGCAAGCTAAGCACAAATGATAGGAAAGGGTATGTATTTTTGTAGTTCATATTTCGAGTGAAAAACAAAAGGATATTGAGGATGATGAAGTATCATGTTTTAGAGTAGTTTCAAGATGATTTTCTTGCAGATATTCCAGAGTTACCCCCTCATAGAGAGGTCGAATTCTCTATTGAGTTGGTACCAGGAGAAGCAATAGCAACGAAGGCACCATACAGGATGAGCACTCTAGAGTTGGTGGAATTAAATTTGAAGCTTAAAGAGATGTTAGATAAAGGATACTTAAGGAAAAGTGTGTATCCTTGGGGTGCACCAGTTTTGTTTGTAAAGAAGAAGGATGGTACTCTCATATTTTACTTTCATTACAGGTAGCTAAAGAAAATGACTATCGAAAACAAGTATCCATTTCTTCAGATTGATGATGTTTTTGATCATTTGAAGGGAGCAACAATATTTTCGAAGATTGATATGAGATCGGGATATCATCAAGTGTGCATCAAAGAATAATATGTCTACAAGATTGCATTTCGTATAAGGTATGGGCACTATGAGTTTATGATTGTTCTTTTTGGTCTCACCAATTCTCCTGCCACCTTCATGTGTTTGATGAATAGTGTGTTGCACCCTTACCTAGATAGGTTTGTGATAATATTTTTTGATGATATATTTGTTTATTAACAAAATGAGGAGGAGCATGTAGAGAACCTATTAGTGGTATTGATATTATTAATAGAGAATAATTTGTATGCCAATATCAACAAGTGAATTTTATTTCAGACTCAAATTCATTACTTAGGACATGTTGTTTCCAAGGATTGGATAAAAGTGGATTTGGAAAATATTAGGGCTATAATGAAGTGGTCATCTCCGAAGAATGTGGATGAAGTCAGATCATTCATGGGACTAATATGTTTTTACTGGAGGTTCATTAGGAAATTCTCGAAGGTTAACTATCCTATCACATCTTTGTAGAGAAAAGGGAAGAAGTTTGAGTGGACTGCTAAGTGTGCAACTAGTTTTGACAAGTTGAAGCAGTTGCTTACTAATGCTCCAGTTTTGAATATTGTAAATCCTAATAAGGAATTTTTGGTTTGTACAAATGCTTGCAAGGAAGGGCTTGGTGGAGTCCTAATGCAGGAAGTACATGTGCTTTTCCTTGGTGGAGTCCTAATGCAGGAAGTACATGTGCTTTTATCTGAATCAAGGAAGTTTAATGAGCACGAGTAGAACTATGTGACTCATGATCTTGATTTAGCATCGATCATTCATGCATTGAATATGTTCAGGCATTATCTGCTTGTAAAGAGGTTCATCTTGATGAGTGATCGTAATGGACTGAGGTACTTGTTTCACCAACCCAATATGAATGAAAGGCAAGCAATATGGTTTTATACTCTCAACGAGTTTAATTTAAGATCAGGTACATCAAAGAAAAGGAGAAACGAGTTGCAAATTCTCTCAGTAGGAGAGTTTGTATGAATCATATTTCAACTATGAGCACTTATGGGACAAATTTACAAGAGAAGATTTCATAGGTAGGGAAACATGATGAGAAGTATCAGAAGTTGAAGCAGAGATTTCATCAGCAGGGTGAGGGTGATAAGGACGAGGATTATTACCTCAAAACAGATGGCCTGGTCAGATTTAGGAGTAGGATATGTGTGCCAGATAGTAGCGAGTTGAAGAAGATTATTTTGAGAGAGTTTCATGTTAAGATGTTTTTAGGCCATCAAAGATACCATAATACTTTTATATTTGTTAATAATTTTTACTATTGGTTGGATTTGAAGAAAGAGCTGGTTGAGTTTGTTGCAAAGTGTCTGGCCCGTTAGTAGGTAAAATCTGAATGCAAGCATCTGATTGGTTTATTATAGCCTATTACACTTCTACAATGGAAATGGGAGGTCATTTCCATTTATTTAATTACATTTTTTCCTATTACATAAAGGCAACATGACTCCATCATGGTCTTAATTGACAAGACGAGAAAGGTAGCTCACTTTCTTGTAGTGAAGTCTATTAATTTAGCTATTGAAGTATATCAAATATTCATAAGGGAGAGAGTGAGGTTTGCATGCTTAGGGACAAAGTTAGCTTTAATTATAACCTATCATTCACAGGAAAATGGATAGATAGAGAGGGTCAACATGATTCTTGAGTATATGTTGAGGATGTATGGCATGCATCAACAGAGGAGGTGGGAGGAGTTTTCTTACAATAATGAGAATCGAGAATACTTGAAGATGAGTCCATTTGAGGCTCTCTATGGGCAGAGTTGTAATACTCATATCAGCTAGTGTGATCTAGTGAATATGGTGTTGATTGGACTAGATATGTTGGTAAATATGGTTCAAGAGATGTGGGTTATTAAAAGGAATTTTAAGGTTGCACAAGATAGTTAGAAGTGCTATGTGGATCAACATAGAGAATTCAAGGAGTTTCAGGTTGGGGAGCATGTGTATTTTTTCATCAAGCCCAAGAGGAGCTCCTTGAGGATTGGGTCATGTGCCAAGATGGCACCTCAGTATTGTGGGCCTTTTGATATCCTTGATAGAATTGGATGAGTGACCTACAAAATTGATTGGCTGCCATCGATCAAAGTCCATGATGCTTTCCATGTTTCATTGCTTTATATATATGTACATGATGTTGATCATGTGATTTTTTTGGTCTATATTATAAGTGGAACCAAAGGGGGAGTTCCAGGCAGACCCACAATGCATATTGCAGCAGAAACAACTCATGTTCTGGAAATGAGCAATAGAGAAAGTTAAAGTGCATCGGAAGTTCTTTGGGCTCGACGAAGCTACATGGGAGATGGTTGATCAAATGTGGGAATTATATTATTATTTAGTTTTCAGTTGAAGAAAATGAGTTTTTTTTATATGTATATATATATATATATATATATATATATATATATATATATATATACATGTTTGTAATTGTAAATAATTCATTGAATTGTGTTTATAAAGCTATGATAAGCAATATGTTTTTCACGTTTTCAACAATTTGTCATTGTAAATATTGCAATGAGAAGTGTTATAAATATCCAACAAGAAACTCATTGGTTTTCTAGTCATAAGTGTCATAAAACATCGAGGAGGTGTACACCAAGGGGAGGGGTTTGTAATAGCTGCAGGTTTATATTCCATGTAAATGGAAGGACATTATAAAGGAAAAAATAAGACCAAGGTCATGGGACATGTATTCAGAGTTGAATGTAGTGAAAAGCTATTAGGTCCCTATATTACTAGTATAGTCCCTTATTTTTGTTAGTGTAGCCCCCTTATTGTTATTATTATACCCTTGTAACCCCCATATTTTTATATTGACTGCCCTTAAATTATTATTGTTAGGTTGGCTAGGATTACATTGTGGCCCCATGGACTTCTATATATAGAAAGGAGGTTTTGTAATTTGAATCATCCAAGAATTTTTCATTCATGTAATGTATTGGAGGTTTCCCCCTCGAAGTGGCTTATTTATAAGGTGTTGATATCTCTTTTCTTCTATTTTTGGAGCTAGTTTCACAACATTTGGTATCAGAGCTTTGGATTCTAGGGTTTTGCTACTCCAAACAGGTCATTGTGGAATTTTCGCTATAATTTTTTTCTATGAAGTTTTAGAAGCTGAAATTTTTAGGGTGAAAATCTGAAATCCTGAGGAACATCGTCACAAAATTTCAAAGCTTCGTTCGCAATATTTTCGGCGATATGATCTGTGGAATGTAGGGCTTTTTGCAGGCTCCTGAATTTCACTTAAACAGGTAATCGTGGCATTTTCGCTATAAATTTTTTTAAATGAAGGTTAAAAATCTGAAATATTTAGGGTGAAAATATGAAATCCTGAGGAAACTCCTCACAAAATTTCAAAGCTTGGTTCACAATATTCTTGGAGATATGATCTGTGGAAGGTAGTGCTTTTTCAAGCTCCCGAATTTCATCTAAAAGAGGTGATCATGGGAAAATATTCATAACTCTCTCTCTGAGCATCGGATTGGAATGCTGTAAAAAGTGGCCACAAGTACACAGATTGAAGTTTCCTGTCTATCAATTTCAGAGCCAAAGGAGGAAACAGGAATATGTGGAAAGTCGTATAAGTTCACTCTATTGAACCAGTCCATAATTGGGTCATTGTGGGAGATTGGACATATCTTTGTCTTGAAGAATCCAAATCAAATCAGACCTATGAAATTTGAAAGAAGATTCAGAGGGCTACTACAAGGCCAAATTTTAGATATTTAGGATCTGAAATTATATAGATAATTCAATTTCAATATAGAGATCCCCAAAAGCAAGTAAAAGGTGTGTATTTTTGTTTTCCCGAATTGCATAAGTCTTGTTTGAAGAATCAAGTTGAATTGATTCCAAGGGAATATTGTAGAATAGATATCAGTATTGGATTCTAAAATGGCCCCTAAAAATAATTCAACACCCACTAAGCCTTTAGAAGGCTCTACTATGACTCATGAAGATGAATAATGGAAACATGACATATCAAAATTACAAGAGAAAGTGCAACAAATTTCGCTCTCGCAAAGAGCAACAAAAAATGACATGGAAGTTTTGAAGAAAGGCGTGGAAACTAAGATGGATGGTTTGAAGAAAGGTGTGGAGTCTAATATGGATGTCTTGAAGAATGGCATGGAATCAAAGATAGATGGCATGGAAGCTGGCATGGAATCTAAGATGGATGGTTTGAAGAATGGCATGGAATCTAAGATAGATGGCATGGAAGCTGGCATGGAATCTAAGATGGATGACATGGAAGCTAAGATTGATGAGAAAATGGAAAACATGAAGAATGATCTAAAAGCAGACATGGAAGGTTTGACAAAGTTGATACAAGAAATTTTTCCTAATGGTGAAAATATAGTAGAGGAAATGCATGATGAGAACAAAATATCTGTTAATCGTGATTTCATAAAATCTAATGTTGGCGGGAAGAACCACCATATTCCAAAAATGGATATGAGGAATTTTGACGGAAAGGATCCTGTAACATGGATACTACAGATGGAGCAATATTTTGATCTCCATAATGTGCAAAACACACAAAAGGTACGCATTGCAACTTTACATTTAGAACAAAATACATTTGAATGGTATCGATGGCTTTGCTCCCGTAAAAAAATTGTCGCTTGGTCAATTTTTACAGAGGAAATGATAGCACATTATGAGGATACAAAGAGCAACACCTTCTTTAGCCAATTGATAAATCTCAAACAAAGGGTTTAATGGGGGAGCACATTGAGGACTTCCAAAAATTGAATATAAGGGTAACTGATATTCCAGAGGAACACAAGATTGATCTCTTCATAAGTACTTTAAAGGATAACATCCAACATGAATTTGGAACCTAATTCATTGGAGAAGTCATTCAGGTTGGCAAGAAAAATTGAATGTAAAATTATGGCGACAAGGAAGCCTACCACTCACTTCTATAAAGAGGGAAGTGTTGCTACTCCTACATTTCCACAACCTACAAGGTTGACACCACAAAAATTGGAAGAAAAAAGAGAAAAAGGGCTTTACTACAGTTGTGATAGCAAATACACTAAAGGTCACAAGTGTGTTGAGAAGAAATTATTTTACATAGATTGTGAAGAGGAAGAGGAAAAGGAACAAGAAGAGGATATACACCAGGAACCAATACAAAAAGAGGAAGAAATCAGTCCTACCATATTGTGTAATGCATTGGCAGGAACTACCACTCCTCAAAATCTCAAGATAGAAGGACATATCAGGAAGAAAAAGGTAATAGTGTTGATTGATTCAGGTAGTACCTATAATTTTATTCATTGTAAGGTAGCCAAGGAATTGAATTGTTTCCTATACCCAGCACCAGAATGTCAAGTGATGGTTGCAAATGGAGGAACTATAATTTTTTATGGAAATTGCCATAATATCAAGCTAACCATGGGGGAATATGTATTGAATATTCCAATGCTTTCCATTCCTATGGAAGGTGTTGATGTTGTACTAGGAGTACAATGGTTACAATCTTTGGGGACGGTAGCTTTTAATTTTCAAGAACTTTTCTTGAAATTTTTTTCAGAAGGAAAGGAAGTCGAATTACGGGGTATTGCAGGGAAGCCAGGAAAGATAATAAGCTCTAATGTCATGACAAAGCTTCTAAAGAAAGAACAAAGAGGCATAATTGCACAATTATGCTCACTAGAAGTTCCAACATCAAAATCATCTATTTCTGCAGATCTCCAAAAAGTCTTGGACAATCATTCCAAGGTTTTGAAACTCCCAAAGGACTCCCACCTATTCGTGATCATGATCATGCTATTCATTTGATTCCAGGAAGTGTTCCTCCAAACATCAGGCCTTATAGATATCCTTATGTCCAAAAGAGCGAAATTGAACGTATGATTGTAGAAATGTTAGAGGTAGGTATAATTCAACCTAGTCAAAGTTCTTTCTCTGCTCCTGTAGTATTGGTACACAAGAAGGATGGATCATGGCGAATGTGTCCGGATTATAGGGAGCTCAATAAGCTTACCATTAAAGACAAATTTCCCATTCATGTGATTGATGAATTATTGGATGAATTACATGGAGCAATTTATTTTACCAAGTTGGATCTTCATTCAGGATATCATCAAATTAGAATGAAGACTGAAGATATTCCAAAAACAACATTTCGAACTCACGAGGGTCATTATGAATTTTTGGTCATGCCTTTTGGCCTTACCAATGCACCTTCTACATTTCAAGGGTTGATGAATTCCATTTTCAAGCCCTTCCTTAGAAAATTTGTGCTAGTATTTTTTGATGATATACTAATCTACAGTAGGTCTTGGAAGGATCATGTTGAACATGTTGACAGGGTGCTCAAACTAATGCAGGAGAAACAATTATATGCAAAAACATCCAAATGTTTCTTTGGAGTACAAGAGGTGGAATATCTGGGTCATATTGTATCTCACGAGGGTGTTAAGGTAGACCCTAACAAAATTAAATCCATTAAGGAATGGAAATTCCCCACAACCATAAAGTAGTTGTGAGGATTTCTCGGGTTAACAAGGTATTATCGAAAGTTTGTTAAGAATTATGGGAGAATAGTATCACCTCTAACAACATTATTGAAGAAAGATGCATTTTCATGGACTCCTGAAGCAACTAAGGCCTTTGAACATCTTAAAGAGGCAATGTGCCTTGCACCAGTCTTAGCTACGCCAGAGTTCACAAAAACCTTTATTGTGGAATGTGATGCCTCAAGAAATGGAATTGGTGTTGTTTTAATGCAAGAAGGAAGACCCATTTATTTTGAAAGTTGTCCAATCGAAGGAAAGTATTTACAGAAACCTATTTATGAGAAGGAAATGTTAGCAATACTGCATGCATTAAATAAATGGAGAACTTACCTAATGGGAAGACACTTCAAGGTAAAAACTGATCATGACAGTCTTAAACACTTTTTGGAACAAAGACTATCTTCAGAAGAGTAGAAAAAATGGGTCACAAAGATGTTGGGTTATGACTTCGAAATAATATACAAAAAAGGAAAGCTAAATGATGTTGCAGATGCACTCTCAAGAAAGAATGAAGAGGTGGAAGAATTGCTTTGTGCCATTTCTATTATCCAACTAGATTGGATAATCGAGGCAAGAGATGAATGGAATAAGGACGAAGAAGTGTGGACACTTATTCAAAAGTTGCAGCAAGATCCTAGTACATCTGATACACTTAGTTGGAAAAATGATTCCTTATGGTACAAAGATAATTTATATCTTTGTAAGAATTCCCAACTAAAACAAAAGATTCTTTTGGAATTGCACACTTATCCTTTAGGAGGACACTCATGATTTTTAAAAACTTACCACACGGTGAAGAAAGAATTTTTTTGGGATGGCCTTAAATCTGATATTCAAAATTTTGTGGCAAAATGTTTGGTTTTCCAGCAGAATAAAGTTGATACAATTAGGATCCCAGGTCTTCTACAACCTTTATCCATTCCAAGTCAAATTTGGGAGGATATTTCAATGGATTTTATCACAGGTTTACCTAACTCCGAAGGAAAGAGTGTCATCATGGTGGTAGTTGATAGAATTACCAAGTATGCACACTTTTGTGCATTATCTCATCCATTTAAAGCAAGTACATTTTCTACTACATTTATGGGCACAATTCAAAAGCTACATGGAAACCCAAGGGTTATCGTGAGCGACATAGATCCCATTTTTACTGGAAATTTTTGGACGGATTTATTTTATTGTCTGGGTACTCAATTAGCTCATAGCTCATCTTATCATCCTCAATCTGATGGTCAAACTGAGAGAGTCAATAAATTTTTGGAAGGATATCTTCGTTTTTTTGTATTTTACAAACAAACACAATGGGTTAAGTGGTTACCTCTAGCTGAATGGTGGTATAACACTTCCTTCCATACTACAGCAAAAATGACCCCATTTATGGCACTTTATGGATATCATCCACCATCCATCACATCATATTTAAGAGAAAATTTGAAGGTTCAAGTAGTGGAAGATCACATCAAGCATCAACAAGAAGTTATCCAACTGTTAAAGGACAACCTGAATTTGGTGCAAAATTTAATGAAACAATAGGCAGATCAACATCGCAGCGAGAGAAGTTCTGATGTAGGAGACTGGGTATTTTTACGGCTACAACCATACTAACAAATGTCCCTCAAGCAAGCTAAGAAGGATAATAAATTATCACCAAAGTACTATGGTCCTTACAAGGTGTTGCAAAAGATTGGTACTATGGCATACAAATTGGAGCTTCCTGCGTCTTCACGAGTGCATCAAATTTTCCATGTTTCATGCTTAAAGAAGGTTATAGGTGAAAATCTTCCAGTTCAAACAATATTGCCAGAACTTGATGAGGAAGGAAAAATCATATTGGAACCTGAAGCAGTCACGGAAACAAGAACTCGACAACTACGGAATTGATCAATTTCAGAGTATCTAATCAAGTGGAAGAACTTACCCACTGAAGAATCTACATGGGAGGATGAGAATTTTATACAGAAGCACCCAGAGCTACTCAAGTGTTGAGGAAAACACGTTTTTGAAGGAGAGGGGCATGTTAGGTCCCTATATTAATAGTATAGTCCCTTATTGTTGTTAGTGTAACCCCCTTATTGTTATTATTGTACCCTTGTAACCCCCATATTGTTATTATTGTGCCCTTAAATTATTATTGTTAGGTCGGCTAGGATTACATTGTTGCCCCACTAGGATTACATTGTGACCCCATGGACTCCTATATATAGAAAGAAGGTTTTGTAATTTGAATCATCCAAGAATTGTTCATTCATGTAATGTATTGGAGGTTGCCCCCTCGAAGTGGCTTATTTCTAAGGCAATGATATCTCTTTTCTTCTATTTTTGGAGTTAGTTTCAAAACAAAAACTTTAAAGTGGGTATAACTTGTAGTTAATTAATGGCTATGGAAATTAGCATTGGCTTTGGCAAGGGAAAAAGGAAATAAATGGTAAATTAATTCAAGGAATAAATTAAAATAGGAGAAAAATGAAGATGAAGGCACAAGAATATGTATGCAAGGGAAATTAGAGAGAAAATAAAGAAAATTAAAGAAAAGAGGAAAAGAAAAGGAAGAGACACCAGACAATAATGATCAAAAGGCATCTTCAAAATAGTTTACATCTGTTGATTAGTTTAAAAAATTGAACTCAAAGAGGAGAGAGATAAAACTTGGACACAAGCAAGTGAGCAAGCAAAGGACATGAAAAGGAAGTCAAGGGAGTGTAAGGAGAATATTGGAAGAGAAACTACAACAAGAATATTTCTAAGGTAACATGTTTCATCTGTGATTTCCTTGCTAGGATTTGTTTGCATGGTGCATGCATTTGGTTTACATGATTTCTTTGTTATCATTGGCATGGTATTTTCATAGATTGAAAATGGTTAAAACCTTGCCCTGCCATTTCATAGATATTCATGGTGTGATGGGATTCATTCTTAGTTTAGCTTTAGATTATTGGAAGATATTGGATCCGAGTGAGGTGGTCTTGGGAAAATCCCAAGGGTCGGGGGTGGAGATGGTTTTCTATGAGAATACCTTCACAAGTACGTGGAGACAGAAAAATTCCTTTTAGTATGGTGAAGATATTCTGAGGAATCCAAGATTGTGCTGGTTTGGCGATTTTTGGGCCAATTTAGGTGAAATAATTGTCATTGAGGGTTGAGGTGGTTTAACCTCTAGAAGCCTTGGTCAATTTATTTTTTTTATTCCATGACATCTCACGTTCATTCTTGGAACAATGCTAAACACCAAAATTTAGGGGATCTCCCTAATATGAAGTCCCAAATATACCTCACACCATTTTGAGTAGGAGTCCCAATAGTGGGGTGTTTAATGATATGCCTTGGATTGCAAACACATAGAATGGCGTACAATGTATTTGGTTAAAGCAAGTGTCTGACTGTGTGGAAATTAAATATAATGCATGAGTGGTTATAAAAGCAAAGGGGAAAGGAAGTGCGCTCCTTGGAATCCTGTAATAGTACGCATATTGAAAGGAACGAGCTAAAAACACATCACATGAACTAACAAGTGGAATAGTCCACAAGCTAAAGGTGGTGGGTAAAAACATGAACAAAAATTCAACCAAATTTGTACAAATTAAAATGAAATAGTTCATAATCATATGCACAAGGTAAACAAAATACATCTCAAACATAACTGAAATATTCAAACTGAATTTACAATATATGCATGAAGACATGTCAGTTATGTGCGCTTATGGGACAAATTTACAAGAGAAGATTTCATACGTAGGGAAACATGATGAGAGGTATCAGAAGTTGAAGCAGAGATTGCATCAGCAGGGTGAGGGTGATAACAAAAAGGAGTATTACCTCACAATAGATGGCTTGGTCAATTTTAGGAGTAGGATCTGTGTGCCAGATAGTAGCGACTTGAAGAAGATTATTTTGAGAGAGTTTCAAGTTAAGATGTTTTTAGGCCATCAAGGATACCATAATACTTTTATATTTGTTAATAATTTTTACTATTGGTTGAATTTGAAGAAAGAGGTGGTTTAGTTTGTTGCAGAGTGTCTGGCCCGTTAACAAGTAAAAGCTGAATGCAAGCATTCGATTGGTTTATTAGAGCCTATTCCACTTCTACAATGGAAATGGGAGGTCATTTCCATTGATTTAATTACATTTTTTCCTATTACATCAAGGCAACATGACTCCATCATGGTCTTAATTGAAAGGACGATAAAGGTAGCTCACTTTCTTGTAGTGAATTCTATTATTTTAGCTATTGAAGTATATCAAATCTTCATAAGGGAGATATTGAGGTTTGCATGCTTAGGGACAAATTTAGCTTTAATTATAACCTATCATTCATAGGCAAATGAATAGATAGAGAGGGTCAACATGACTCTTGATTATATGTTGAGGATGTATGGCATGCATTAGCAGAGGAGGTGGGAGGATTTTTCTTACAATAATGAGTATCGAGAATACTTGAAGATGAGTCCATTTGAGGCTCTCTATGGGCAGAGTTGTAATACTCATATCAACTATATTGATTGATTGAATATGGTGTTGATTGGACTAGATATGTTGGTAAATATGGAGCAAGATATGTGGGTTATTAAAAGGAATTTTAAGGTTGCACAAGATAGTTAGAAGAGCTATGTGGATCGACATAGAGAATTCAAGGAGCTTCAGGTTGGGGAGCATGCATATTTTTTCATCAAACCCAAGAGGAGCTCCTTGAGGATTGGGTCATGTGCCAAGCTTGCACCTCAGTATTGTGTGCCTTTTGATATCCTTGATAGAATTGGACAAGTGACCTAGAAAATTGATTAGCCGCCATCGATCAAAGTCCATGATGCTTTCCACGTTTCATTGCTTTATATATATGTACATGATGTTGATCATGTGATTTTTTGGTCTATATTATAAATGGAACCAAAGGGAGAGTTCCAGGCAGACCCACAATGCATATTGCAGCAGAAACAACTCATGTTCTAGAACCAAGAAATAGAGCAAGTTAAAGTGCTGCGGAAGCACTTTGGGCCCGACGAAGCTACATGGGAGATGGTTGATCAAATGTGGGAATTATATTATTATTTGTTTTTGTTTGAAGAAAATGAGTTTTTTGTATATGTATATATATGCATGTTTGTAATTGTAAATAATTCATAGAATTGTGTTTATGAAGCTTTGATAAGCAATATGTTTGTCAAATTTTCAACAATTTTTCATTCTAAATCTTGCAACGAGAAGTGTTATAAATATCCAACAAGAAACTCATTGGTTTTTTGGTCATAAGTGTCATAAAGCATCGAGGAAGGTGTACCCCCAAGGGGGAGGGGTTTGTAATAGCCCTGGGTTTATATTCCATGTAAATGGAAGGACATTTTAAAGGAAAAAATAAGACCAAGGTCATGGGACAGTTATTCCAAGTTGAATGTAGTGAAAAACTTTAAAGTGGGTATCACTTTTAGTTAATTAATGGCTATGGAAATTAGAATTGGCTTTTTCAAAGGAAAAATGAAATAAATGGTAAATTAATTCAAGGAATAAAGGAAAATAGGAGAAAAATGAAGATGAAGGGACAAGAATATGCATGCAAGGGAAAATATAGAGAAAATAAGGAAAATTAAAGAAAAGAGGAAAAGGAAAGGAAGAGACACCCGACAATAATGATAAAAAGGCATCTTCGAAATAGTTTACATCTTTTGATTAGTTTGAAAAATTGAACTCAAAGAGGAGAGAGATAGAACTTGGACACAATCAAGTGAGCAAGCAAATGACAAGAAAAGGAAATCAAGGGAGTGCAAGGAGAATATTGGAAGAGAAGCTACAACAAGAAGATTTCGAAGGTAACATGTTTCATATGTGATTTCCTTGTTAGGATTTGTTTGCATGGCGCATGAATTTGGTTTACATCACTGCTTTGTTATCATTGGAATGGTATTTTCATAGATTGATAGTGGTTAAAGCCTTGCCTTGCCATTTCATAGATAGTCATGGTGTGATGGGATTCATTCTTAGTTTAGCTTTGGATTACTGGAAGATATTGGATCTGAGTGAGCTGGTCTTGGGAAAATCCCAAGGGTTGGGGGTGGATATGGTTTTCTATGAGAATACCTTGACAAGTGGGTGGAGATAGGAAAATTCCTCTTGGTATGGTGAAGATATTCTGAGGAATCCAAGCTTGTGCTGGTTTGGTCATTTTTGGACCAATTTAGGTGAAATAATTGTCATTGAGGGTTGAGGTGGTTTAGCGTCTAGAAGCCTTGGTCGGTTTTTTTTTTATTCCATGAAATCTCACATTCATTCTTGGAACAATGTTGACCGCCAACATTTAGGGGATCTCCCCGATATGAAGTCCCAAATAGACCTCACACCATTTGGAGTAGGAGTTCCAATAGTGTTGTGTTTAATGATATTCCTTGGATTGTAAAGACATAGAATGGTGTACGGTGTCTTTGGTTAAAGCAAGTGTCTGAATGTGTGTAAATTCAATATAATACATGAGTGGTTATAAAAGCAAAGGGAAAATGAAGTGCGCTCCTTGGAATCCTGTAATAGTACGCAGCTTGAAAGGAATGAGCTAAAAACACATCACACAAACTAACAAGAGAAATAGTCCACAAGATAAAGTTGGTGGGTTAAAACATGAACACACATTCAACCAAATTCTTACAAATGAAAATGAAATAGTTCATAAGCATATGCACAAGGTAAAAAACATACATCTCAAACATAACCAAAATATTCCAACTACATTTACAATATATGCATGAAGACGTGTCGAATTTGATTTTATTATAAGTGAAACTTCCATTCATACATACAACATGATGAATCACTTTCCCCAATAGTGGAATGTGAAGTCAAAAACACTTGTTCCTCCCATTGAAGTATACTCCCTATACACTATGGAGAATCCAAGGCTGACACAAAACTCCCAAGCCTTTTTCTAAGCCTAAGACTAGCCAAAATTTTGGCTCCCAAAATCCCTTTACAAGAGTTATGAGGATGTACTTATAACCAAAGGAGGGTGACTCTTGGAATTTCCCCTTGATGACCCTTGGACTCCCCTCATGGCTCCTCACATTACATATGAATCTTCACATTCCATCATGGACCCATGAAATTTCACTTATAAAACAATTACAAGTAATATTACAATTTCCACTCGTATCCATATAAGAAGAAATAGTGTAGAGACAACTTGACAGAATAACAAGACAAAACACTATGTTGGTGGAGTTAGGGTGAACTCAAGTTGGGCATATTGGACTTGGTGTCTCTCGATCGCATACTCATGCCAATCTTGGTATTGTGCGATGTGTTAGGTCTCTGTAATAAGCAAGATTGGAAAAAGTATGATCACAGAGTTAACATCATTTCAACCAACTTTGGGATTCTAGGATCTAGCCCTCCTGAATCCGGAGAGGGATCTCTCCAATATGTACAAAGATGGATTTGTCTTTGAAAGCTTAAGGTAATGATATTAGGCTAGTTATGAAGTTCAAGGGTTTGGTTTTTTGTTTGGATGGTTGAACACAATTGATGTCTGAGGCGGAAAGATCTATATGCAAATAGGTTCAAAAGTGAGAAGTTGCAAGCAACAAGAGTAAGCTTTAGCTGAGATGAAAGACGATGGCAGGTTTTCAGTCCATTGGGATATGGAGTCATAAGAGGATTTAATTGAAACAAATCAGGTTCAAGAGTGGTCTATGGGGCAAGTCATCTATCCCTAAGGATCTCTTTAAGGTTTGATTTATGGAATGGAGTGATACAATAAGAAGGGGAAAACAAACAGATGCAGAACAAAGAGCAGCCTAGGATCTGGTAAGTACTTTGAAACTATCCAGCCTTTGACCAGGCACTTAAGAAAGACATGAAAGAAAACTAGGATCTGGTAAGCACTTTGAAACTAGCCAGCCTTTGATACACTTCCAATAGAAAACACATAAAAAACAAAGGGAAACTTGAAGGCAACCTTTGGAGTAGAAGCTAGCGGGCCGGGCTCACCGCAAATCCTCTCCTAGCTCTTCTTTACTTGGACACTTCCAAGACAATCGTAGATATAACACAGAATGGCCTAAGATCTGATAAGTACTTTGAAACTAGTCAGCTTTTAACACATCCTAAGGGAAACAATCAAATAGTTGAGTAAATAAGAAAGGGACTCAGGGCTAACCTTAATTTCCTCAGTTCATCTTCACACAAAATATATTGAAAGTAACATTTAAAAATAACATTCAGCTAAGGCGATAAGACGAGGGAACGCCAGCATTCTTATGCCTAAACTGAATTAAATCATTTTCGAACAACACAGTGGAAAGAAAAAATTTAAATAAATGTTTCTCAGCCAGAGAAAGGTTACTGGTATACAGCAGATCCTAACCCTGTTTAAGCTGTTCTCTATAGTGGAAAATGAAACAAAATGAAAACAGAAATAAAACAACAAGTTACAATGATAATAACATCACCGTCAACATAGATCAGGATCCCATAAATCAGCTTGTATTGATGCTCCAATCCAGTTACAATCTTCAAATCTAGTGTTTTAATTCATCTCTCTTCACAACCTAACCTATCTGTTACAAGCAGAGCTCCAAGAGCCAGTGAATCACTATTTACAAATAGAAGCCTTGAGCTCAGTTACATAGAATGCTTCAGCAATTACATTAGCAACCAACCCCTCACTCATTTTCTACTGAAGTATTTATAGAAGAATGAGGAGGTGAGATCTAATAAAAGATCTCAAAATCAATTAATACAGGAATTAATGTCTTTCTTGGCCCTTGGGAGGCTTAATGAAGAAACTATATAGGTGTTTCACTGTATTAATTGGTTTACACTTATGAATTAAGCTCGGAGGGAGATTTTTTTGACCTTTGAGGCTCTGTGTGATGTTAAGGCTACTCTGCAGAAATTCTTTCATTAAATCCCTGGCAGAAGTAACTTTCCAGCTGCGTCGGGGTAAAATATCTGATCCCAATCAATAAATTTTTTTCTTGATTGAATACTTTGAGGCACAGGTGGCACTGTAGTCGCTGGGAGGAATCAATTCGCCTCCATCTGTGGCGGTGGAGGGTTTTTCTGCTAAAACACTTTAGGTTTTTCTTTTAATCTCTGTTTTAGATTGGGGATTAGGCTACTGATAACTGTCTTAGCTGTAATCCAAGCTAATCTGTCCATCAATTCTCTGTTGCACTCTGTCTTCTGCAACTGATACTTTTTTTGCTGCGGTCCATTTGATGTTTTCAGGTTTAACCGGGGCATTCGGCACCAAGGCTCATTAAACCTTGCTGGAATACGTGTATCCATACCCGGTGATCTAGATCAGTTTGGACGGTCAAGATGGAATCAGGGGGCGTTGAAAGTCAAACGGAGGGAATCTGGAGGATGAATTTTGGACTGTCAATCAGATCAGATCGACGGCGGAGATGAGATTTCCGCGCAGTGATGGCCTGTTTATCGCGCGCGCACCTTCGTTACCCATCGCGCAACTCTGGTTAGCACTGACCGTTGGATGAGTGAGCCCAGATCGGACGGTGGAGATCCATTTCGTTGGGCATCACTGGTCCAGACGTTAATGTGTGGGGGAAATATTTAATGCGCGGGGACGGCAGTTTTAGAAAATGGTACAGAGGACACGCGGTGCACAGCGTATGGAATCGCTGGTCGACGGGAGAAAATAGCCTTTGGCCCGAAGGCAGTGCGGAAAATACTGCCGGTTTTTGGAAAACAACGTACGGGAGGTGAGGACCACATGGTAAGTCAGGGTCCGCACCGTCCGATCTGCGGAGCAGATCGACGGTCGAGATCGCTCCACCATTTACATGGCGGAAAATTTCAAAAAATAAATTAAAACCCAACAAACGATTTTACAAAGGTTTTTCAATGGTTTGGCGGAGAAATATTAAATTTAAACAGATAAGCACCCGACGGTTTTAGCATTCGGTTCTAGCGCTCGGGTGCATGGACGAAAAAGGGTTAGAGGCTTGACCCGAGGGGGCTTAAGCCCAGAACATAGAAAATATGCGTTTTCTATGGTTTTCAAAGGAAATGAAGGTTGCGGTAAGGTTAAAAAGTGGGTTTTCAACCTTATAAAATGAATTTTGATGAGGGGAAAAGGAGAAACATAGAAATGATGGATTTTCATGGGGAAATGGAGGGATAGAAAGGAGGTTAGTTTTGAGGGGAAAGGAAGGGGAAAGGGATGTTTGCAGCAGTATTGGATTTTGGATTTTCGCAGGATTTTAGAGGTTTTTAGGATGTAAACAACAGTGTGGGAAACTTGGACAGAGGCCTGAGGCCTTCAAGAGTCTTCAAGAGCCAACAGTTTTTAATAGGGAAAAATTGTTCCTTGAAGGCTCAAAAAAAAATAAAAAAATTTAGCCACCTTTGGTATGATCAAATTTTACAGGTGGCTAACAGTGGCTCCACTTGGGGATGGTGCCTTCTTGAAGGCATCAAGAATTCAGACTTGATTTCTCTGGGAGGCTGACTTGTGCCTGATCCTTTGGACTGCTCTTCTTTTGCGGGAAGATCTTGCTCTGCTTCTGAAAAATAAGGTCAGTCATGAAAGATAAATGGACTTCATCAATACAACTTTCTACCTACCCAATCCTACTGATCTAACATTTTTTCTTCTTCATTAGAGTGCACTTGGATTGGCAAACTCTATTCACAACATTTTATTCTTTTGAAAGCATAAAAACTAATCTAATGCTACTCCTTATTTCTCCCTGAACTCAGATTAAAAAATTGAGCTCAGATATTTCTCTACCTAATCTACTATCTGTTGGGATTAAACTATCCAACAGACTTTCATTCCCTAAATTCTACAACAGAAATTTAAAAACAGTCAAGTCAAGATTAAGCTGTTTGACTTGCTGTGATCTATGGTATAAAAACAAGCTGCACATAGATTATTATTTGCAGAAAAATAAAAACAAAATGGAAGCCTTAAGATCTGAAAATCTTGAAGCACTGCCTTCTCTTTTTACAGCTCTGTTTTTTACTTTGTTTGAGCTATTCTCTCTTTCTCTCTGGTTCAGATTTTGAGTTTGTTTGAACCTTCAATTTCTAACCTAATCTATCTACTGATAAGCCAAGATTAAACAGTTTGGCAAATCGAATTCACTATCCTATCAGCAGAAAAATTGAAGCTACTTAGTCAAGATTAAACAGTTTGACTAACTAGCAGTGTATTTTTGAGGAGTGGCATTTGAGCTTGCACACTTTCAGATTTGTTTCTCTTTTTCTTGGCATGGGGCCTTGCCTTTCTTGTTTTCATTCCTGCCCTCTTTTCATTTTTTCTTTGTTTTTGTATTTTTTGATTTTTCATAAATTTGAATGTAATGGTGGATGGACTATTCATAATGGAAAAATATAAAAAGGCTTCAAAACATAAAATGGATCAAGAGAAGTAATGCTTAAGCATCCTGCCATTGACAGGACCCCCAAAAAATTCTGTTCCATTCAGTTCCTATAAGAAAAATGCATTATTACCAGTGACTGAATGAATAGAGTAAGGGCCAAGCCATATATTGTCAAATTTTCCATGCTTGCCCTTTTCTTCCCTTCTTGAGTCCCACTTTAAAACTTTGTCCCCAATTTTGAAATTGCTGCCTTTTGCTCTTCTGCCAAAGATATTCTTGATACTATCTTGCTTCTGCAATGCTTTGTTATACACTTCCTCTCTGGTTTGCTGAAGATGAATGGTGTGATTTATTCTTCTGATCATGTCATTTTCTTCAGTTTGCAACTCTTGAATGAACTTAATCACTGGTACACCTAGGTTGTTTGGAAAAATTGCATCAGTACCATACACCAGCTGGAAAGGTGACATACCAATGGATTTCTTCAAAGTTAATCTGTCAGCCCAAAGTGCATGGATCAGCTTTGTGTGCCAAGACTTTTTATTGTCCTCCAACAGTTTCTTGATTATGTTCACTAAGCTTTTGTTGGAAGATTCAGCAAGTCCATTACCCTGAGGATAATAGGTTGTGGAATTCCCCAATGTTATCTGATATCTATGACAGAAGTCAACCATTTTCTTTGATCCAAATGCTGCTGCATTATCTGTGACGATCTTGGTAGGACAGCCAAATCTGGAGAGAATGTTAGTCTCCATAAATTTTATGATAACTGAATCATTGGCTTGCCTACAAGGGATGGCTTTTATCCACTTAGTGAAATAGTCTGTGGCAGTAAGGATCCATCTATGCTGAGTAGAAGATGAGGGATGGATTTCTCCTATGAAGTCAAGTCCCCACTGTTGAAAATGAGCTTCAACAGTGATTGGATGTAGAGGAAGGGGTAGCAGTTTTCTTTTGCCTTCGAATAGTTGGCATTTATGGCAAGTAGTGGTCATCTTGTGTACATTAGAAAAAAGAGTAGGCCAATAGAAACCAGCCCTCAAAATTTTGTTGACTGTTGACTTCCAGTATAAATGACCTCCACACTCTCCTTCATGGAATTCCTGCTTAATCTTTTCTGCATCAAACTCAGGCAAACATTTAAGCAATATACCACTAGCATTTTTCCAATAAAGACATTTGTCAATAATGCAATAGTTTACTGCTTTCAACTTCAAAAATCTTGCCTTTATTTTTGTCAAACCAGGAGGTGTATTCAAATTAAGAAAAACATAAACAATATCAGCATACCAAGGAGAATTCATAAAATGGTTTTCAACAATGGGAGTTGAGAACTCTACCTGGTTATCCAAAGCATTGATCATATTAATATCAAGAACTTCACAATTTGACTCAGCCATTAATTTAGCTAGACCTTGGCCCTTGATGAGTTTAGTGGGTTTTATCTCTAAATCATATTCAAGAATGACAGAAATCCACTTACCTCTCTTACCATCTGGGTCCTGTGTTAGAATGTCTTTAACAACTGAATTTGGGACAAAGGCAATGATGTGCGAGTGAAGGATGTATACTCTGAAGTCCTTCAAAGCATTTACCAAGGCAAAAGCTTGTTTCTCCATAATGTTATACTTCAAAGGGGCATCCCTCAATGCCTTTCTAAAGAATGCAATAGGCTGCTCTTGTCCTTGTGGATTTTTCTGTAAAAGGAAAGCTGCAATGGTATGTTCTGATGCAAATGAGAAGATATAAAAATCTTTTGAAAAATCAGGACTTACGAGAACCGGTGTTTTGGTTAACGCTTGTTTCACCAGCTCAAAGGATGTCTTTGCTTCCAAGGTTCATTTCACCCCTTGCTCCTTCTTCAACATGTTTGTGATATTCATAAGGAGCTCAGCTAAGTTAGGGATGAATCTTCTTAAAAAGTTAATCTTTCCAATGAAAGATTGCAACTCCTTGATGTTTCGAGGCTGAGAGATTTGCAATATGGCCTCAATCCTCTTTAGATCTATCTTTATACCCTCCTCTAAAATAATGTTCCCAAGAAGCTTACCTTCTTGGAGACCAAATAGCGTCTTCTTAGGGTTCAAAGATATCCCAAAATTTCTGTACTTCTTGAAAAATTTTCTTAAATGTTCTAAGTGTTCTTCATCTGTTTTTGAAAACAAAGTGACATCATCAAGATAGATAATGATGAAGAAACCCAATTCTTCCGAGAAAGCTATGTCCATGGCTCTTTGAAAGGTTGCTCTAGCATTCATTAGACCAAAAGGCATCTTCACATACATGAAGGTGCCCCGTGGCGTAGTAAAGGCTGTCTTTAATTGATCAGCAGGGTGAACCAAGATCTGATTATACCCTAAATAGCCATCCAACAAAGAAATTCTTCTAGACCCTACCACCCTTTGTAAAATATGATCCATCTTAGGTAAAGGGTAGTTGTCTTTCAATGAAGCTTTGTTTAAGTCTCTAAAGTCTATACAAAGCCTGATTTCTTCGGTCTTCTTCCTAACAGACACCAGATTAGATACCCATTTAGAATATCTAATAGGAACAATAATACCAGCATCAAACATCTTCATGATTTCCTTCTTAACCAAAGGCAGCTGCACAGGGTTTATTCTGCGCAGTTTCTGTTTGAATGGTTTTTGGTTTTATTTAAGAGGGATTTTGTGTTGTATTATTTCAGTGTCATAGGACTTCAGATCTTCGTAACTCCATGCGAAAACATCAGAAAATTCTTTAAACAACTCTATATATTTGAGTTTAATATGAGCTGGTAAAGTTTTAGACAGTTTGATCATTCTCGGTTTCTCTGCACTGCTTATGTTGCATTCCTCCACTTCAGTCTCTACAGGTTCCAATTTAGGCTTTTTGGTTACATCATTGAGATCAAACAACTCTTCCAAAGGTGTTAGACCAGCTGGCAAACTTTTATTTTCAGAATGCAGAGTTTCTAATTCCTCTGTTTCTGATTCTGCACTCAATTCTGTTTCGTTTCTAAGTTTTCTAGTCTGAAGGTTAATGTTGACAAGCTCAGGAGAAGGCTCTTCCTCACCAAGAAAATTTGCTTCACTGCAGTCTGTATCATAGTCTGAATCTGAACTATGCAGTTCAAATTCATTTCTGAATTGCATGAAGTCTTCTATTTGTTTATCTCCGTCAAACACCTGCCAGTATTTTGTATTATCAGGCACAGCTAGTCTAAATTTTATTTGAGGTGAACAATCGTCGATCTGATATGGCGTTAAACATGTCCTAGCTGCAAAGGCTAAATTGTGGGCTATAATATTTCTTTTTCTTGGGAAAAAACTCAGTGTGGACTTCTCAAATGTTTTCAAAAGATCCATGACATCATTCCGATAGGCCCTAAGTCTGGGATGATTTTCATTATACTCCCCATTGACTTGCCTAATTATTAACCCAGAATCCCCATACACATTTATTCTTCTAGCTCCTAACTTCTTCAAGAGATGCAAGCCTAAGAGAAGGGATTCATATTCTGCTATGTTATTTGAACACTGAAAGTTTAATTTGCAAGAAATGCATTCTGTGTGCTTGCTTCCAGTGTTAGTAATCTAGACACCTGCACCAACATTTGTTCTAGTGCATGACCCATCAAAATACATAGTCCAGAGAGGATCATTTTCAGTTTTATCAGTTTGGTGCATGTCCTTTGTATGATTTGACTCCTCAAGTTTTTCATCGGGTTGAGGATTGTTCTGTTGACTGTCAAGATTTAAGTTTAATGGATTGATGATTTTTAGTTCAAGACCTGTGCTTGTTTTGCTAAGGTTTTCGAGTACAACAAACTGCTTCGACACTTCAGTGTTGTATTCCTCTTCCTTCGTTTCAGTCACTGATCCTGTTAAAGTGATTTGTTCTGTGGGGGTTTCATCATTAAGCATGATGAAAGAATCGAGGCCTATACTCATGGGATACAAAGGGGAGTTTTGAGGTCTTTCTTGACTTGTAACTGTGTATTGCATATGAGACTCGCTGTAAAGTCTTCTAGTCTTATTGAAAATAGGGATAGTTGCATAGGTCATGTCCATCTGCATAGTCCCCTGTAACTTAGCCCCCCATGATCTTGATAAAAGCATTCCATACTTTGGGGGTACATCAGCCAGAACAACATCCATAACTAAGCATTTGGCTAGAATCCGGGCTAAGTTAACACAAAGGTCTTTGATCAATCCTAAACACTTGACTCTGCTTGAGTCAAAAGAGTAAAGATCTTTATACGGTCTGGTGATTTCAAGACCCAGACTCTCCATGACAGATTTTTGCATTAAATTATGAGAAGCGCCTGAGTCGTCCATAGCGTTGTGTAGAATTTTGTCATGAAAGTTCAAACTTACATAGAAGGGAGGGACAGGTCCCTCTTGAAACTTACCTTCAATCTTTGGACCAAAAATAAGCTCTGGTTGATCGTCATTAAGATTGAGTGTATCCTCATTTTCTTCTATGTTCAAAGCCTTCAAAATTTTGGACCTATATACATGTTGGGCAGCTAACTCAGTCAAAGGAACTGAAATTTTGATCCTTGAGATTTCCTGTTCTAGACTGAAAGGAATTTGATTCTTTAAGGTGCTGGTTTCAGCCTTGTTTACTGCCACTTTATCAGCAACAACAACTTGCTAATTTGTTTTATCTACAGTTGACACAACGGTTGAAGAAGGAGTACTAGCTGAAGTGTTAGTACTACTGATGTTTGCACTCTGTTTTTCAAGATTTTTAGTGTCTTTCTCTTTACCTTTACCAGAATTATCAGCCATTGTTTTGTCTCTTTGTTTGACTGTCTTAGGCTTGGTTGTAGTGCTGCTTTGAGAAGATTTGTCAGAGGTTTTGTTGTTGGGGGTTTGTTGATTAGATTTACTTCTGAGTTCATATTCCTTTGAAGGCTCTGTGACGGTATTTTCCATGTTTTGATAATAATTTTCATTATCATCTCTTTTGTCGTTGTAAGGTGTATAAAGACCTTGTTTCCTATCATAATGAACCTCAAAGTTATCATCATCTACCCCAAATAGGTTGATATCAGCTTCCTCTGTCATTTGACCAGATTCCTCAGCCTCACTTACATAGTTTTGATGAAAAGGAGGAGTGATCTGTTGATCATCTTCCCTGGGTCTGTTTAAAGGTTGATTTCTTCTTAAATTATGATTCTGGTTTCTGTTTTGAGGAGCAGTTTGATTTTGACTTTCTTGTGCTCTCTCAAGAATGCTCATTTTCTTCATCATTTCTTCCATCATTCTTTCCATATTTGAGTTTGGCATAGAAGATGATGACTCCTCTCTGAAAGATACTCTCTTTTCAGCTTTCATTCTTGCCCTCTTCTCCATAAGTTTAAATTCCACAGAAAGAGCACCTCTTTGCATATCTTCAAGGGTTGCAAAATCTCTTTCTCTTAATGAATAGGTCATATCAGCATCAAACCCTTCACGAAACTTGTTTAAAGCTGAACCTTGTGGAGGTTTTAATTCTGGGGAAAGCGCATTATACACACTGTTAAATCTGGTACAATAAGCCTGTACACTTTCCCCTGGGTTCCTATGGAGATTGTTATAGTCAACAAGGACTTGGAGAGGATTCTTCCTCACTTCCCACTTGTTTAGGAATGTTTGATGGAAGCCTTCGAGATCGTTGATACTGTGGGGGGCTAGGGCTTTAAACCATTTTCTTAATTCTCCCCCTAAACTCTGAGAAAACAATCTAATTTTGGCAGAATCATCATCAGTTTCATTTCTGTCAAAATAGTCATTCATCTTGTCCACATGTTGTGATGTTGTTGTAGCATTGCTAGCATCATATAATGGAATCTTGGACTGATAGTCCTGTGGAAGATTAGCTAATGGTACAAGAAGGACTAAGGGAGCATACCATGCTTCCATGATATGTGGTGGAGGTGGGTTGACAAGAGGTGGGGTGGGCTGAAATGAAGTGGTTTGAGCAGTGGATGAAAGATAAACAGAAGTGGATGGAACAGGAGTAGATTGCTGAGCTGATCTTGGATGAGAGACACCTAAGTTAAGAAGAAAATGTAAATGAGGAGGTTTTGTTTCCCTGCTACCAAGATGTTCGCTTGTTTCAGGAGATGAAAGTGAACTCTCAGAATCTAGATGATCTAAATCACCAAATGACCTAGTCCTAAATGGGTTCAATAAGTCAATTCGTGATTTTTGTAGGGCTGAAATATTTTCAGGGACTGAATTGGCTCTTATGTGAGATCTGAAAATAGTTGAGGATTCTATCTTAGGAGACTTCCCAAGGATAATTTCTGGGTTATCAACTATCTCAGGTGGATCAGGGTCAGGGTAGGCTCTAGTGTGAATATTTCTAGGAGCCACTATGTTGTGTTTTTAGACCCAAATAAATTAGACAAGTTCAACCAGATAAGACAATCTCTGAGAGGTTAACTAGTCTATTAATGAAAATTTCAATCCCACAGTCCTCTACCTGAGTTTGAAGGATATTATAATGATAAGGGTTCTTCCCAGTCGATTCTTAAGGTCTTTTCAGGATTGTGGAGTCGCCAGGTGGAAAGTTCAGAGTTTTTTCAAAGAGATAAATTGTCCACCACAGTGCTTGTGAAACATCCTTTTTCAAGGGTATCCCGAAACACAACAAACTCTAACCAGAGATTGACTGGGAGGGCATTCACCAGATATGTCACCTCTAAAAGAGGATGAGATCCGGAGGCTACCTGGCCCTTTCCAGACTCTGTCTAAGAGTATGAAGTAAAACACATCCAATGGTAAGTGAAAAGTAAGAGCAAGTGTTTTACTACCAATCTGAAATGTTTATGGTATTTTCTGAATATTTTTATTTGTGTGGTTTCTTTAAGAATAGCCTAACTCTGCTTCAAAACTTAGCTACGATTGTGAGACAAAGACAGTCTACTCTTATGGCTAAATTATAACATAATAACAAGCATGATAACATAAAGCAAATTAGGTAATGTATATTATAAAAGAAAATTAGGTATTGAGCAGTATTAGATGCGGATCAATAGTCCAAGTCTAATAGGCAACACCGAAGCTTTGAATGGTGATTCATGGTTTGACGCCATCCATGGATTTAAATTGACTATACTTGTATGCGGCTCACTCGGTGCAGGCAATATTGAGCCAAAAGCAACACTGAGCCGTAAGGCATTGGGTGCAAATAATAGTACGTCACACCTTTAAAAAGGGCCTAAACACCCCTATTCATTGCCACTTACGGTATTCCCTTTGTTGGCGTTATTATTATAGTTTACTTATTGATAAGAGTATACCAACTCTTATATCTCTCCTTTAAGTAAATGAAATGGTATTTAATTCAATAATGTTACTAAAAGAGTCAGCCTTATTTGGTTTTTACTGTATATTCATTAGCCCTGATTTATCAGGGCATCTTTGGACTTTTTGTATCAGGGCATCTTTGGACTTTTTGTATCAGGGCATCTTTGGACTTTTTGTATCAGGCCATCTTTGAAAATAAACTAAAACACCATTAAACTAATACACCATTAAGGGAGGTTGAAGGAAGGGGCCCCATTAAGGGCCACCAACAACCAAGGGTTGAAGGAAGCTACAACCAAAGGTTGTTACGGGTTCCACCCAACCAAAGGTTGAAGGAAGCTACAACCAAAGGTTGACCCCATTAAACCAAAGGTTTAATAGTACAACCGAAGGTTGCTACTTTAATCAGCACTATGGTGCAACCTTCCGGAGCCTATAAAGATTCCGAAGCAGCGCTACAGCATGCTCCTACCTCCGACCTCGCTATAGGAGGCACCCTGCCCTAGGCCCTCAGAAAGGGACTTTTAATCGGTAACAAGGGCTGGCTCCCCGTACCAAATACCCCTTGGGATGCTATCCCTCAGTGTACCGAGTAGTACCTCTATAGTCAGTAGCCTACTCTTGGGATGCATACTCCTAATCACATCCCCATTCATGGTCAGCCTCCTAGAGGACCTGGTATTCCCACTCTACAGGTAAGCTTATGAGGCTTACCTGTAGCATTATTGATTGTCTCTCTTTCTTTGACTGTCTCTCTTTCTTGATTTCTTGATTTCTTTGACTGTCTAACTGTGCATCTTGCTTCCATACCCTAAAGGGTGCCTTTTTTGTAATATACATTACCCTAAAG
>CM076578.1:227404767-227649573 GCA_034641835.2 Pinus albicaulis
ATTTGCAGGAGGACACTGTGGAATAGCGAAATACGTTTGAATAGAAGTATTTAGACAATCAGAAACCAAACCTCTGATGATTCAAACCCTGTATCATAGAATTTGAAACCATCTCGTGATTTTTTATTTTTATTATTTATTTATTTTTTTGGTGCAGTTTATGCATATTTACCCTAAACCCTTCATATATATATATATATATATATATATATATATATATATATATAATTAATTAATTTAATATTAAATGACCATGATATTTATTAAATATTATGTCGTGATTGTAATTGTAATTTTAATTTTAATTGTATGTAAAATTATAAAACTGTATTTGTATTTGTACTTATTGTAATTTAAACTGTAATTGTACGTAAAATATTTATTAATGTAAAATTTTAATTTTAATTGTAATATTTAATTTATTCTGAAATGATTGTAATTGTATATATGAAAAATGTAGAAATTAGCTGAATAAATCACTTATTCAATGGAGATTAACCCGATTACACATCAATTTCGAATTGCATGCATAACACATAATCTCATCTACAATTAATTGTCACATGCGGAAATAATAGAAGCAATCTCACATCAAATCAATCACACATTAACTCAGTATGTATGGGGAAAGCCTATAGCTGAAAACCCCGCAGCTATTGTGTATATTATAATGGAGAAATCATGTAACCAAACAAGTACAATACTCCTCACAAGTACTCAGTACTTTCTCATAAAGTCACACACAATCTAACTCAGTTTTGAACAGATAACTGGTTCAAAACTCACTGCTGATTGCCTTGCCTCTATTGCGCAATCATGGCCTGGTTATGTAGAGATCCAAGGTTCGAATCTCCTTGGCTTGACTGCGTAATTTTCATGGACAATTCCTCCAAGTGTAATGCAAATCTCATGCTGTTGATCCTCAAGCCCCGTGCTTCTCTCACCCTTTCATCTGCCTCTTTCACTGGTCTCCACTGAACTGTCCATGCACTGAGTTAAACTGATGTGTTCTTTAGTTGAATAATGAGTTAATAATTAGTGAATTAAATAATATTTAATTCACTCAACTCATCTCTAGTGTATTAGCCAGTTAAACTAAATACAACTAGTTACTCTAAAAATAAGCAGCTGCAAACTCCACTATACGTATATTCAATCTCCAAAACACGCCCCTTCTACATTGCTTCGAAGTAAACCATGCGAGATGCCATCAAACCCTAGGAACCACGTGATTCCTTGTGTCAGTTGCATGAGCCACCTCCATGACTCAAACTGAAGTGCGCCAAGAGAGTAAACTGCTGTTTATAGTCAAAATATTATTAAGGGTAAATAATATTTGACTTCCATATTTTAGGAGATCAGTCTAAAAATAGCCTGGGTCCTAAAAATTAGGGTCTCATCTATTTTTACCGACATGTCGCATACTCCAAGAATCTCCAAGTAGAATTCCCAAATTATGCTCCGTATGTCTAAAAATAGACATAGTCTAAAAATAGACTTTGCGCGAGAATTTGCCTGCGGGCCCACTTAGTGAAGGCGACTTCATTTCACTAAGCTCCATCATCTTGCTGCATTCTCAACACTCCCTCTCAGCAAGATATGGATTATCTGCAATCCCTATCCTGCCTCTGTGGAATTCGAACTTGCTCCTGGTGAGCGCCTTCGTCGGGATGTCGGCATCCTGATCCTCCGTGGGAACATATGAAAGCATCATGATTCTCCGCTGAACACAATCTCTGATATGATGGTACCTGATGTCGATGTGTTTGGACCTATCATGAAATACTGGATTAGCCGAGAGTTTAATGCAACTCTGGTTATCACAGTAGATCACTGTAGGCTCCAAATGCAACTTGAACAAACCTGCGAGGATCTTCCTCATCCAAATAGCCTCGTATGCAGCCAAGCTCTCTGCCATGTACTCGACTTCTGCTGAACTGAGTGCCACGGATCTCTGCTTCCTACTGTACCAGGAAACTGCTGTCGACCCAATGCTAAAAAATCCTCCAGAAGTGCTCTTCCGGTCCGTTGGGCTCCCTGCCCAATCTGCATCAGTGAAGCGAGAAAGCTTCGCTCCATCCTCCTGTCTATACCATAGACCATATCCCGATGTGCCTCTAATATAGCGCAATACATGCTTGCATGCCTTCCAAAAGAGCTTGGTAGGCTTAACCATAGCTTGCGAAAGCTGGTTAATTGCATAGCATATATCGGGTCGTGTATTGACCAGATACATAAGCGACCCCACCAACTGTCGATAGACAGTGGCATCCACTACCTCCGCTGAAGTAGCATCCTCCTTCCTCCAACCACTGGGAAGAGGAGTGTCAACAGGCTTGCAGCCTTGCATGTTGAACCTCTCCAGAATCTCCTGGGCATACTTTCCCTGAGAAACAAACAGTCCTCCGCTGCGCTGCCAAATCTCCAATCCCAGGAAATAATGAAGGATGCCCAAGTCCTTCATCTCAAACTCTCATGCAAGATCCTCCTTGCATGAAAGTATCAGCTGCTCATCGCCAGTCAAAATCAGATCATCTACATACAGTACGATGATCAACAGCTTCCCCTCCACCACAATATGGTACAGGTTTGGATCCGCCTCACTCTTGGAGAATCCAAGCCCAGTGAAGTAGCTGTCTATCCGAGTGTACCAAGCACGAGGTGCTTGCTTCAGCCCGTACAGTGCTCTCTTGAGTCGGCACACATGCGACTCACTGCTAAAGATCTCAAAACCTTCAGGCTGCTCTATGTACACCTCCTCCTCAATAACTCCATTAAGGAACGCAGTCTTCACATCCATCTGATGAATGTGCCACCCCATCTGCGCTGAGAGAGCAAGGATCGTCCGTATGGAAGAGTACCTTGCGACAGGTGCAAAGGTCTCCTCATAGTCAATCCCCTCGATCTGTGAAAAGCCACGGGCGACAAATCTCGCCTTATACTTCTCCACACTCCCGTCAGCCGCCTGCTTCACCTTGTAGATCCATCGCGAACCCACCACTGATTTTCCCACCGGTCTTGGGACAATCTCCCATGCACTGTTCCTGATGATCGAATCATATTCTTCAATCATGGCATCAACCCATGCGGGTTCCTCCATAACTTCCTCAAAAGAGGATGGCTCCGTCACAACACATTGACTCACAAGAGCCATGTATCCAGTGTACCGATCCGGTGACTGTCTCTGTCTGCGCTGTGCTGTAGGTGGTCCTACAACCTTCTCTGCATCCCGAGCCGGTCGCTCAGCTTCTGTAGTGCGCATGCGCCCTCTGATGGTTGGCGCTGCCTGGGTGGTTTCTTCCACCTCCTGAACCTCCTCTTGTGGCTGATCCACATCCGGAGGCTCCTCCTTAGGAACTAACAGCTCCTCATCTGCATGCAAGTGTAGCTCCCTCTCAAGCGAACACTGCATGGCTTTCTCCTCCTGAAATTTTATATCCCGTCGCACAACAGTCTTGCGACTGTCTGGCACATACACCCGATAGTTGTGAGGTGTATCGGTGTACCCCACAAATATTCCAACTTCAGCAGTTGGATCCAGCTTCCTTCTCGCATCCTTCGTCACATGCATGTAGACAGGAGATCCGAAAATCCGCAAATGGGAAATATCAGGCCTCTTGCCAGAATAAGCCTCCTCTGGTGTACTCATGCCCAGAACCTTGTGAGGACAACGGTTCTGCACATACACTGCTGTATTGCATGCCTCAGCCCACAAGTGAAGGGGTAGGCCCTGATCATGCAACATCGCCCGTGCAGCACCCACGATCGTTCTGTTCTTCCGCTCAGCCACCCCGTACTGCTGTGGGTTATGGGGTGCGATGAGCTCTCTCCGAATCCCTTCTGCGCTGCAGAACTCCTTGAATTCAGCCGAGATGAATTCACCACCGTTATCACTCCTTAGAGCAATCACCTTCTTCCCCGACTCCTTCTCGACCAGTGCTTTAAACTCACGGAACTTCGCGAATGTATCGCTCTTCTTCTGCATGAAGAAGATCCAGCACTTTCGAGAGAAATCATCAACAAAGATCACATAATACCTGTGCTTTGCTGTCGAAGCAACTGAGAAAGGACCACACACGTCTGTGTGAACTCTCTCAAGGATCGTCGTGGCGCGACTATCCTTCTCGTGAAAGGTGGCTTTCACATGCTTCCCTAAAGTACACCCCTTGCACTGATCTGACTGCGCAAGAGTGCCCTTAGGAAGTCCAGTAGAAATCTGCTGCAGAATCTTCAAAGCTCCATGGTGAAGGTGGCCCAATCTCCTGTGCCACAGTTCGCCCTCATCATCCCGACTCACCACTTCTCCCGCTTTGCATGCCATAGCTGCGCAGCCATCTACCTGCAACTGATAAAGGTTCTTAGTTCGAACCCCTATCTTCCGGGTCTCTCCAGTAGTCTTATTGCGCAGGAAGGCTTTTCCTTCGCTGAAGACCACATCATACCCCTTATCCTCCAACATCGCCACAGAGATCAAGTTCTTCTTCAATCCAGGTACATGCATGACATCCTTTAGTACAAAGGGTTTACCAGGCTCCCTCTAAAAGGATATGGTACCGATACCAGTCACACTGTATCTACCATCATCGCCCATCTCGATGTGCACACCCAAATCTTTGTCCTCCAGATCTGAGAACAAATCCCGATCTCCCGTCATATGAAATGACGCACCGCTGTCCAAGAACCACACCGATCCCATCACACTTGAAACCAAGCATGCGATCGGTGAAAAGTCAAGCTCGAACTGTGAAGCCAAAGCTTCTCCATCTGCAGATCTTCCCGCTTGCTTGTTCTTCTTCTTCTTTGGAAAATTGGTAGCATAATGTCCGTGATCATGGCAATGAAAACACTTCACTTTCGCCATATCCTGCTTCTTGCCCTTTGCACCAGAATGAGAGGTTTTCTTACCCTTCCCCTTCTTTGCTTTGGCCACCAAAGCGCAATTTTCTTCATCGGCTCCCTTTGATGAAGATCCATCTCGAGTAGTCCTCCTTATCTCCTCCTGCATGAGATACGCCCAAAGGCGCTCCCATCCCGGCAGCTTCTCCCGACCATTGACACTATCTTGATATGAGTGCCAAGCCTTCGGAAGACCAAGGAGAGCCAGGTCGACCATATCCTCTTCATCGACAGTAACTCCCACACTTCCCAGTTCATCTCTGCATTGAGTGAACCTCGTGAGGTATTTGGCGATACTGTCGCCCTTCTCCATCTTGATGTTCCTGAGCTTATCTTTGAGCGCCAGCTTCCTTTGGTCACTCTTACTCTGGAATGGATCCGTCAAAGCTTTCCACATTAAATATGGAGTAGCCTTTCCATGCAGGGTGGATACAATATGATCCTTGACGCCCTCCAACAGGATCCTTCGACACTTCGCCATCTTCTTTTGCCATGCATCGACTTCAGCTGCATCAGTGGGCTTTTGGACATCCGTATCTACGAACTCCTTCAGACCATTATCTTCTAATATTGCTTCCATGCGATCCTTCCATGCAACATAATTCGAACTGCCTTCAAGAGCATATTCGAGTCGCAAACCGTTGAAAGACATTTTCAACACTGGCACCAAGAAAACAAAGCTGCTGCAAAATTCGATTCCAAACTCCAAGCTCTTATCGCTTCCGATCTACACTTGAGAACAAATTATTTCCAAATCAGAGATTGACTGCAAGGGGCTTTTACCAGACCTTTCACTTTCCGAAGAAAGATGAATCCGGAGGTTTCCTGGCCCGTATGCAGACTCTGTCCGAGGAAATAAGTTTGCAATCACCGTAATAGATCTCGACAATTAATCTTGCTCCGATACCATGTATAAATTAGCTGAATAAATCACTTATTCAATGGATATTAACCCGATTACACATCAATTTCAAATTGCATGCATAACACATAATCTCATCTACAATTAATTGTCACATGCGGAAATAATAGAAGCGATCGCACATCAAATCAATCACACATTAACTCAGTATGTATGGGGAAAGCCTATAGCTGAAAACCCCGCAGCTATATGTGTATATTATAATGGAGAAATCAAGTAACAAACTCAGTACAATACTCCTCACAAGTACTCAGTACTTTCTCATACAGTTACTCACAATCTAGCTCAGTTTTGAACAGGTTACTGGTTCAAAACTCACCGCTAATTGCCTTGCCTCTATTGCGTGTTTCAATGCTATGGGATGGCCTCTTTATATAGATAAACCACCAGCCTGAACTGCGCAATCCTCATGGGCTTACTCCACCTATCTGTGTGTTGCAAATAGCAACAGTATAGTCACAACTGATAGCTAACTCCACCCTTTCATCTACCTCTTTCACTGGTCTCCACTGAACCGATCATGCACTGTAGTGAACTGATGTGTTCTTGAGTTGAATAATGAGTTACTAATTAATGAATTAAATAATATTTAATTCACTCCACTCATAACTAATTGATTAGCCAGTTAAACTAATCTCAACTAGTTCAACTAAGATAAACAGAACACAACTCCACTATCTGTCTCATTAACTCCTCCAAAACTTCTGCCACTGAAGTCCAACTGAAGTCAACCATGCAAGATGCCATCAAACCCTAGGAACCACGTGATTCCTCTCTCAGTTGCATGAGCCACCTCCATGACTCGAACTGAAGTGCTCCAAGAGAGTAAACTGCTGTTTATAGTCAAAATATTATTAAGGGTAAATAATATTTGACTTCCATATTTTTAGGAGAGGCAGTCTAAAAATAGCCCGTGACCTAAAAATATGAGTCTCATCTATTTTTACCAACATGTCGCATACTTCAAGAATCTCCAACTGGAATCCCCGAATCATGCTCCGTATGTCTAAAAATAGACATAGTCTAAAAATAGACTTTGCGCAAGAATTTTCCTGCGGGCCCATTTAGTGAAGGCGACTTCATTTCACTAAGCTCCATCATCTGTTTAAGATTCTCACCAAAGAGATACATTAGCAGGCAAAAATTACTTTTCATTCTTGGATGGTTTTAGTGGCTATAATCAAATTCAGGTAGCACCTGAAGATCAAGATAAGACCACATTCACCTGTCCATGGGGAACTTTTGCCTATCGAGTACTTCCTTTTGGGTTATGTAATGCACCAGCAACATTCCAAAGAGCAGTACTAGGAATTTTTTCTGATCTAATCCATGATTGTGTAGAGGTTTATATGGATGATTTTACAGTCTATGGTAATTCATTTGAAGAGGCATTAGAAAATTTGGAAAAAGTTCTTATAAGATGTAAAGAAACAAACCTTTCATTAAGCCATTAAAAATTCTTTATGATGTTTACTGAAGGTATTGTTTTGTGGCATCATATTTCAGGAGATGTGATTAAGGTTGATAAATCAAAAGTTGAAGTCATCTCCAAGTTGCCTATTCCAAATTGTCAAAGAGATGTTAGAAGTTTTCTAGGATTTATTGGATACTATAGAAGATTTATAGAAAACTTTACTAAAATAGCATCTCCACTCTTAAAACTGCTTACAAAAGACTGTGAATTCAAATGGGATCCTGATTGTCAATCAGCCTTTGAAACTTTGAAAACAAGAATATCTGAAGCACCTATCTTGAGAGGACCAAATTTGAAACTTCCTTTCCATATTTCTACAGATGCTTCAGATACAGCTCTAGGAGCTGTGTTGGGTCAAAAGGATTTAGTCCCTTATGCCATTTACTATACCAATAAAAATTTGACTCCCACTGAGTTGAACTATACTGTAACTGAAAAAGAGTTTTTAGCTGTTGTTCATGCAATCAATAAGTTTAGACATTATATAATAGGCTATGAAACTTTTATTCATACTGATCATTCTGCGATTAGATATCTAATGAACAAACCTGTTACTAATGGCAGAGTGACAAGATGGCTCCTACTTTTACAGGAATTCAATATTACTGTGTTGGATAGACCAGGGAAGCAAAATACAGTAGCTGATTTCTTGTCTAGGATTCAGAATACTAAAGAAGATTCTCCTGTAGAGGATAAGTTTCCTGATGAATACTTGTTTGCAGTAACTGTTAAGACTCCTTGGTATGCAGATATTGCTAACTATTTGGTTACAGGGAAACTGCCTTCACATTTATTTCCAAGTGAAAAACGAAAAATTAGTCAGGAGAGTTCAAAATATTCATGGATTTCTAATGAATTGTTTAAAACAGGGCCAGATCTTGTGATCAGAAGATGTGTCAGGGAAGATGAAATGCCTGATATTCTTAAGGCATGTCATGATGAACCATGCGGCGGACACTTTGCAGACAAAAGGACGGCCTATAAAATCCTCTCTTTAGGATATTATTGGCCTTCCCTCTTCAAAGATGCACAACAATATGTCAAAAGGTGTGACAGCTGCCAAAGAGTAGGGAAACCTACCCTTTCAAATGAAATGCCATTGCAACCACAGGTACTCATCGAACCCTTTGAGAAATGGGCTTTAGATTTCATTGGACCTATTAACCCACCATCTAAGAAAAAGAAGTATATATTGGTTTGTACTGATTATGTTACTAAATGGGTAGAAGCCAAAGCATTAGTGTCTGCTACTGAAAATTCAGTTGTTAATTTTCTTTATGAGGATATTTTTACTCACTTTGGTGTTCCAAGAGAAATTGTGACAGATCAGGGAAGCCAATTCACATCCAACCTGGTGGAGAATTTGATGGAAGAATACTAAATCAAGCACAGACGATCTACTCCTTACCATCCGCAAGAAAATGGTCAAGTGGAGTCTACAAACAAAGTTCTCGAAAGTATCATCACCAAAACTGTTCATCTACATAGAAGAGATTGGGCAGAAAGGCTTCCTGAAGCCTTGTGGGCCTACATAACTACATGGAGAAATACAACAAGACATTCTCCCTATGAACTTGTTTATAAGAAAGAAGTCCTGCTCCCCATTGAGTTCCAAGTCAAGACCTTCAAGATAGCATTTCAGTTGGGGATGGACTTATCAGAAGCCCAAAAGCATAGAATGGAGCAATTGAATGAGCTAGATGAGATCAGACAAGAAGCAATTTTAAGAACTGATCTAGTTCAATATCAAAGAGCTAAATGGCATGACAAGTACATCAAAGAGAAAAAGTTTCAAGAAGGAGATTGGGCATTGTTATTTGATTCCAAGTTTAAAGATTTTAAAGGAAAATTTCAGACTCATTGGCTTGGGCCATATGAGATTGACAAGATCTTTAGCAATGGAGCGGTAAGAATCAAGACCATTGATGAATTTCAAAATCCTCTTATTGTTAATGGCCACAGATTAAAGATCTATCATAAGCCACTCTCAAAAGAGGAATTTGTCAAAATGTTTCAATATAATTCTGTAATAAGGCTAGTGAAGAAGAATCCTTCTTCTCCATCAGCCTAGCCTTTGTTCTTTTCAGTTTCAAGTAAATAAAAAATAAAAAAAAATAAAAAAATTATAAGCCTAAAAACCAATCACTGATTGGCAGTCTTATACAGAAAATGTAGGGTGAAAATCAGGAACACCTGACACCCTATATTTTCCAAAAAAAAAAAATTCTCTCTCTTATTTGACAAGTTTTATGACAACGCACTCCATTTCATTCCACTTCATTCCACTTCATTACACTCCACTTCATTTCATTTCACTTCATTTCATCTATTTCATTTCATTTCACCAATAAAATTTTCTTTCATGACCATTTTCATTCAGTCAGTTATCATCTATCCATCTCCATTCACCCAAATAATTGTTGTGTCAGTTTCCGCAGCTGACACCAGTTTCCGCAGCCAGAAGCAGTTTCTGCAGCCACCACTCTGTTTTTCAAAAATTTACAGTCAGATGTTATTTCCACAATTATGAAATCAAATGCAGGTATGAAGACATATTATGAAGACATGGGGCATTCAAAGACATCAATGAGGAGCAAATGATTGAAGACCAATGAAAAATGGCAAGAATTCCAAGGTATGAGTAAAAATTTATTTCAAATTGCATTCAAGCACATTTTTACATAGTTATAAACCATAGCTCCATTATATGCAATGATTGCGTTGATAACTCCGTAGCCATCCCACGATCTCTATACGATTCCCCCACAATCCTTGCATTTATTTCTAAACAACCTCATAATCAAGCCTCCGGTCTTCATTAGTGTTCAGCGATACGTTGATACTCCACCTGTAGTTAAGAAATGTAGTTGATTTGACTACGGCTTTTCTTAGCCGCACAAAATCCGTAGCCGTTGCATAAACGTGCTTGCATCTACTCTGTAGCCACCCAATTTTAAATATTGCCGGATGCGTTTTACTCCTCCTACTGTTCTATTGATCTCACGGCTGCATTTCCACCATGCTCACGTAACCCTTCTCTGTTCTGCTTCACCCCATTTTGTTCTCTGTTACGCTACATTCCGTATACCCATTCTCTGATATCCGCTTACAGTCACTGGTCTCTTTCTTAAACCGTGCTCATTTCCGCTAATTCAGTCATCTTACCTCCATTGAACCCTCCTCACGCAGACAAGTTTTAAAAAGCAGAAAGAAGGATGGGTCAGTTGTTGAGAACAGAACCAGAAGGACCTAAATTCATGGAAGGATATCCGCAAGTCAGAGATATATTGAAAAATGAAAAATGGCTTCGGTTTATTCAAAAGTTTAGAGGCTACCATAAGGAAGTAACAAAATCTTTTGCAAGGTCTTTCAACGTTCTGGAGGTGGAGATTGGGGACCTAAAATTTATGGTGAATGAGGCATCCATAGCAGCTGCTACAGGACTCCCTCAAGAAGGTGAACGCTGGCTCAAGAACAAGAGAATTAGTGATGAAGCCTGGAGAGTGATCCTACGTAACCCAGGTATGGATGTTACCATTTTTAAAAGGGGAATTCCTGTTCATGCTTTAAAAGAAGAGTGGGCCAGTTTACTGTTAGTTATTCAAAAATTTATCACCTGTGAGGGATGTTTTGGATCAATGTATATGTATCATACCCGACTGTTGATGAATTTCCTAGACAACCAGGCCCTCAATCTGCCATACTTTTTATTAAACAGTTTGAAGAAGATGTCTGTAACCGTCCAGAAGCATCTAGGGGACGTAGAACCACATTTGTATCACCATGGTCTTGTGAAAATTTTGATTGAAAAACAGTTAAAAGAGAAAAAGGACACATGGGAACAATTTTTAATTAGGAATTTCTTTGAAGAACCCGAAGAAACTCCTGAAGGCAGTACACCAAAAAGAAGGGGCACAAGTGATAAAAATCAAAGTACTCCTACTAACACAGTTGAAAGAACTAGTAGAGAGGAAAGACTGTCTAAAAGGAAGAAGGAAAAGATTGAAGAAAGAAAAAGCATTGAGGCTGTGCATCAAACCCCTTCCTCAGAAGAAGATCATCAAGTGTTATCTGAGAGACTAGTTCACCTTCAGGAACAGTCATCTATGGCCAAAAAGAGGGGAAAAGAAAAACAAAAGGGAAAAGACAGTAGTCCACAGTATGTAAGAAGAAGTTCCAGGCTTAAAGGAAAGTGGAAGAAAACACAGACAAAAGGACCTTATTTTATTGATTTGGGAGAAGTAACACCTGAACAAAGTCCAATTGGCCATATTCCACCTAATTCTTAGTCAAACGTTGAAGCTAGTCCTCAAGATGTTGACATGAGCCCTTTTCAGCTAGATTTTGAAGACAATTCTCCTCCACAGCATTTTGGAGACAGCCCAAGGAAAACGACACTTGAGATAGATCCAAAGCAGCAAGAGGTGTATGATTACATAGAATCCTTAGAAAGGACAACCACGGGCCCCAACACCTCATCCAATCAGCCTCATACAACACAAGAAGCTCTAGTCCAATCATTGAAACAAGAAGTCTTTGAGTTGGAGGTTTTAAATAGACACATTAAAAATGAAAATGAGGCATTAAAGGAACAAAGAAAATTGGACAAGATCATTCATGACAATACCATGCTACATCTGGGACTATGGCAGAAAAAGAACAGGAAATTGAAGAAGAAATGCTAGAAGTTAAGTAGAGCACTGATTAATATCAAATTCAGATGCTTGATGAAAAAGCCCAGGATGTTAGCAGCACCAAGGAAGAGGAGGAGATGACTAGATGTACTGGCTGAGGTATCAAGGCATATGAATTAAAAGGGGATGATCACAATTTTGGTTGCATGAGGACATGCAACACCTTCACAGTGGGGGTATGTTGAGTCTCAAATCTGCATCTTTCTTATACACCTTTCTAGACTTTTTCCATTTACCTGGACCTCCTAAGCTATCAATATCATTGCATATTAATCATAAAAGAGCATTTAAAATGGTTTTTAACTATGTTTTGTGTCTGCTGTTTGAATTAGATTTTTGCTCATTGAGCTGCGGAATCTTGTCACTTTCCGCAGCTGCTGCAACTTTCCGCAGCCATTTTGTTAAAGTCTACATTGCAGGTGTCTTCAGGAAAATCGAGCCACATGGGCAAGTTGGAAATGACATGGACATGGATCGAGTCCTATTGGCTCAGTCGAATTCACCTAAGAATGCTATGGTCAAAGGTAGCCAAGTGGTGGTCAACCGTAGAGTCCCACGGTGACAGAATTCTGTTTTTCATCACGTGAAGACTTGCGTGGCCGTTTCTAAATCACGGGAGACATATCAACACCTGTAAACGGCTCCATAAGCCGAATCCAACAACCACTTTCCATAGATTTAATCTTCACGGCAGCCATGATGCTAGATTTCTGGACGTGGTTGTTCACGTGTCTTCTATCAGCGCAGACTTTAGGGAATTAGTTATGTCACCCTCTGTTATAAATAATGCATTCTCATACGCATAATAGTTAGTTCTTGTAATGTAATTCTGTTGTAAAGAAATCCACTATGCCGTAACATTTTTTCCATTGTTATGACTGCATTTTGAATATATGAGAAGACTTTGTTTATCAGCGTAATTCGTGGTTGATAGCTGTTGTCCGAGGTTTGTGTAGAGGGCACCTGCACACGCTGAGGTTTTGTGTATTACTGTATAGTTTCATGCTTCATTTCCTTACGTTCATTGTGCCATAGTCATTCACGTGTATATATATTACATCTTTCATGGTATTTATGTTTCATCTTTGTCCATAATATTTCATGCTTTACGTTTTACTTCTGTCCATAATCTTTCATGCTTTATATTATTGTTAAATGATCAGTGTTTTTGTTCCAGATTACAATAGGCAGCTCGGACATTTGCACATCATTTTATAATGACTAATGACATGGAATCAATCTTGTCCTTCTGCTGATTTCTTTTTCGTAGTTTTTAATTCCATCGCTGTTTTATTCATTTCAGTTTTGTACATTTGCTTTACTAGTTAATTAGATATTAAATTGCTCATGTCATTATCAGTTACCTCCGAAAGCCATAGCGAGACTAATGGTGAGGGATTGAAGTATGAGTGTGTAGTTTGATATTAGTTTATTTTTCTGCAAGTTAGATATTAAATTGCTCATTTCATTATCAGTTACCTCTGAAAGCCATAGCGAGACTAATGGTGAGGAATTGAAGTATGAGTGTGTAGTTTGATATTAGTTTATTTTTCTGCAAGTTAGATATTAAATTGCTCATGTCATTATCAGTTACCTCCGAAAGCCATAGCGAGACTAATGGTGAGGGATTGAAGTATGAGTGTGTAATTTGATATTAGTTTATTTTTTTCTGCAAATTAGATATCAGATTGCTCAAGTTGTTTATGATTACCTCCGAAAGCCATAGTGAGACTAATGGTGAGGGGTCAGAATATGAGTTGATGTAATTTGATTTTAGTTTTATTTTATTTGCAATCTTTTCTTTGAGTACAATTTCTTTTGTATTTAGACAGCAGCAAGGGTAATGGTTTTCATGCTCAATAGTTCACTGTTTGTTTAACTAGTATAGTGGCACATTTTCATTTTCTTTTAGGAATTAATTTTGTCAATTGCATGTTTAAAGCCCTTTTGAAATTTGAAGTTTGGGAAATCATTATAAAGAACATCATTTTCTTGAACATCTATATCCATACTTGGCTTTTAAAAATTTTCATTTCATATTAGGAAACCAACCAAGATAAAAAATAAAAAGACAAAAAAAAAACGAAAAAAAGTAAGAGATAGGTTATCTTGCACATATAGTGCGCCACACTTCGTCAGCTTACAAATCCCGAATTGACAAATTAATGTAGCAATTTAGGACACACTAAATTGACCAAACAATGTGCACATGCGATTGTTTTTATTTCCGCAATTAATGATCAATGGTAGAAGAGATTCTGTATTGTGCATGAAGTTAAAATAGTGTGTGATCAGGAGAATATCGATGGATAACATATCAGTTATCAAATTTCTACAGAAATTGTAGAAATTTTCTTAATAATGAAGATTTATCCACTGATATTATCCTGGTCACACACTAATTCGAATTCATGCATAACACATAACCTCTTCTACAGTTGATCATCAATTTGCGGAAATAGAAACAGTCGCATGCGCACATAAACACAATATGTAATGGGGAAAGCTTATAGCTGAAAACCCCCAGCTATTTTGTATATTATAATGGAAGAGAACATGTAACAATACATAGCACAATACTCCTCACAAGTACTCAGTACTATGTCCAGAATTTACACACAAACTAGCTCAGTTTTGAACAAGTCACAGGTTCAAAACTCATCCACTATCTGCCTGCCTCTATTGCGAAATCCAAGTTGGTGTAATGAGAGATCCAAGTTCGAATATCCTTGGCTTCAACTGCACAATCCTCATTGGAAATCTCCTCCAATGCTTGTGCAAATCTCATGCACAACTAATGTCGCAACTAATAGCAAACTCACCCTTTCATCTACCTCTTCCACTGGTCTTCACTGAACTGTCCATGCACTGCAGTCAACTGATGTGTTCTTGAGTTGAATAATGAGTTAATAATTAGTGAATTAAATAATATTTAATTCACTTCACTCATCTCTAGTGTATTAGCTAGTTAAACTAAATACAACTAGTTCAACTAAGTTAAACAGAACACAACTCCACCAACTGTCTCATCAACTCCACCAAACTCCGCCACTTGAGTTCTAACTGAAGTCAACCATGCATGAGCTCACCAAACCCCTAGGAATAGCGTAATTCCTTCTGTCAGATGCATGGGCCACATCCGTAGCTCCAATTGAAGTGCTGCAAGAGGATAAACTGAAGTTTATAGTCCAAATATTATTAAGGGTTAATAATATTTGACTGACCTATTTTTAGACAGGCAGTCTAAAAATAGACTTCGACCTGTATGTCTAAAAATATAGGTCCATCTATTTTTACCAACTCGACCAATCATCCAAGAATAGCATACTGCAACTCCCAGACCATGCTCCATATGTCTAAAAATAGACATAGTCTAAAAATAGACTTTGCGCCAAAAAATAGCCTGCGGGCCCACTTAGTGAAGGCGACTTCATTTCACTAAGCTCCATCATCTTGCTGCATTTTCAACACTCCCTCTCAGCAAGATATGGATTATCCGCAACCCCTATCCTGCCTCTGTGGAATTCAAACTTGCTCCTGGTGAGCGCCTTCGTCAGGATGTCGGCATCCTGATCCTCCGTGGGAACATATGAAAGCATCATGATTCTCCGCTGAACACAATCTCTGATATGATGGTACCTAATGTCGATGTGTTTGGATCTATCATGAAATACTGGATTAGCTGAGAGTTTAATGCAACTCTGGTTATCACAATAAATCACTGTAGGCTCCAAATGCAACCCGAACAATCCAACGAGGATCTTCCTCATCCAAATAGTCTTGCATGTAGCCAAGCTAGCTGCCATGTACTCGGCCTCTGCTGAACTGAGTGCCACGGATCTCTGCTTCCTGCTGTACCAGGAAACTGCTGTCGACCCAATGCTGAAAACTCCTCCAGATGTGCTCTTCCGGTCCGTTGGGCTCCCTGCCCAATTTGCATCAGTGAAGCCAGAAAGCTTCGCTCCATCCTCCTGTCTATACCATAGACCATATCCCGATGTGCCTCTGATATAGCGCAATACATGCTTGCCTGCCTTCCAAAAGAGCTTGGTAGGCTTAACCATAGCTTGCGAAAGCTGGTTAACTGCATAGCATATATCGGGTCGTGTATTGACCAGATACATAAGCGACCCCACCAACTATCGATAGACAGTGGCATCCACTACCTCCGCTGAAGTAGAATCCTCCTTCCTCCAACCACCAGGAAGAGGAGTGTCAACAGGCTTGCAGCCATGCATGTTGAACCTCTCCAGTATCTCCCGGGCATACTTACCCTGAGAAACAAACAGTCCTCCACTGCGCTGCCAAATCTCCAATCCCATGAAATAATGAAGGAGGCCCAAGTCCTTCATCTCAAACTCTCTAGCAAGATCCTCCTTGCATGAAAGTATCAACAGCTCATCACCCATCAAAATCAGATCATCTACATATAGTACAATGATCAGCAACTTCCCCTCCACCACAATCTGGTACAGGTTAGGATCCGCCTCACTCTTGGAGAATCCAAGTCCGGTGAAATAACTGTCTATCCGTGTGTACCAAGCACGAGGTGCTTGCTTCAGCCCGTACAATTCTCTCTTGAGTCGGAAAACATGTGACTCACTGCTGAAGATCTCGAAACCTTCAGGCTGCTCTATGTACACCTCCTCCTCAGTGACTCCGTTGAGGAACACAGTCTTCACATCCATCTGATGGATGTGCCATTCCATCTGCGCTGAGAGAGCTAGGATCGTCCGTATGGAAGAGTTCCTTGCGACAGGTGCAAAGGTCTCCTCATAATCGATCCCCTCGATCTGTGAGAAGCCACGGGAAAAAAATCTTGCCTTGTACGTCTCCACACTCCCGTCAGCCGCCTGCTTCACTTTGTAGATCCATCGCGAACCCACCACTAATTTCCCCTTCGGTCGTGGGACAATCTCCCATGCATTGTTTCTAACAATCGAATCATACTCTTCCACCATGGCATCTACCCATGCGGTTTCCTCCACATCTTCCTCGAAAGAGGATGGTTTTGTCACGAAAAATTTGCTCACAAGAGCCATGTATCCAGTGTATCAGTCCGGTGACTGTCTCTGTCTGCGCTGTGCTATAGGTGGTCCTACAACATTCTCTGTATCTCGAGCCAATCGCTCAGCTTCTGTAGTGCGCTTGCGCCCTCTGATGGTTGGCGCTGCATGAGTGGTCTCTTCCACCTCATGAACTTCCTCTTGTGGCTGATCCACATCCGGAAGCTCCTCCTTAGGAAATAATAGCTCCTCATCTGCATGCAAGTGTGGCTCCCTCTCAAGCGAACACTGCATGGCTTTCTCCTCCTGAAACTTGATATCCCGTCGCACAACAGTCTTGCGACTGTCTGGAAAATACACCCGATAGTTGTGAGGTGTATCAGTGTACCCCACAAATATTCCAACCTCTGCGGTCGGATCCAGCTTCTTTCTGGCGTCCTTTGTCACATGCATGTAGACAGGTGAGCCAAAAATCCTCAGATGAGAGATGTCAGGCCTCTTGCCAGAAAACGCCTCCTCCGGTGTACTCATGCCAAGTATCTTGTGAGGACAACGGTTCTGCACATACACTGCAGTATTGCATGCCTCGGCCCACAAGTGAAGGGGTAGGCCCTGATCATGCAACATCGCCCGTGCAGCACCCACGATCGTTCTGTTCTTCCGCTCAGCCACCCCGTTCTGCTGTGGGTTATGGGGTGCGATGAGCTCTCTCTGAATCCCTTCTGCGCTGCAAAAGTCCTTGAATTCAGCCGAGATGAATTCACCACCATTGTCACTCATAAGAGCCTTCACATGCTTCCCCGATTCCTTCTCAACTAGCGCCTTGAATTCATAGAAATTTGAAAATGTCTCGCTCTTCTTCTGCATGAAGAAGATCCAGCACTTCCGAGAGAAATCATCAACAAAGATCACATAGTACTTGTGCTTTGTTGTCGAAGCTACAGAGAAAGGACCACACACGTACGTGTGAACTCTCTCAAGGATCGTCGTGGCGTGACTATCCTTCTCGTGAAAGGTGGATTTCACACATTTTCCCAAGGTACACCCCTTGCAGCGGTACGGCGTACAGAGTACCCATAGGAAGCCCAATAGAAATCTCTTTACTTGGTATCTTCAAAGCGCCATGGTGAAGGTAGCCCAATCTCTCATTGCCATGATTCGCCCTCATCATCTAGGCTCACCATTGCTTCCGCCTTGCATTGCATTGATGTGCGGCCATCTCTGCCCATAAGCTTGAGAAAGGTTCTTAACTCGAACCCCCTATCTTCGGGTCTCTCCGGTTGTCTTCTTAGCAGCGGGAAAGCCTTTCCCTGGCGAAAGACAACATCATCCCCTTGTCTTCCTTTCATACCAGAGATCGGATTCTTCATCAATCACAGAACATACGATACTTCCTTCAATACGAATGGATTACCGGACTCCCTCTCAAAGGAAATGGTACCAATACCGGTCGCATTGTATCTACCATCATCGCCCATCTCGATGTGCACTCCAAGATCTCTTTCCTCGAGATCTGAAAACAGATCCCGATCTCCTGTCATGTGAAATGACGCACCACTGTCCAAGAACCATACTGATCCCATCACACTTGAGACCAAGCATGCGATCAGTGAAAAATCCATTTCAAACTGGGAGGCCAATGCCTCTCCCATTGCAGATCCCGCAACCTTCTTATTTTTCTTCTTCTGCGGACAATTTGTGGCATAGTGTCCGTGCTGGTGATAGTGAAAACACTTCACCTTGGACATGTCTTGCTTCTTTTCTTTCGCACCAGACAGAGAAGCTTTCTTTCTCTTCCCCTTCTTTGCTTTGGCAACCAAAGCGCAATTTTCTTCATCAGATACCTTTGATGAAGATCCGTCCCTGGTAGTCCGCCTTATCTCCTCTTGCATGAGATCCGCCCAAAGTTGCTCCCATCTAGGCAACTTCTCCCGACCATTGACAGAGTCCTGATAGGAATGCCAACTCTTTGGAAGACCAAGGAGAGCCAGGTCCACCAAGTCCTCTTCGTCGATAGTCACCCCCACACTTCCCATCTCATCTCTGCATTGAGTGAACTTCGTGAGGTACTTGGCGATACTGTCGCCTTTCTCCATCTTAATGTTTATGAGTTTATCCTTGAGCGCCAACTTCCTTTGGTCGCTCTTGCTCTAGAATAGATCTTTCAATGCTTTCCACATCAAATATGGAGAAGCTTTTCCATGCAGGCTGGATACAATGTGATCCTTCACGCCCTCCAACAGAATCCTTCGACATTTCGCCATCTTCTTTTGCCAAGCCTCAACTTCAGCAGGATCATTAGGCTTTTGGACATCCATATCTACGAACTCCTTCAGCCCATTATCTTCTAATACTGCCTCCATCCGATCTTTCCATGCAACATAATTCGAACTGCCTTCAAGAGCATATTCGAGTCACAAACCGTTGAAAGACATTTTCAACTCTGGCACCAAGAAAACAAACTGCTGCAAAATTTGAATTCCAAACTCAAAAACTCAACTGCTTCTGGATCTGTGAGAACAAATTATTTCTAGCACAGATATCGACTGTAAGGGCATTTACTGGATATATCACCTTTTAGAGAAAGGATGGATCCAGAGGCTACCTGGCCCGTTACAGACTCTGTCTACCGAAATAATATTGTAATCACTGCAATAGATCCCGATGATTGATTCGCTCTGATACCATGTAGAAATTTGCTGAATAATGAATATTTATCCACCGAGATTATCTTGATCACATACTAATTCGAATTCATATGCAACACATAATCTCTTCTACAATCAATCATCAATTTGCGGAAATAGAAACAGTCGCATGCGCACATAAAAACAATATGTAATGGGGAAAGCTTATAGCTGAAAACCCCCAGCTATTTGTATATTATAATAGAAGAGAAACATGTAACAATCTCAGTACAATACTCCTCACAAGTACTCAGTACTGTCTCCAAAAGTTACACACAAACTAGCTCAATTTTGAACAAGTCACAGGTTCAAAACTCATCCACTAATTGCCTGCCTCTATTGCGCAATCCAAGTTGGTTCAATGAGAGATCCAAGTTCGAATATCCTTGGCTTCAACTGCGCAATCCTCATGGGAAATCTCCTCCAATGCTTGTGCAAATATCATGCACAACTGATGTCACAACTAATAGCAAACTCACCCTTTCATCTACCTCTTCCACTGGTCTTCACTGAACTGTCCATGCACTGTAGTAAACTGATGTGTTCTTGAGTTGAATAATGAGTTAATAATTAGTGAATTAAATAATATTTAATTCACTCCACTCATCTCTAATGTATTAGCTAGTTAAACTAAATACAACTAGTTCAACTAAGTTAAACAGAACATAACTCCACCAACTGTCTCATCAACTCCACCAAACTCCGCCACTTGAGTTCTAATTGAAGTCAACCATGCATGAGCTCACCAAACCCCTAGGAATAGCATAATTCCTTTTGTCAGATGCATGGGCCACATCCGTAGCTCCAACTGAAGTGCTGCAAGAGGATAAACTGAAGTTTATAGTCCAAATATTATTAAGGGCTAATAATATTTGACTGACCTATTTTTAGACAGGCAGTCTAAAAATAGACTTCGACCTGTATCTCTAAAAATAGAGGTCCATCTATTTTTACCAACTCGACCAATCATCCAAGAATATCATACTGCAACTCCTAGACCATGCTCCATTTGTCTAAAAATAGACATAGTCTAAAAATAGACTTTGCGCCAAAAATAGCCTGCGGGCCCACTTAGTGAAGGCGACTTCATTTCACTAAGATCCATCATCTTGTCGCATTTTCAACAGAAATATTTTAGACAGGTACCCACTGAGTTTCTATGGGAGGCTGATCATATGTTAAAGAAGGTTCTCAGAGATGGGGAATTTCAGTATGATGATAGGCATCACTAGGAATGGTTCATTGCTATGCTGCTACCTCACCTGCGTGGACCTATGGGTCAGTAAGTGATTGAGACACAAGATAAATCCTTGGATATTTCTATGAAGCTAGAAGCTGTGCCAAGAGATGATGCCCAGTTTTGGGTGCAACAGATCCAGGGATAGCTAGAGGCAATTCACCTCGAAATCCAGAATCTGCGGAAAGAGTGAGGATAGATAGCTAGCCCAGACATATGGTGCATAAGATGCAGGGTGTCCGGCCACACCAAGGATCAGTGTATGCTGGCAGACTACATGCAGGCTAGGGGGCCCAACCAATTGCATCCTAAAGAGGCTGCAGGACCAAGTGGTACGACGTTATGGTGCACTGACTATTGCGTAGCTAGACTAAATGATACCAACCACTGCCCGCGTCTTGGTGCGTATGTTCCAGAATTGAAGAAACAATGGTTCTGCATCTTCTCATCTGTGGGACATGGCAAACATAGCTGTCAGACATATGACTTAATGATAGACCGAGGAAACCTATACAGGGTACATGCTGGCCCTTCTTTACCACTGTATCCCTCAGGAAGAGGAGGCTCCCTAGCAAGAGGTAGGGGAGTGGGAAGGGGTGGAGGCACATGTCAGGGAAGAGGGCAACTGATATGTTACAACTGTGGAGAAATAGGGCACTTTGCAAGTTATTGTCCGAGCCCTGCACAACAATCTTGCCGATATTATAGACAATTGGATCACGTGATTGAAGATTGCCCAGTACTAATAGAAAAAATGCAGGAAAAACAACAGACACCAACACAGAATGTGCAGAGGGTTAAGGCAGAACTGCGCGATGAGGGACCAAGTATTAATGTCATAACGCGTAGCGGCATGGCTACTAGAGGAGCTGAGAAGAAAGCTGTGGCTGAACCCCTTATCTAGAAAGCTGTTATCAAATAAGAAAGCTTGGACCTATAGAAGGAGAAAGAAACCTTTGTTGAAGCTCGCAAAGACTTTACGAAGGATGAGACATCTACTTTCAAGGCTCTGACAAACCTAAGAATGAACGACGAAGTTAAACCATTCCTACAGGCATGTATGGAGCTGCTACACAACCAGAAGAAAGAACTGGCCCTCCCACATACGTTCACAAACTGTACCAGCATAAGAAACGACTGGGTCGGTAAATGTGGCTAACAGTGCAGATCAGTGACTACGAGATGGATCAGGTCATTCTGGATTTGGGATCTGATGTGAATGTCCTACCCAAACAAACATGGAATCGGATGGGAGAACCTAAGCTGGAGTGGTCTACTGTACAACTGCGCATGGCTAACCAACATAAAATCATACCATTAGGAAGGTTGTCAAAGATTATGGTAGATATCGCAGGAGTTAAGGTACGCGCAGATTTTGAAGTAATTTAGATTGTGGAAGATGTAGACCCTTATCCTACAATCCTGGGACTGGATTGGGAAATAGAAATGGGAGGCATTATCAACAAAAAGAAAATGAGCATGGTTTTTGAGAATGAGGGTACGAAAGTGATAGTCCCTCTAGACCCTGCGGAAGGAGAGTGGTATACAAACCAGTGCACGAAGAAGACGACGCAGATCATATTTATAAAATCACCGCCCGAGACAAGGATTGGATTAACCCTACAACCAATGGTGTGCTTTGTTGGGAAAAAGACAGTGAATTCCTCTCTGACTCCGATGGGGAGATAGAAAATTGTCAGAATCGGCTACATGACGTATCTGCGTTGAAATGTCTTAGGATCAAGAAGAGCTTCCAGTGTATCTCCTCAGAGGTAAGAGAAATGCCCTACTTTGATGTTTTTGGTAGTATCAAGGATTTTTTGCGAACATTTAAAGCTGAAGTTCCAAGGGAGCGAAGAATGTGGGCACTTAACCTAGCCATGCACACAACCCCTGCACGGTTGTGGGAAAATCATAAGGGGACGTTCCAATATTGGGAGGAATGCCGCGAAATGATGATTCTACGATTCAGACCTCAGTTCACCTATGCGTAGAGGCTTTCCTTGGCCAAGGAGATTCGCGCAGGCACGTGGCCGCATGGATGGAGGCATGGTGTGAGAGGACCATGGAAGAATAGGTCCACCTATTTATCCATGCCTTGGGGTCAATTCCCACTACATGGTATTTGGATGCAGAGCTATACTAATGCACCCGCCAATGGGAGACCATGCAAGACGATTTTGTGGGAACGTTCGGGTTGATAAGCAGAACTAAGGCATTGGATGAAGCTTTACAGGACATTGATGCCTTGGTGTTTAATGAATCGCGCCCTCGTATGGAGTATGGGGCACCAGCCTGGGATACACAAATGCTGGATATTGTCAACAGCCGCAATATATCAATGGAGGAATACGATGAAGACCCATGAAATATCACTATCCTAGAATCAGAGAGAGAACATGAAGTTGCTGGACCCCTTTGTAGACCGTTGATGTGACCAAGCCTCTTAAGCTAAGTGAAGTCAACATTGGAACAGAGGAGCAACTTAAGCTAGCTAAAATTGGGGACTATTGGGATGATGATACTGTTGGGAAAGTCGCATAACTCCTCACAGAGTACCAAGACCTATTTCCTACAAATTTATCAGAACTCAAAGGGATTACAGGGGATCTAGGGGTCATGCGCATCACTTTAAATCCAGATGCGCGCCCTGTTAAGCAACGACCTTATCGATTGAACCCCAAGTATAAGCAGAAAGTCAGGGAAGAACTTGAAAAAATGATAGCCGCAAGTATCATCGAACTGGTAGAATAGTCAGATTAGGTAAGCCCTATGGTGGTCCAGGAGAAAAATACCAAAGGAGAAATAAGAATATGTGTTGACTTGTGAAAATTTAACGATGCCTACGTTCACGATCCCTTCCCTACGTCGTTTTCTAATAAAATTCTTGATAGTGTGGGAGGGCAGGAAGCGTACTCGTTCACTGACGGGTTCTCGGGCTAAGATCAGATCAGGATCGCACCTGAAGATCAGAGAAAAAATATGTTCACCACTGAATGGGGATCCTTCCAGTACAGTATCATGCTGTTTGGGCTCAAAAATGCCCCTGATTCCGGGCGAGGTCCCCATAATTGGAGAATACTTTGGCAAGCTCCACTCGATAAAATTCGACGATCACGACCTGGCTAACCTGGAGGCCTTCTTAGAATTGGCACCGAAATTATATCTTGAAAGGGTATTGGAGGATGATGTGCTCAGGGTAGTCCCCATGCCGTGGGCAAGCGGGTTGGCTGGTTCTAGATTATAAAACTTGCTGCGGATGCCTCACTTTGGCCACCAAAATGTCACTGACTGAGTTGTGATACAACTATTAGCTCTGATCTAGGACGACAGCTTATGGATCCAGGACCGCATCCCCATTTATGCCGTGCTTATTCACCGTATTATTGGTCTCCCCATGGAGGGGTCGAACCCCATGGAGCGCGTCGGTAAGAAGTATGAGAAGAATATCACTAAAAAGGTGCGTGATGACTACCATGTTGAGCGGAATACTAGGTAGTTCATGATCAACACCATTAGCGACCCCGTTGCACACATGGGTACCTTGTTGTTGGCCTGTAAAATGATGTGCAAATTCAAGGTTTCCAATGTCCCCGCTTATGTAATTCAGTTGGATGGCCGCTGCGAAAAAGGGGTCTGCTTCAACTGGCCCCAGTTCCTGTGTAATGAATTTTTGGAGAACGTGTTTGAGGCCCAGGACCATGGAAGGGAATTTTGCTACTCCTCACTGCTGCTCCTCATCGCGCTGGTTGCATGGGAGGCCCCTAAAGACTTCGTCCTCCCCGAGCTCAAGCCAGACATGTCCAAGGGGCGCGATATGCGAATCTGTGGGATTCAAAGGACGAGCAACACATCAAGAATAATAAATTCTTCTGGGTCCTATTTTAGAGTGAGATCGTAGCAGCAATCCACTCCCGACCATCCTTGTCACCAGCGATCTATGACAAGCACAAGAGCATCGCAACATTCCAAGTCATGATGCAGAATGTGCAGATCCGAGGCCATAAGGATCCAACGTGGGTATCACTAACATACATGGTCGCTGACGAAGAGATTGACCGACTCATTTCCACTTGGCCACCACACTGGAAACTGGGCTTCAAATCAAGTACATCTGACACTTCAAGTACGAGCACCACTCCGAAAACCACCCCGCCTGATACCACAAAAAAGGCAGAAGGTCATGGCAAGGACGCTGAGAAGGGTGCATAGCTAGAATCGCAGCAGGATCTAGACACGGAGGGTCTAGATGCGTAGGGTGCTAACTCCCCACGTGGGACAAAATGGACTGCCGACCCTCTCAAAGGCCAATGAAAGAAACGAAGGGCTACAAGGCCTGGTCGGGAAACTAAAGTTACCTTAACGAAGGAAGACCTAGAGCAGATCACAGATGTAGTCACCCTCACCTCCAAAGATAAATGGTCGGCTTTGGAAGAGTAGCAAAAGGCTACGGTCTCTACACTCCAGAATGAGCTCTGAGATCTGCAGCTCAAAACCAACACCCTGCAGACAAGCATGGTTTAGACAAGGCCACCCCCAACAACCAACAGTGAATTGATCATCGCAACTGAAAGTCGCCTCTGCCCCCTGCTAGGCGCAACATTCATCGTGAGCCCACCTACCTTAGGTGTGCAAGTCCAGGCCTGCGCGGAGGTGCAATTGGATTTGGCCCGGCTTCCGCATGAACCGAATATACAACACAGAGACCGCCAGGTGCATTAGCAGCTCAGTACAACTAAGTAGACGATCGTGGAAAAAATTGCTAAGGTGTCCCAGGCACAAGCCGCATGCACTCTTTCCGCCACGCAGCAGACCGAGTTAGAATTCCTAATCAATAGGCTATGCACATATGTAAATGAGGATATCCCGACCTCTCCCGCCCCCCAGGCCAATATTGAAGGACTAGTTGCAGCCCTTAAGGCTTTTAGGATGAAAATTCAGAATGTCAAGACAAAAATGGAGCAGCAGATTGCTACCTTGCAGGCCAAATTGCAGCTGGAAACTCCACCTGAGGTAAGAGCCCAGCGAGCCGCGTTGGTCACAGAGGCCACCAATTCCATTACAACTCAGATTTATCAGGGCATAGAATTGTTTGAGACAACTATGCAGCTGTGGTCTGAGGTGCAACATGATCCTCTCTTGTGCGACTTTACTCAAGAGCTGCACCAGAAGGAGGAAGAGTTTGAATAAATCAAAGCTACACGAATGCATACCAGCCACACACTTAGGGATGACATTGAAGAGCTCTGCCACAAAAAGAAGGTTCTTAGTGACCACCTCAAGCCATGGGCCAATGAAGCCATCAAGCTATCTTAGGAAGTGGATATTGCAGTTAAATAAATGAACCAAACATTGAAAAGTGTCAACGCTGCTACAGAAGGTCCAACTTCGTAGAAGTTGGTGGATATTTCACAAAAAAATGCTATGTAGAGTGAAGGAGTGCTGCCCCCTCTGGTTGATGTGATCAAGTAGCTTCAGGTGAAGATGCAAACCCCACGGGCACTGTGATTCAGGACGAGTCAGAATATTGTGTTGGGGGCCTGTTGGAACGGGGCTCCCTAAGCTGCGTTTTTGGTATAATTTTGTAATATTTGGTCTAGCGTAGGGGTTTTGGGGTGGGTCAAAGCCCCAATGTTTTGTAATGGGTTAAAGGGTAAATCTAGGGTCTGCAGGATAGAAAATACTGCGATGATATAAATAGATAGATAGTTGGGTCTATTAGGTAACGAAAAAGTAAGATTGATGCTACGTGCGAATTTTTGATCTGTCTTGGGTAGTTTTGGATAAGGACTCCTACTGGTTGTGTGCGTGGAGATCCTCAATACTACTGTGTACAGACCCCGCTGGTTGTGTGCGTGGGATGTTTTTTGTGCTGTAAGTGGGTTTTTGATACTAATGAAGGTGAAATATATTTGAAGTATATTTATAGCATTTGGATTGATCATGTTTAATACTGAAGTGCATTTGTGATATTTATTTAAGCTGCGAATGTATCTGTGATCTAAGAGTTAGCCGTGATTATAATGTTCTATGATGGTAATTGCTGATGCGCACATGGATGCAAATGTAATGATAAAATATTTTAATGATAGTAGCTTTGTTATGGTTATGTGTTGATTATACTGTTAAGAGTTTGTGAATAGACTCATTCTGTGAGAACCTGATAGTTGCAACCGCAGATCTGCCTTAATTACCTACTCTCTTCCAGGGTGTGGAAACCTGGTTCCAACACCCTCCCATACTACTTCGAGTGAGACCTTGGCCTGCGAAAGTAGGTCATTGTTGAAAGGGCCAATAGAATAGGGTTTTTTTGGAAAACCTTAACCTCCGAACCTCGGTTAGGACCCCTCAAGCCAACAGTCTTGGTATCAAATCTCGTGGAGCTGTGGTTTGTAACTAACCCAAATTTTGGTGGCCCCCGTGTTGCCAGATGGTGGCCTCCAGTTGGGCCATGTGACAACATGTGGTTGGCCATCATTTCAACCAACCAAATCACGCCAACCAATAACCAATAAAAATTCTATAAGTTGCGAGCCAGTATTGTCCCACTGTACAGTCACCCTTTTCCTAGTCAACCATGCCCAACCAGCGGTACAGACTACTGACTGGGCAACCTACATTTTTTTTCCAAAATTTCCCTGTTTGGGAAAACAGACAAAACACGTTTCTGGGAGCATACGGTGTTGGTTTTCTGCCAAACAAGTTGCGCTGGATTAAGAACAACGTGATATATAAATTCGTTCAGGTTCCACACCATTCCAACAACTTTCATTTTTTGACAATAATTTTGAGCACTTGATCAATAATATACTCAAAAAATCCTAAAGGAATGGTAAAAATTATCATTGATATATCCTCTTCACTCACCAACACTTGGTTATACCCTTCAAATCTATCCGTTAAGGACAACATCTCTGAACTATTTATCCTTTGTAGTAATTCTTCCATGTTTGGTAAAGGGATAATTGTCTTTAATGATAATGAGTTTAAGTGTTTGAAATTGAAACATAGTTTAATATGCTTTGTTTTATTTATAACCACCACTGAGTTAAATAACCACGTCGTGTGTCTAGCTGGAGCTATGATTCTTTCTTTAAGAAGCTTCTCCAATTCTTGTTTTACGAATGGTGATAGCTTGGGATTAATATGCCTTAATTTATACTTGAAATTTTGTGTTGACAATGCTAGAACCACCAACATTTATGGGATCTCATCAATATGAAGTCCCAATTAGACCTCACATAATTTGGTGTAGGAGTCCCATATGGTATAAAGGCCCAATTTCCAAGTTCTTAAATATTTTCGCTGGATCTAACTATGAGCAAGAGAGAGGGGTGAAATGGTGCCTTCAAAAATAAATAAGGTATGTCTGGTGAGTGTCCAATTATAAATGTGTCAATGTTATTCTACCACGGATAGAGGAGAAAAGTGATCCTCTAAGAGAGATGTAATAGTAACACCCAAGAAGAGACACACATGAACCAAAGGGATTCATCTTACATCCATTGGAGTAGTCCATAAGGGATGCGATGGTCATTACAACCAAAAAATGAAAAAGGTATGTATAATATCCTGTGGAATAGTCCACAAGGATGGGACAACAATAACAACCATTACAACACATTATCAATAACACCATAAATCCTGATGACCAAGAAATGATCAACAAGATGGTAGAATAAACTTATGATCGTAGATATCACAAGCATGAAGGAGTAAGGAAAAAAGAAGAAGAAATATTAGTTGGCCAAGGGGGAGGGACAAAATATCTTGATTGGATGGATACCTTGAGGAGCCTAATGGTTGAGGTCATAAATTTTAAGGTAGACAATGAAAGATTGGTAAGAGCTTAGGAGAAGCAAGTTGAAATCAATGCAATCATCTTGCAAAGCTTCTAGGACTTACAAATTGATCTGAAAGGACTGTATTAGTTTGTTGTGCTAAGTGTATTTTCAGTAAATAAAAATGTACAATTTGTCTCCATTTGTTTGCTTAAGGAATGAGTAATTTAACCATGAAACATAGATGAATTTGTGAGTTTTAAGCATGAAAATAAGCCTAAATAATATTTTACAACAGTGCATAACAGAGAAATAACATCACACATAAGTTTTACACAGCAAGCATGATGAAGCGGTTCACCCCTCCTGGGCTACATCTGCTGGTCCAACTCCCAATGGCATGTCCCTTTTGTCATTATGCTCAAAATTGTAAATACATGTGTTTAAAAGCCTCTAATGGTTGTTTTCTCTGCACCAGTGGCTCCATAATTCTCTAATTAGTCTAGAAAGACTCTTGTTTCACCAAAAATTGGTTGAAAATTGACCTCCCTAGCCATTTTCCCAATCTCAGCTACAATTTCTCCACTAAAAGTGGAGAATTGCAGTTAATTTGGCCAAAATCCCGAAATTTAGGGGCGACACTAATATTCTGCCAGTGCTAACTGCTTGCATTTAATATTATGGTTAGGGGTGGGGGTGGCCACATGATGACCCCCTTAAACCCCGCAGTCACGGTTTAAACCTTCGCACAAACAATGGAGAGGAACTGTGCTTGGAGGCGGAGGTCCGAACCCATCGGATTAACTGTCGACACTAACACACAAAAAAACTGCGCCTTGTGAATAGGCTAAGCCGTCGGGGTTTAAATTCCTGAAACTATAGCATTAACCTTCTTCAAACCACGTCTTGTGAACATGTCATAGCCACCAGGGTTTACTGTTTTGGTTAGCACAACGTTGGGGCCGCCAACGGTTTGGGATCGCTGATGGTCCTCCCCCCCCCCCCCATATGCAGCATTATTAACGTTTAAATATAATTGGTGCCCTATAGGGGTAAGGATCACCATATAGAAGAGTTGGCTGAGGCCTGTGCTGGCGCGCCGGAGGTCACGGGGTTGAACCCCCCAAACTCCACCATAATTTGACCCTTCGTACCGGGGACACATGGTAGCCTCCGAGATAGCCACGTGTCACCCATCCAATGGTGCAAAAAAACATGTACAAATCGAAGTCAACAGCCCATAAAATGACACTTGGAGAAACCTTACTGGTCTGGAGGAAATGGAATATTCTTAGTGTTATCACTCAGTAATTTCTCCAGGTTCAAGAGAGAACTTACCGAGGTAACCACAAACCTACTTCAAACTCTAGGATCTAGCCTTCCTAGGGTTCAGAGAGGGCTCTCTCTTTAAAGTTTAACTTTGTTTTGATTTATAATATTAGGCTAGTTATGAAAGTACAATTTGGTTTTGGTTTAAAGGGTTTGGTGGGAAAAAATCACTTGGAGGTAAGATAGTGATAAATATACTTGTCCATTGGGCTATGGGGTCTAAATCAAACTAGCAGCACTAGAAATCAAGGCCAAAAAGGTACAAATATATTCAAGGCAAGATAGATAAGCCTTAGAGATTTGGGAAAGTGGTTTTTTGTGAGGTGGTATGATCGGGATAAAGGGAACTTAAGGATCCTTTGATCTGGAAAATGGAAGTAGAAGGCAGAGGTCAAATGGGAGAAGGAGCAATTAAGGGTTCCTTACACTGGAAATTAGAAGAAAACATTAAAATGGCAACTAGTTAAAGATAGGGAGCACTTGACTAATCCTGTAGTAATACTCCTAGTTACACATTCAGACAAAACAAACATAAAATGAATGCGTGAAACTTAGAAAAGGAAACAGTGACAAGTAGGAAGTACGTCACTCATCAGCTTATCACAGGGATCCTGAATTATGATGCCAGTCAGCTTGTCCAGTCTGCTACTTTGAATTCAAACACACAATAGCCTCCAATGTTCAACAAAATGTCTGTAATAAGTCTAGCAATTTTATTTCACACTCAATACTTCAAATGTAGAAGTATTTATACAAAATGTAGTTACAAATATCCTAGGAGACATCTAGGAATATCTTTAGGAAATAGAAAATATCTTTACAAAATAAGAGGGACAGCTGCTTAACAAATCAGCAAGCTGTCCTCTTATCCAAAAAAAATAGAACTACTTTATCTAACAAGGATATTTTGAGTGATTAGATGTCCTACTTAGCTGGCTGCTAGAAAATATCTTCATTTGAGTTGCGTTAGCTGATACTCTTTCATCTGATAATATTTAATGCTGCTCTTTAACTCTGATACAATTTTGAGTGATATTTCCACCGTTTTACTGCTGTAAAAATATATCTTTTGTAGTAAAAAATCAGTAGACTGTCCTTTTGTTTCACTGTTTCTTCTTGACTGTTTTCAAGGTAATTTATTCACTGTTTTAACTCTCATTTTCACATTAAATATGTAAATGCTTTCCATTGTTCTTCACTGGGAATTTTGACATTCTTTAGCTTTCTAAAATTCTCATCTGCCTCCGTATATTTAGCAAAATTGGGTTTGAACACAAAAAGATGTTTGATCTCATGTTGTAGAAAGAACAAATATTCAAAGTGTTGAAGGAAGACTTAACCCGTGGGAGTGCCTTGTGGCAATGGTTTGTTGACTTGCTCCTTGGAAAATTCCCTGATTTTCTTATCATAATATTTTTGGGGCATTAGTTTTTTATTGAAGACATGAATGTCTGGCAAACCCTTTTGTCTTGAGTTTGTATATTTCACCATAAACTTTGTTATGGCAATATTCATTGATTCACGCTTCTCTTCCAGGTAGTTCATCAAATTTTTCTTTGTTACTACCTTTTTAATCTGTAAAATGGTCTCTGTTCTATCCATTACCTGTAATTCTTCCAATTCTGCTCTGTTTTTTCTATTCAGGAATGTGATGAGTTTTAAAGCCTGAGTTGGCTTATCAATTAAATCATCCTTGGTCTTTTGAATCTCTGCCTGAGCTGCTAACAATAATTCTCTCTGCTCATATATAACCTGAATTGAAGGCCATTGAGTGTGAATGGATTCAATTATGTTTTTCCATAGATGATTCTTTACAAATGAAATTTTCTCAATGAATGTTAGCTGTTTTTGTAAGCCCTTGATTTTCTCTCCAAGTCTAATTGCCTTCTGTTCATGGGTTTTAGCATTTATTTGAGCTAACTTATTTGCGGCTTCAATATTTTCAATCATCTTCTTTAGACTGTTGACTTCATTATTTTTCAAAGACAATTACTCCATAGCCTTCACAATCTGACCTGCTCCATCTTTTTGTTGAACCTGTGATGTAGAAGAATCTGTATTTAAAGTAGTAGTTGAACTCACTGGTACTGTAGTTGCCAGTGGTTCCTTTAGTGCTAGATTTTCTCCTAATGTGGAAGCCACTGTTGTGGTAATCACTGGTATAACTGAAGGAATGATAGGAGTGTCAGTCTCTTTCATAGTTTACTTCTCTTGGACAAGCTGGTCCATTTGAGATTCCATTTCTTTGATCTGAGCAGTTATTTTGAGGATGAGCTTCATCATCTCTTCTTTTTCACTTTGCTCTTGAAGGATTTCTTTGGTCCGTGGATGCTCACTTTGAGGAAGCTTAAGTTGTTTCCTCAAAGCTGCAATATCATCATTATTTTTCTTGATCAACAATTCTGCTGCTTGAACATTTGAGGGATCATATCCCACCTGTAGAATTAAATCTTCTAAGGCTTTAATCCTTAGGTATTTTGCATACAAATATCCTTTTTCTAGCTTCATTTGATCTTGCATGTTAAGAATAGTATTCTGCAACTTGGTAGCACTCATTTCCTTTGTCACCACAGTTGAATATAACATTTCAGAGCTATGTATGTGGAATTCAATTTGGTCTAGCTCATGAACATTTTTAGTGTCTACTTCAAACTCCACCTTTTTATAATCTGCCACTGTCTTTGGTGTTGAAGTAGTTGGTTGCAGAAATGACATAATCATTTTGTTTGTAGAATAGTCAAAGGTTGTCAGTAGTCTATTTTGATTCCTTGGTTTTTTCTTGAGGAATTGAGAATATATCTTTGATTTAATTTCCTCATTCTTCTGATTTATCTGCTTATATTTTTCCTTGATATCTAAGTCTTTTTCCTCAATTGTCTGTGAGGAAGAGGCCTCCATATTTTGTTTCTCAATTAATTGAGTATCATCTTTACCTGTTGTTTGCTCCTTTTCAATCTGTCTAAGAGTTTCATTGATTATTACTGTAGCTTCATCATTATTTACCTCTGGATCATTTGTATCCTCAACATCAATTACCTTTTCTTTCCCAATTGAACTGAATTTAAGCCTTTTATTGTAAATCAGTTTGAACTTTGTTCCTATAGTTGTTTCTGCTGTGTACGTTCCTTCTTCCCTGCCTCTTTTGACTGAAGTCTCTGGATATTTTACAACTTCCAGGGCTTGTGTTGTAACCATTTTTCCTGCTGTCTCTGTATTAGTGACTGTATCTATCAATGTGTTTTCCACCCATTCTTCTTGATTGGAAAAATTTTCAATCTCTGGCTTGGGCTCATGTATGAAGGTTGTAAGTTTACATTTTACCCTTAAATTGCTCAGGATCCCTTGAGGATCATAGTTCCAGGGAAAAATTTCTTGAAACTTATACTCTACTAGTCTCTTTGTGATTTATTTTTCTGCTTCTCTGTTATTTATGATGAAAGGACCAATTTGATTCTTCAGCTTGAATTGAGTCTCTTTCCTTGCAGCTAAGAAGTTTATAGGGTCAGAATTGAGAATCTGTCTTAAATATTCCAATGCAAAAATTCTCATGTTCATGTATTTTGGCAACTTATAAGGTAATAATTTGGATCCAAAAATTCTTATCTCTGTATGCTTTTCATAAAGAAACCAGTCTCCCATTTTATTCTGTTTTGATAGTTGTAAGATCCTCTTCATTTCTTCATTGACCCTGGGCTGCTCTGCTTTGTACAAAATGTTCATTGCTGGATGGAGGAAAAGGTCTGAAAAATCTATATAAGTGAATTCACTATTCTCTTTCCTTAGCAAGGAAGTCTAGAAGACAATAGATAAAGGCTTACCCTCCAAGTCCATCTTTTGCAATGCAATTGGAAAATTATCAGCTTGGAAGAATAAAAACAAGTGAAACAAGTAGGAAGAGTATCTAAAAACCCCTTCAGTGGGTAGTTTGGTAAGCTGATGATGAATACTATTTGCTATGAAACTGACATAATAAAAAATGAGTGCTGGAGGTTGGCCTGGAGATAAGGTGGATAGAAAGACAAGAATGGATTCATCAGTGGATCCATCTGTAAAGTATCCCAGTATAAAAGAAGGCATTGGAATAATATGTTTAGACCCTTCAGGAAATTTGGAAGTGGAATAAGGAGGGTTCAACTTGGGAATGTCAACATGGGAAGGCAAAAAGTCTTGAAATATCATAAATTTTTTTGGGAAATCCAGGCTTAAGTACAACTGGGTCAAAAATTCTATAGATATTGAGGATCATAATGTAATTGATTTATTGACTCTGCTGTAATAGTAAAAAGGATTTCTCTGTTTGCATTAACAATGGCCTTTTGGTCTGTTTGCATTAACAATGGCCTTTTGGACAGCCTAGCAAGGTCTTGTCCAGGGTGGGTCAATGGAACTACATATTGAGGCAAATGAGTCTCCCAAATAGGAATTTCATCTTTGTCCAAGTACTTATCATAGCACCAATTATGTATTTCTAAAAGGTTGAATTCTACCACAGGGTCAACAATCTTGTAGTCCATATCAGTCAATGGAAGGGTTTCTTCAGCAGCTACAGGTGGCTGGAGGGGATTTACTAATACAGTGGATTTAGCAGTGAGGGTTGTTGTAGATTTAATAGCTTTAGGTGTTACAGGTTTAGGAGGTTTGGATCCTCAAGGATTGGTTGGTTTAGAACCTCCAGGTTTAACTGTGATATGCTTTTTGGTCATTTTGGACTAACTACTACAAGCTTAAATTGTTTGCAGGAGTGAATTTTCTTTATCAGAGGATATAAACTGGGATAAGACAGAAAATGAGGGTTTCCTGAATAAATTTGACTGTAAAAAGGGGTTTTTAAGATATCTAAAGGCTTTAAACCCCTTTTTTATGTGAAATTGATCTTCAAAGGTCATAAATTGAGGAAATTTGGCTAAAAAGTGGTCCTTTCGGACTCAAAACTATCTGGGAAAAATTGGCCAGGGTTTGGCATATTTTTTGGTGTTTTTGGAAAATTTCTTCAAGTAAAACCCTTAATTGAAAACCTGGTTCTATTACAGAAGGTTTTGAATGGAATTTGCAGGTTTTAAATTGGTCAAAAAATACCTTTGAACGCAGATATTTGGTTGCTTGAAGGGTTCTTAGGAAGTCGCGGTTGAATTTGAATTTTGGTCCGGATTTCTGTTGTGAAACCAGCTCCAAAAAGAGAAGAAAAGAGATATCAACGCCTTAGAAATAAGCCACTTCAAGGGGGCAACCTCCAATACATTACATGAATGAACAATTCTTGGATGATTCAAATTACAAAACCTCCTTTCTATATATAGGAGTCCATGGGGCCACAATGTAATCCTAGTGGGGCCACGATGTAATCCTAGCCGACCTAACAATAATAATTTAAGGGCACAATAATAACAATATGGGGGTTACAAGGGTACAATAATAACAATAAGGGGGTTACACTAACAACAATAAGGGACTATACTAGTAATATAGGGACCTAACATGCCCCTCTCCTTCAAAAAAGTGTTGTCCTCAGCGCTTGAGTAGCTATGGGTGCTTCTGTATAAAATTCTCATCCTCCCATGTAGAATCTTCAGTGGGTAAGTTCTTCCACTTGATGAGATACTCTGAAATTGATCGATTCTGTAGCTGTCGAGTTCTTGTTTCCATGACCGCTTCAGGTTCCAATATGATTTTCCTTCCTCATCAAGTTCTGGCAATATTGTTTGAACTGGAAGATTTTCACCTATAACCTTCTTTAAGCATGAAACATGGAAAACTGGATTCACTCGCGAAGAAGCAGGAAGCTCCAATTTGTATGCCATAGTACCAATCTTTTGCAACACCTTGTAAGGACCATAGTACTTTGGCGATAATTTATTATCCTTCTTTGCTTGCTTGAGGGACATTTGTTTGTATGGTTGTAGCCGTAAAAATACCCAATCTCCTACATCAAAACTTCTCACGCTACGATGTTGATCTGCCTGTTGTTTCATTCGATTTTGTGCCAAATTCAGGTTATCCTTTAAGAGTTGGAGAACTTCTTGCTGATGCTCGATGTGATCTTCCACTGCTTGAACCTTCGAATTTTCCCTTAAAGATGATGTGATGGATGGTGGATGATATCCATAAAGTGCCATAAATGGGGTCATTTTAGCTGCAGTATGGAAGGAAGTGTTATACCACCATTCAACTAGAGGTAACCACTTGACCCATTGTGTTTGTTTATCAGATAAAAGACAACGAAGATATCCTTCCAAACGTTAATTTACTATCTCGGTTTGACCATCGGATTGAGGATGATAAGATGAGCTATGAGCTAATTGAGTACCCAAACAAGAAAATAACTCTGTCCAAAAATTTCCAGTAAAAATGGGATCTCTGTCGCTCACAATAACCCTTGGGTTTCCATGTAGATTTTGAATTGTGTCCATAAATGTAGTAGCAACTATACTTGCTTTAAATGGATGAGATAATGCACAAAAGTGTGCATACTTGGTAAGTCTATCAACTACCACCATGATAACACTCTTTCCTTCGGACTTAGGTAAACCTGTGATAAAATCCATTGAAATCTCCTCCCAACGTTGACTTGGAATGGATAAAGGTTGTAGAAGACACGGGGTCTTAATTGTCTCAACTTTATTCTGCTGGAAAACCAAACATTCTGCCACAAACTTTTGAATATCAGATTTAAGGCCATCCCAAAAAAAATTCTTTCTTCACCCTATGGTAAGTTTTTAAAAATCCTGAGTGTCCTCCTAAAGGAGAAGTGTGCAATTCCAAAAGAATATTTTGTTTTAGTTGGGAATTCTTACAAAGATATAAGCGATCTTTGTACCATAAGGAATCATTTTTCCAACTAAATGTTTCAGATGTACTAGGATCTTGCTGCAACTTTTGAATGAGTGTCCATACATCTTTGTCCTTCTTCCATTCATCTCTTGCTTCGGTTATCCAATCTGGTTGGATAATAGAAATGACACAAAGCAATTCTTCCACCTCTTCATTCTTTCTTGAGAGTGCATCCGCAACAACATTTAGCTTCCATTTTTTGTATATTATTTCAAAGTCATAACCCAACATCTTTGTGACCCATTTTTGCTGCTCTTCTGAAGATAGTCTTTGTTCCAAAAAGTGTTTAAGACTATCATGATCAGTTTTTACCTTGAAGTGTCTTCCCATTAGGTAAGTTCGCCATTTCTTTAGTGCATGCGGTATTGCTAACATTTCCTTCTCATAAATAGGTTTTTGTAAATACTTTCCTTTGATTGGACGACTTTCAAAAGCAATGGGTCTTCCTTCTTGCATTAAAACAACACCAATTTCATTTCCTGAGGCATCACATTCCACAATAAAGGTTTTTGTGAAGTCTGGCGTAGCTAAGACCGGTGCTAGGCACATTGCCTCTTTAAGATGTTCAAAGGCCTTAGTTGCTTCAGGAGTCCATGAAAATGCATCTTTCTTCAATAATGTTGGTAGAGGTGCTGCTATTCTCCCATAATTCTTAACAAACTTGCGATAATAGCCTGTTAACCCGAGAAATCCTCGCAACTGCTTTATTGTCTTGGGGACTTTCCATTCCTTAATGGCTTTAATTTTGTTAGGGTCTACTTTAACACCCTCGTGAGATATAATATGACCCAGATATTCCACCTCTTGTACTCCAAAGAAACATTTGGATGTTTTGCATATAATTGTTTCTCCTGCAATAGTTTGAGCACCCTGTCAACATGTTCAACATGATCCTTCCAAGACCTGCTGTAGATTAGTATATCATCGAAAAATACTAGCACAAATTTTCTAAGGAAGGGTTTGAAAATGGAATTCATCAACCCTTGAAATGTAGAAGGTGCATTGGTAAGACCAAAAGGCATGACCAAAAATTCATAATGACCCTCATGAGTTAGAAATGTTGTTTTTGGAATATCTTCAGTCTTCATTCTAATTTGATGATATCCTGAATGAAGATCCAACTTGGTAAAATAAATTGCTCCATGTAATTCATCCAATAATTCATCGATCACAGGAATGGGAAATTTATCTTTAATGGTGAGCTTATTGAGCTCCCTATAATCCGGACACATTCGCCATGATCCATCCTTATTGTGTACCAATACTACGGGAGCAGAGAAAGAACTTTGACTAGGTTGAATTATACTCGCCTCTAACATTTCTGCAATCATACGTTCAATTTCACTCTTTTAGACATAAGGATATCTATAAGGCCTGATGTTTGGAGGAACACTTCCTGGAATCAAATGAATAGCATGATCATGATCACGAATAGGTGGGAGTCCTTTGGGAGTTTCAAACACCATGGAATGATTGTCCAAGACTTGTTGGAGATCTGCAGAAATAGATGATTTTGATGTTGGAACTTCTAGTGAGCATAATTGTGCAATTACGCCTCGTTGTTCTTTCTTTAGAAGCTTTGTCATGACATTAGAGCTTATTATATTTCCCGACTTCCCTACAATACCCCGTAATTCAACTTCATTCCCTTCTGAAAAAAAATTTCAAGAAATTTTCTTGAAAATTAAAAGCTACTGTCCCCAAAGATTGTAACCATTGTACTCCTAGTACAACATCAGCACCTCCCATAGGAATGGAAAGCATTGGAATATTCAATACATATTCCCCCATGGTTAGCTTGATGTTATGGCATTTTCCAGAGCAATTTATAGTTCCTTCATTTGCAACCATCACTTGACATTCTGGTGCTGGGTATAGGAAACAATTCAATTCCTTGGCTACCTTACAATGAATAAAATTATGGGTACTACCTGAATCAATCAACACTCTTACCTTTTTCTTCTTGATATGTCCTTCTATCTTGAGAGTTTGAGGAGTGGTAATTCCTTCCAATGCATTACATGATATGGTCGGACTAATTTCTTCCTCTTCTTGGGTTGGTTCCTGGTGTATATCCTCTTCTTGTTCATTTTCTTCTTCCTCTTCATAATCTATGTAAAATAATTTCTTCTCAGCACACTTATGACCTTTAGTGTATTTTCTATCACAACTGTAGCAAATCCCTTTTGCTCGTTTTTCTTCCAATTGTTGTGGTGTCAACCTTGTAGGTTGTGGAAATCTAGGAGTAGCAACACTTCCCTCTTTATAGAAGTGAGTGGTAGACTTCCTTGTCGCCATAATTTTACATTCAATTTTTCTTGCCAACCTAAATGCCTTCTCCAAGGAATCAGGTTCCGAAACGCGAACTTCATGTTGGATGTTATCCTTTAAAGTACCTATAAAGAGATCAATCCCGTGTTTTTTTGGAATATCAGTTACCCTTATATTTAATTTTTGGAAGTCCTCAATGTGCTCCCCCATTAAACCCTTTTGTTTGAGATTGATCAATTGGATAAAGAAGGTGTTGCTCTTTGTATCCTCATAATGTGCTATCATTTCCTTTGTAAAAATTGACCAAGTGACAATATTTTTACGGGAGAAAAGCCATCGATACCATAAAAATGTATTTTGTTCTAAATGTAAAGTTTCAATGTGTACCTTTTTTGTGTTTTGCACATTATGGAGATCAATATATTGCTCCATCTGTAGTATCCATGTTACAGGATCCTTTCCATCAAACTTCCTCATATCCATTTTTGGAATATGGTGGTTCTTCCCGCCAACATTAGATTATATGAAATAATGATTAACATTTATTTTGTTCTCATCATGAGTTTCCTCTACTATCTTTTCACCATTAGGAAACATTTCTTATATCAATTTTGTCAAACCTTCCATGTCTGATTTTAGATCATTCTTCATGTTTTCCATTTTAGATTCCATGCCATCTATCTTAGATTCCATGCCATCTATCTTAGATTCCATGCCATTCTTCAAACCATCCATCTCAGATTCCACTCCTTTCTTCAAACCATCCATCTTAGTTTCCACGCCTTTCTTCAGAACTTCCATGTCATTTTTTGTTGCTCTTTGCGAGAGCGAAATTTGTTGCACTTGCTCTTGTAATTTTGATATGTCATGTTGCCATTATTCATCTTCATGAGTCATAGTAGAGCTTTCTAAAGACATAATGGGTGTTGAATTATTTTTAGGGGCCATTTTAGAATCCAATACTGATATCTGTTCTACAATATGCCCTTGGAATCAATTCAACTTGATTCTTCAAACAAGACTTATGAAATTCGGAAAAAAAATACACACCTTTTACTTGCTTTTGAGGAGCTTGATATTGAAATTGAATTATCTCTATAATTATAGATCCTCAATATCTGAAATTCAGCCCTGTAGTATTCCTCTGAAGCTTCTTTCAAATGCCACAGGTCTGATCTGATTTGGATTCTTCAAGGAAAAGTTATGTCCAATCTCCCACAATGACTCAATTTTGGACTAGTTCAGTAGAGCGAACTTGTATGACTTTCCACATGTCACTGTTTCCTCCTTTGGCTTTGAAATTGATAGACTGAAAACTAAAATTTGTGCACCTGCGGCCACTTTTTACAACATTCCAATCTGAAGCTCAGAGAGAGAGCTATGAAGATTTTCCCACGATCACCTATTTGAGATGAAATTCAGAAGCCTCAAAAAGCCCTAACTTCCACAGATGATATCTCCGAAAATATTGCGAACCAATATCTGAAATTTTTTGAAGATGTTCCTCAGAATTGTGGCTTCACACTCTAAAAATTTCATCTTCTGAACATTCGTAGAAACAAAGTTATTACGAAAATACCACGATGACCTGTTTAGGTTAAATTCAGGAGCCTCCAAAATGACCTAACTTGCACAGATCATTTCTCTGAAAATATTACGAACCAAGCTTTGAATTTTTTTGACAATGTTCCTCAGGATTTTGGCTTTGCACTCTAAAAATTTCAGATTCTGAACCTTTGTAGAAAAAAAAAATTATAGTGAAAATGCCACGCCGACCTGTTTGGAGTAGCGAAACCCTAAAATCTCAAAGCTCTGATACCAAATGTTGTGAAACCACCTCCAAAAAGAGAAGAAAATAGATATCAACGCCTTAGAAATAAACCACTTCGAGTGGGAAACCTCCAATACATTACATTAATGAACAATTCTTGGATGATTCAAATTACAAAACCTCGTTTCTATACATAGGAGTCCATGGGGCCACAATGTAATCCTAGCCGACCTAAAAATAATAATTTAAGGGCACAATAATAACAATAATGGGGTTACACTAACAACAATAAGGGACTATATTAGTAATATAGGGACCTAACAATTTCTGGATCAAGAAACTACTCCTTGTCAATATTTAAGGGTTGAATTCGGGAATTTTGGGTATAAACTGACAAATTGAGGCAACAAGTTCCTTACACAGTCGTGCAGAAGTTTTTACAGTTTGAATGCGCAAAATAAACATTAGAGTGTTATATTAAAGGTTTTAATCCTTTGATATAAATCACCATCTAATGCATTAAATGCATGTCCTATCAAATGGTGGGAGCAGTTTTATTTTTTTAAATGCGAAACCAACATCAGTTTTCGCGTTTGATTCTGGTGGTAAGTGGTTTCTATTGAAACGAACACGATCCAATAGATATTCACCACGTCATAGGAGGCGGAATTGACAAAATAGCCCATTTCGCGTCTGTTTGGGCTCCGGGCGAACAATTACTTTGTGAACGTGATATCGTTTTTGCGTCGTTGGATCTGATAAACGAGAGCGAACAGTCAAGATTTGCTTGGAAGGTGCGGCCCAAAAGATGGTGGGACCAGGGTTTGAATGTATAAGCGGGGTTTATCAAAGGTTTCATATATGTAAATTCAGGATGATATATATGGTTAAAAAGGGTTGAATACTGATATTTTTATATATATAAGAGTTTTATATACAAAGGCGAAGGCGCATGAGGCGGGATGAGGTTGGTAAATGTATTAAAAATGCGGGGAGGGGGGGGGGGTGTTAAATTTACACCTTGGGTTAACTTTATATAAGGCGTGGGGCTTTATATAACATGGATAAATATGAAAAGGGTAAGGTTTTAAGTTTTGTGATGTTTAACCTTAGCCTTAGGTTAAAAAAGGTGACTTTGCTTGCTTAGAGGCGGATATGTGTGGGAATTTCAAAGCTTTTTCAACCTTTATAAAGTGATAAAGCATTTTTCATACTTAGACTAAAAATGCTATGAGCGGGGTATATGCATTTTATTACAAAATACATAGGATATGCGTGGAAAGCCACATTTTGAATATTTATTTTATTATATAGTTTTTAGACTTGTTTGAAGGGTCTAATAACTATAGGGGGCCGGGTATTTAATTAAAGTTAGTTTTAGACCAAGGGGGGTATTATTTTGGTTTTTAATTTAGCATGTGGATATTAACTTTGGTCTAAAAACTTTATAATAGTGGGTTTTAGGGGGTATTTTAGATAAAGGGAATTATATAGATAGGATAAGGTATTTTTTAGGGAATTAATAGCATAAGTTAAAAGTTAATATGAAAAGAGGATATGGAATACACAAAAATACACTAAATGACCAAGTAGATTGAATAAATAAAAGCATAGCTCATTATTTCATCATTTCACCAATTTACTTAGGATAGAGTGTTTTTTGAGGGTTTTTTGTATTTTTTATGAATGAAGGAAGTTAATTACATGGGACTTTAAGTTTCATCAAGTAAGAAGGTTTCTTTACTTCTAAAGATGACTTAAATGTATGAATGAGGGATAAATAATGGTAAAGAGGATTTTATCATAGGAATTCAACATTTTCCACTATCCAGTCATTGAGCCTTGGGTCCGGTCCCGACAGAAGTCAGAGAAATGCTCTGAGCGTCTTTGACTGGAAGTATAGAATACTGAGTACCTATAGGGGGAGGGAAATTAGTGATTTTTTCCCGGTGATGAATATTACATGATTTTTCCCACTTCTTTCTACCTACCCAACATTACTCTAACATTTTTTCTTCCTTTTAGCAGGTGCATTTAAGCATGCTATCTTGAAACATTTTATTCTTTTGAAAGCATAAAACTATCTAATTCTACCTTATTTCATCTGAGGGCTCAGATTAAACTGATGAGCTCCTCATTAGTCTCTACCTATCTACTGATTTGTTAGGATTAAACTATTTGACAAAACTTTATTCACTATCTAAAACATGGAAATTGAAAACATGACAAGTTAAGTTTAAACATTTTAACTCATCATGGATTATGGCATTTATTGACACTCTACCATAATCACTTGCAAAAAGTAAAAAGTAGTGGCATTTGGACTTGCACACTTTCATATTTTTTTTTTCATCTTTTTTTTTATTTTGGGGTGTATATTCTTTTAAGTCCTTTGATATTTATTTTAGGAATTTTTACCCTCTTTTTTATTTTTTGATTTTTTATTTTTTCAAAATATGGGAAAACAACCTGCAGAAAGCAAGGTATGTACATATTTTACAAGACTATCAAGAGTCAATTAAAAATTATGAATCCTATATTTATAGGAACCTAACACCTAGAATATTCTATTTTGCTAACAATACCTGCATGCTGACTGGGTATCCCAGTCACTCCTGTCACAAAAATTTAGCTGTTTAAGAAAACGACCAGAACGTGATATCTTCCTCATACGACATCAGTTTTTCGAACCATTCGCGGCACCAAAATTGCAACGACAAGATCTACCCAGTCTCTCAGGTTCGGTACAGTTTTGAGAACTTTCAATTTTGAGAAAAATACATGATCTCCTTATCACACCTCCCCATTGGGAAGCTTTTGGACCCCAAAAGACTTTGATTACCTGTTTAGAAGATGAGGTTACAACTCCCTCACCTTTTCAACTTCCATCCACCTTGCATTGATTGGTTTACTGCACTTGAGCCCAACTTGAAGGTAGTCGACACTGCCCCTCTTAGAAGTGCGTGTCCTCCTGTCAAAGATGGTATCCTCCTTGAGCTCATCTAGAAATTCTGGCGAGAAATATTCTATAGATGGAAACTGAACATCATTCCCTTGATCATCAATCAAAGGAGGCTCATACAAAGGTAAATTTTCAACATTGACAACTGAATACATTTGCATATATGAAGGTAAGTCAAGTTGAAATGCATTATTACCAACTTAATTAATGTTCTTGAATGGACCATAGCGAATGGGCTTGAGATTTTTAACTTCTCCTTGCATTATTTCTTTTCTTATGTGCAACCATACTTCATCTCCTTATTGAAACTTGTGATCAACTCTATGTTTTTCATGCCTCTCCTTCTATTTGCTTTGACTCTTCTCAAGTTTTTCTTGAACTTGTTGATGAATAATCTGAGTTTTCTCAATGAACTTTCGAGCCTTGTAAATATCACTATGCCCATCAATTGCAAAATCCTTCTCAAATATGAAGTCTAATGGTGATTTTGGAAAATACGCAAAGCAAGCTTCAAAAGGTGAAGTATTTGTAGAGTACTGCTTTTCATCCGCAAAGTGATGGCCAAACCGAGGCGGTGAACAGAACCGTTGTACATCTATTGAGAGGATATTGCAGCAAACATCCCAAGTTGTGGGATGAACATCTGCATTACATTCAGCATGCTTACAACCGGGCAAATAATTTAGCACAACAAACTAATATAGTCCTTTCAGATCAGGTTGGTATCAGAGCTTGCCCAAATGAAACAACAAATTGTTATGCATGTGATAATGATTTTCCTCAACTTGATTCCCTTCACTAATACTAGCATACACATCTTGAAAATCAACATCATGTGCATATTGTTCTATGTAACTCTCATGTATAATAGAATCATTTTTAAGTAAAGTAAAAATGTACAATTTTTTTCCATTTGTTTGCTTAAGGAATGAGTAATTTAACCATGAAACATAGATAAATTTGTGAGCTTTAAGCATGATAATAAGCCTAAATAACACTGTGCAACAGTGTATAACAGAGAAATAACATCACACATAATTTTTACACAGTAGGCATGATGAAGCAGTTCACCCCTCCTGGGCTACATCTGCTGGTCCAACTCCCAATGGCATGTCCCTCTTTGTCATTATGCCCAAAATTGAAAATACATGTGTTTAAAAACCTATAATGGTTTTTTTATCTACACCAATGGCTCCATAATGCTTTAAGTAGTCTAGATAGACTCTTGTTTCACCCAAATTGGTCAAAAATTGACCTCCCTAGCCATTTTACCAATCTCAGCTACAATTGCTCCACTAAAAGTGGAGAATTGCAGTTAACTATAGTTAATTTGGGAAAAATCTTGAAATTTAGGGGCGGCGCTAATATTGCGCCAATGATAACCACTTTCATTTAATATTATGGTTAGGGGTGGGGGTGGCCACATACCGAACCCTTAAACCCTGCAGTCACGGTTTGAAACCTCCGCACAAACAATGGAGCGGAACCGCACTTGGAGGCGGAGTTCCGAACCCGTCGGATTAACCATCGACACTAGCACACAACAAAAATGCGCCTTGTGAATAGGCTAAGCTTCTAGGGTTAACATTCCTGAAACCATAGCATTAACATTCTTCAAACCCCATCTTTTGAACATGTCATAGCCACTGGGGTTTACTGTTTTTGTTAGCCGCCAGTTTGATGTCACAGTTAAGACATGTGACCACAACGTTGGGTCCGCCAGTAGGTTGGGACTGTCAACGATCCCCCCCATATGAAACATTATTAACATTTAAATATAACTGGCGCCCTATAGGGTTAAGGATCACCATATAGAAGAGTTGGTCGAGGTCCGTGCTGGCGTGCCGGAGGTCCCGAACTCCACCATAATTTTGACCCTCCATACTAGGGACACGTTACAACCTCCTGGATAGCCACGTGTCACCCATCCAATGGCGCATAAAAACATGTACAAATCTAAATCAATGGCCCATAAAATGACACTTGGAAAAACCTTACTAGTCTGGAGGAAATGGAATATTCCTATAATATTCTATTTTGTTGACTGTACCTGCATGCTGACTGGGCATTCGAGTCACTCCTGTCACAAAAATTTAGCTGTTTAGGAAAACGATTAGAACTCGATATATTCCTCATATGACATCAATTTTTCGAACCATTCGTGGTACCAAAATCGCAACAACGAGATCTACCCAGTCGCTCAGGTTTGGTACAGTTTCGAGCACTTTCAATTTTGAGAAAAATATATGATCTCCTGATCACACCTCCCCATTGGGAAGCTTTTTGACCCCAAAAGACTTTGATTACCTGTTCAAAATATGAGGGTACAACTCCCTCACATTTTCAACTTCCATCCACCTTTCCTTGCTTGGTTTACTGCCCTTGAGCCCAAATTGAAGGTAGTAGACACTTCCCCTCTTCGAAGTGCGTGTCCTCCTGTCAAAGATGGTATTTTCCTTGACCTCATCTAGAAATTCTGGCGAGAAATATTCTATAGATGGCAGCTGAACATCACTCCCTTGATCATAAATAAAAGGAGTCTCATACAAACATAAATTTTCAACATTGACAACTGAATACATTTTCATATATGAAGGAAAGTCAAGTTGAAATGCATTATTACCAACTTTCTTAATGATCTTGAATGGACCATAGCGAATAGGCTTGAGATTTTTATCTTCTCCTTGCATCCTTTCTTTGCTTATGTGCAACCATACTTCATCTCCTTATTGAAACTTGTGATCAACTCTATGTTTTTCATGCCTCTCCTTGTATTTTCTTTGACTCTTCTCAAGTGGTTCTTGAACTTGTTGATGAATAATATGAATTTTCTAAATGAACTTTCGAGCCTTGTCAATATAACTATGCCCATCAATTGCAACATCCTTCTCAAATATGAATTCTAATGGCGATTTTGGAAAATACCCAAAGCAAGCTTCAAAAGGTGAAGTATTTGTAGAGTACTACTTTTCATCCGCAAACTGATGGCCAAACCGAGGTGGTGAAAAGAACCGTTGTGCATCTATTGAGAGGATATTACAACAAACATCCCAAGTTGTGGGATGAAAAACTGAATTACATTCAACATGCTTACAACCGGGCAAACCACTTAGCACAAAAAACTAATACAGTCCTTTCAGATCAGGTTGGTATCAGAGCTTGCCCAAATAAAACAACAAATTGTTATGCATGTGATAATAATTTTCCTCAACTTGATTCCCTTCACTCAAACTAGCATACACATCTTGAAAATCAGCATCATGTGCATATTTTTCTATGTAACTCTCATGTACAATAGAATAATTTTTAAGTAAAGTAAAAATGTACAATTTGTCTCCATTTGTTTGCTTAAGGAATTATTAATTTAACCATTAAACATAGATGAATTTGTGAGTTTTAAGCATGAAAATAAGCCTAAATAACACTGTACAACATGGTATAATAGAGAAATAACATCACACATAAGTTTTACATAGCAGGCATGATGAAGCATTTCACCCCTCCTAGGCTACATCTACTGGTCCAACTCCCAATGGCATGTATCTCTTTTTCATTATGCTCAAAATTGAAAATACATGTGTTTACAAGCCTCTAATGGTTGTTTTATCTACACCAATGGCTCTAGAATGCTCTAATTAGTCTAGATAGACTCTTGTTTCACCCAAATTGGTCAAAAATTGACCTCCCTAGCCATTTTCCCAATCTCAGCTGCAATTGCTCCACTAAAAGTGGAGAATTGCAGTTAATTTGGCCAAAATATCAAAATTTAGGGGGTTGCGCTAATATTATATCAGTGCTAACCGCTTTCATTTAATATTATGGTTAGGTGTGGGGGTGGCCACATGCTGAACCCCTTAAACCCTGCAATCACTATTTAAATCTCTGCACAAACAATGGAGCGGAATCACGCTTGGAGGTGGAGTTCCAAACCCGTCGAATTAACCATTGGCACTAACACACAAAGAAACTGTGCCTTGCGAATAGGCTAAGCCGTTGGGGTTAACATTCTCAAAACCGTAGCATTAACCTTCTTCAAACCGCATCTTGTGAACATGTCATAGCCGTCAGGGTTTACTGTTTTGGTCAGCTGCCAGTTTGATGTCACGGTTAAGACATGTGGCCACAACGTTGGGGCCGCCGGCGGGTTGGGACCACCGTCGGTACCCCCCCCCCCCATATGCAACATTATTAATGTTTAAATATAACTGGTGCCCTATAGGGGTAAGGATCACTGTATAGAAGAGTTGGTTGAGGTTTGTGCTGGCGCGACAGAGGTCACGGGGTCGAACCCCCCGGAATCCACCACAATTTTGACCCTCCGTACTGGGGACACGTGGCAGCCTCCGGGCTAGCCATGTGTCACCCATCCAATGGCGCACAAAAACACGTACAAATTCAAATCAACGACCCATAAAATGACACTTGGTGAAACCTTACTGGTCTGGAGGAAATGGAATATTCCCAGAATATTCTATTTTACTGACTGTACCTGCATGCTAATTGGGCATCTGAGTCACTCCTGTCACAAAAATTTAGTTGTTTAGGAAAATGATCAGAACGCGATATCTTCCTTAGACGACATCAGTTTTTCGAATTGTTTGCGTGTTAGAATTGCAACGACGAGATCTACCCGATCGCTTAGGTTTGGTACAGTTTCGAGCACTTTCAATTTTGAGAAAAATACATGATCTCCTGATCACAAATACATAAGCAACATGATCTAGGAAGTATTCAGGAATATGAAGAGAAAAAATGGAGTAGATACTAGCAGGTCTGGGAAGAGGCATAGGCGAGAGAGTGAAGACGAAGTGAAGGGAAGTGTACCACTAAGTACCCCAAGAGGAGGAAATAACACTTATGTGCACCACTCTGGTATATATTATAACTCTACTACTAGGAGGCATCATCATCACTCTCATCATAATTATAATAATCATTAATGAAGGAGAAAAAATGGTTATATGCCCGAGGAATTTAAGATATCCAAGTTTCCCATATTTGATGGAGACATGAGGAAGGTTGAAGATGCGAAAGCTTGGTTTTTGGGTATGAACATTTTTTTTAGAATCCATGATTATTATAAAAACACGAAAGCCAAGATTTCTACCTATAGCCTGAAAGGAAAATCAAACATATGGTGGGAAGACCTGAAGAATGTCAGAGGTATCACTAAAGAGAAGTTGACATGTTTTGAGTTTTAAAATATCTTCAAAAATCAGTATTTATCAGAGCGATACTATGAAAATAGAGAAAAAAAATTATACGAGCTCAAGATGGTACAAATGACGGATGAAAAGTATGTAACTGAGTTTCTAGAATTGTTAAGATATGTGCCATATCTTAGAGATGAGAAGGCCAAGATTCAAAGGTTCATCTTTTGGCTGCCTATGATATTCAAAAAATGGATTGAACTGCTAAAATCTCAGACCTTAAATGATTCCAATAGGAAATTGAAACATTGCTATGAGCAGGAAAAACATAGGCTGGAGACAAAATGTGATTGGAGAGGAAAGAAAAACGTTGTAAATAAAAAGAAATAGCCTAATAAATCATGGAAATAAAGGAAGGAATACCCCCAACCAAAGAAAATTGATCTCAGCTTAAAATCAACATGGTTTCAAAATGTGATGTGCACCAGCCGGAAGTACAACAACGAACAACTGAGGAAAAAGATTAATTTTTATGTTGGAAACTAGATTGCTATTGAGAGTTGGGGGTGAATCAGTAGTGAGAGCACATATGAACGTTTTCTCCAAATATTAATCTTATAACCATGCATGAAATGAAACACTAAACATATATTAGAGCATCAAAACAAATTACAACCATAAAACCAATCAACCCAATTGATACAAGTATGTCTGGTGGAAAACCCTTCACCGGGAAAAAAACCACCCTGTTTCCATTGTATTGCTAAATTATTTATTAATTTTTTGAGCAAATTATACATGGATCAACTCACTACCATGAGCTGGAAGAATCAACTTCTCACAGTATGCTAGCACTATCAGACAATAAGTTTTTTCTCTCATGGATCTATGAACTACCATTAGCAGAAGGCCACCATGATCAATGGTTCTCACTCTCTTACTCCTAAACTAACAATCAACTCTACAAAACTCCAATCTTCTAGTATTGTCATTAACAATGAGTCTCACCCAGTTTCTACCAAACTATCTAACCACCATTGGACGATGAAAACTCTTCCTTCTACTGAATTTTCTAAGTCATTGTATACTCAAATCCCCCATGCCTTCACTTCCTCCATGTGAGCCTCATTTCATATAAAATTTTGCAACATGAGAACTGCAACAACATAACATGAAAGCTCAAACAAATAACAAATCTCTAGCACTAGATCCCATAAAAAATCCTCACAAAGTATCCACACTAGCTGGAAAACAATCTCCTCAATCTCTACTCTAATCCACACATCAACGACTCACTTACTACATAATATAATGGCTGAAATAAACTTCATCTCACTGCAAACTGCTTCATAAATTCTGCATACTATGGCTCACATAGTTTGCACACTCTTATTCACACACACTCACTTAATCAACATGAAAAATAATGAACCATAATACCATTGAGCTTCCTCCAATATGTAGATTAACTCAAATGCTTATCTCAACAATTACACAGAAAAACTGGGCGTCACAACTCTGCTCATATGCTAGATTTAATCTGAATTCAGCTCATTGACTCAATAAACCACTCACTCCACTAGCCTTTTTTATATTTTCAACTTTAATTAGCTTCTAGAGGTCCCAAAAACTTTTTGAATCATAAATAAAAAATTTATGATCATAAGCTTCGCCACAACACAAAAATTAGCTGATTAGCACGAGGAATGCTAAGAAATTCCCTTGAAATCCTTCAGTATCTCCCATAACACTCAATCCATGTGATTTAGGCTTTAACCTCTCCCACAAGATTGCATTCCAGTGACTGGTGCCTTTATGCTTCTCCCACAGGTCTATGTCTATGTGACTAAGGTTAAAGCTAAGGAAAAAACATCAATCCTTTATCCTAGAACCTCTTCCACCTGATGGATCATCTTCTTCTGCTCCTGATGACACCTATAAACCTCTATTTCAAGTTTTCACTGATTAAATGGCCTAAGAACAAGTCAATTCAATACCTATTCTTCCAACCTTAGTACCAATACCAACACCCACAACTCCTCAAGAAACAACCAAAACATCTCTAGACATCTCTTGTAGCATCATTTCCAACTCCTATAACAACATATCTAACTCATGCGGAAAAAAAGTAGCAAAAAAAATAAGAAGTACTAACAACATCATATGATAGTTCATGGCCACTCAAAATCTTGGCCATCACCATCCCATCAATGAAGATCCTGCAAAAATCATGATAAACAGTATCATTCACCACCATAATCCACATGTGCATCATCAACAAAACCAAATGATGTCATCATCATAGAAATATGTCATAGAAGCAACAACAAATACATATCCACATCATAGGTGAGCAACACACCATCAATGAGGCATAGGCAACAAATCAGTGAGAAACAACAGATGTATACTCCATATATGAGCTTCAATCATCATAACTTATCCACATGAGTGCACAATATCTCATCCATCAACATGCATCAAAAATATCATTAAAAACAATCATTCTTCTCATATCTCATCCACCTAATCAACACAAGAGAAAAAAATATGCATCTAAAATAAAAACTATTGGAAATAAAAAGCATAATCTAGATTAGCCAATAGCAACAAATATTCCATGGAAACAACAAGTATCATAAAGCATTTCATGACTATGGTCTAGCAATGAAAATACTAGTAGCATGCTAACTTTTCCATGCAACCTTAATATCTCATCCAACATGCAATGTGTGGAAGCAACAAAAAAAATATTCATGAACACAATGACAAAACATTCCAAATCCATTTGGTAGCACAAATTCTCCCCTTGAATGTGTGATCCCTCATCACACCTTGACCATTCACATAAAAATTCTATATGGTTGCCACAACATCATTAGCATCAATCAAAACCAAAACATATAATTTCTCCAAAACTATCAACAAATGTACACAGATGCTCCAACTAAAAAAAAATGGAATAAAAATAGATTAAAAACTGAAAATAACACTTCAAACCTCAAGAAACCCCCCTGAACACATGCATCTCTAAATAATATCTCGCAAAAAACAACCGTCAGTGCTTCAAAGTCATACAAATTAATTATCATACAAAATTTCAATATGGTAACACTTTTAATGATCCACATGCAATCCATAATGAAAGCATATGCTCCCCATGAGACCATACAAGACTCAATTTTTAGTGGGAGACCCTTGCTGCTCTTTTCTCCTATAAAATTTCATCTGTTGATCCTTCTTCTTCTTATGTGGTTGGCCTTACATATTCTCCTTTCTATGATTGGATCTCCTAAAACACATGGAAACTTGCAATCCTTGGCCTTATGGCCAATATTTTCACACACAAAACATCTAATGTGACTAAGGAATAGAGGAATAACTCGATATTTTCCGTTGAATTGATTTCTATTCCTTGCATGTGCCCTGCAATTAATAACCCTATGGCCAAAATCATTGCATGAGAAATAATAACCATAGAATGGACTACTATACCTAATGGATGGAGTTCTACTTTGCATGCATGCTTAATATGGATTCTCTTTTGGATGCTCCTTTTGATGAGAGAGTTTGATCTCTCCATTTCTACAATTTGCTGCAATGTGTCCACGAACTCCACAATTATAACACTTTCCAATTCTATTATTCTTCTTGGACCTTCTTCGCTTGTTGTGCTGCTTCTTGCATGACTGTTGGTTCTTATTATTTTTGTTGCAACTAGGTGCTCCAACAATTTTTTATTTTCTTGTATATGCTTGAGCACTAGTATTGAACCTTTCCAATTCTTCTCTTGCAAAAATTGCTTCACCCTTCAATTTCTGAGATTTCTCCTCCAACTCCTTGTTTTCATCCATGAGCCTTTGAATCTCTTCTTCTAGTGCCATGATCTTGAATTTCTCATCATTTTTTCAACACATGCTTTATATATCACTACAATCACTAGTTCTGTCATCTTATTGTGAGGAGGATTGATTTTTTACTGCAATAAAGTAGAGTCCTTTGCATTTTTCTCCATTTATGAAAAAAATAATTTTCCCCCAAGATACAAATTCTCCAACCTGTCCAACATTTCTTTGGCAGTCTCAAAATACTTCACATGCATGCTATCAGAATTTAAATGTTATTCAAAACAATATTTTTAGCTAAATCATTATATTTATTTTTAATTCCATATTCAACTGATAGAAAAATATCTTCATCAATAGATAGAAAAATTGAATCCAAATTTACTATCCAAGTTGCAGGTTTACCTTTGTGAAGTAATGGAATACCTTGCTGATCCATTTAAGAAAATTTGCAAAAATTCTGCCAAAATCTCCAAGATCCACTCTCCAATGATCAAGTTTCACCCGATATCCCCGCTCTGATACCAATTGTTGGAAACTATATAGCTACTGAGAGGGGGGACGGGTGGGGTGAATTAGTAGTGATAGCATATCTAAAATTTTTCTCAAAATATTAATCGTATAACCATGCATGAAATGAAACACATAAACATAGATAAGAGCATCAAAATAAACATGCAACCATTAAAACTAATAAATATAATGGACACAAGTATGTCTAGTGGAAAACCCTTCACTGGGAAAAAAACCACCCTTCTGCTACTGCACTACTCAAATATTTTATTAATTTGTTGAAAAAATTATACATGGACCAAATCACTCCCATGAGCCATAAGATTCAAATTATTTCACAGTATGTTGGCACTATCAGACAAAAAAATGTTTCTCTCACGGATGTATGGATTACCATCCACTGAAGGCCACCACGATCAACGAACCTCACTCGATAACTCCTAAGCTAAAAATCGACTCTACAGAATTCAATCTGTTGGTACTATCATGACCAATGAGCCTCACCCAATTTATATCGAACTATCCAACCACCATTGGACAAAGAAAACTCTTCATTTTACTGAATCCTCCAATTCATTGTATACTTAAAGCCTCCATGCCTTCACTTCCTCCGTGTGAGCCTTGTTTCATATATTTTCAGACTAGACTCTTAAAACTTGTTCAACATGAGCACTGCAAAAACATAGCATCAAATCTCCAAAAAATAAAAATTTTGCAGCATTATATTCCATCAAAACTCCTCACAAAATATCCACACCAGCTGGAAAAAAATATCCTCAAACTCTACTCCAATCCACAAATCAACACCTCAATTACTGCATAATATAATGGTTGAAATAAAATTCAACTCACTGCTTCTACAACTGCAAACTGTTTCCGAAATTTTGCATATTATGGCTCACACAGTTTTCACACTCTTCTTCGCATGAACTCACTCAATCAACACACAAAAGACTCAACCATACTAGCATTGAGCTTCCTCCAATATGCATATTAATTCAAGTGTTCAATTCAATAATTACACATAACTATTGGGAATCACAACTCTGTTCATATTTTAGATTTGATTCAGATTCATCTCATTGACTCAATCAAGTAATAAATCCACTATAATTTTTTATATTTGCAACTTTAATCAACTTTTGGATGTCCCACAAACTTTTTGTGAACATAAACCAAAAATTTCCAATAATAAGCTTCGCCACAATACAAAAATTAGTTGATCAACGCGTGGAATGCAGATAAATTCTCATGAAATTCGTCAGTCGCTCCCATAGCATTGGATCCATGCGACTGAGACTATAATTTCTCCCACAAGCTTACATTCCAGTGGCTATATCCTTTTAGCCTCTCCCATAGGTTTGTCTCCATGTGACTTAGGCTAAAGCTAAGGAAAAATAACAATCCTTTAGCCTTGAATCTCTGCCACCTGATGGATCATGTTATTCTTATATTGATGACACATCCAAACCTCTGTGTCAAGTTTGCACATATGAAATAGGCTAAGAACAAGTCAATTGCATGCAAGACCTATTCTGAAAACATTAGTACCAAGACCAACACCTCCATCTCCTCAAGTAACAACCACAACATCTCTAAACATCCTCTGTAGCAACATATCCAACTCATGTAGCAACATCTTCACTCCTATAGCAACATCTCTAACTCCTACAACAACAACATCAATTCATCCAACTACCTCCAACACTGGTGGAAGCACTTCCAACACAAGAAACCACAACTCAACACATGTATCAACAATATAATTTCTCCAAGACATGTAGAGACACATGACACATGCATCATCTAGATAAACACTCTAACCACCTGCAACAGAAACATCTCCAATCAACACAACATGCCATCATCAGAACAAACATACATGCGACATCCATATCCAAGTCACCTCCACTAGGTCTAGTCATAGGTATGTTGACATCAATTCCAAATAACAATACCATCAACCAACAATCCATCAACAAACACACATAACACATGCATATGACCAACAACAATAAGAGCTTGTTGACATCAATGCCAACACTACAATTCAAACATATAAATGTTGGATGTGTGGTGAAAACCACCGGAAAAAGGGACTTCCCACATTAAAGAAATGCAGTGACAAAGATTTATAGTACCTAGGAAGCTCATACAATGGGTGATGTAGCACAACACTTGCCCAAATTTTATGCAACCATGGAAAATCACCATGAAGACCACCGAGAATTTGTCATTGAGATGGAAGATAAGCTATGTAATCAATTAATTTCCATTTTAATTTACCCTAGTTATAATTACAACTATGTTAGCTCGGAGCTTGTGTAAAAGTGAAATTTGACTAAGGAATTGCACAAAAATCCATGTTTGGTTCAATTAGAAACCAAGACAAAGAGAAAAGTTAGTCTTTGGGTGAAATTGTGTACATTTGATCTTAGTGGTATGCCCACAAAAACACATTTAAACTTGTTGCCATTGTTTGAGTATAGCATATGATTGGGCATGGACTGGCTATACATGCACATAACCAAAGTGGATTTTTTTGAAAAAAAATTGAATGATTCGATGATGTTGGGAAAAGGAAAACATTACAAGGCAAGAAAAAGCCAATTTAAATCATACTAATCACATCAATGCAAAATAAACACAATTGTTGGAAGGGTTGTAAATTATTTGTTGTGCAAATATCCAATGATAAAGAAGCTATTGAGAACATTGGGAAAAAAGAAATCAAAATACTAACAAAACACCTATTATTGTAGCAATATGAGGATGTGTTTCTTGCATAAATACCTGGGTTACCTCCTCATAGAGAAGTCAATTTCACTATTGAATTGGTGCATGGAATAGCACCAACGTCCAAATCACCCTAGTGAATGAGTATGCCAAAACTGGTTGATATGAAATTACATCTTAAGGAAATGTTGGACAAAGTCTACATAAATCCAAGTGTGTCTCCTTGGGGAGCACCAATCCTATTTGTGAAGAATAAGGATGGTACCCTCAAATTATTCATAGATTATAGGAAGTTAAATAAAGTGACCACCAGGAACAAACGCCCATTTCCATGGATCGATGATTTATTTGATCAGATGAGAGGAGAAGTAGTCTTCTCCAAGATTGAATTAAGATCCAACTATCATTAGGTGCATATAAGGGATGAGGTCATTCACAAAACAACCTTTAGGAAAAGGTATGGGCATTATGAATTTGTGGTAGTTCCCTTTGGGCTTACCAATGCACCCGCAACCTTTATGTGCCTCATGAACAACATATTGCGTCGTTATTTGGATAGGTTTGTTATAGTATTTGTAGATGAAATTTTGGCTTATTCGAGGACCAAGGAGGAGCACGAAGGAAATTTCGAAACAATATTTCAATTTCTAAGACAACATAATATTTATGCAAAGCTTAATAAATGAAATTTCTTCCAATCACAAATTCATTACTTGGGGCATATTTTCTAAAGAGAGGGAGTAGAAATTGACCCAAAAAATATTAAGACTATCATGGAATGGCCAACACCAAAGAACATGGATGAAGTTAGATTATTCATGGGACTATCAGGACACTAAAAAATATTCATTAACAACTTCTCTAGGATAGGCCACCCAATCACTTCCTTACCTAGGAAGGGAAATAAATTTGCATGGATAGTTGATTATGAAACAAGATTTGATAAATTGAAGCAGTTGTTGACCAAAGCACCAGTATTACGTATAAAAAATCATAAAAATGATTTTATTGTGTGCAAAAATTCTTTCAATGAAGGACTTGGTGGAGTGTTGATGCAAGAAGGTCAAGTGGCATGTGATGAGTCCCGCAAGCTAAATGAACATGAGCATAATTATGTGATTCATGATTTGGAATTAGCTACCATCATCCATGCATTGAATATGTGGAGACACTACCTTCTTGGTAGAAAATTCATCCTAATGAATGATCATGGAGGGTTGAAGTATTTATTTTAACAACCTAAGTTAAATGCAAGGTAAGCAATATGTGTCTAGCCACACTCAATTAATTTGATTTTGAAATCAAATATATAGAATGCAAGGGGAATAAAGTAGCATATGCACTCAACAAGAGGGTGAAATTAAATCATTTATCAGCCATGAGTGAGTTCTTATGGAACCGATATTGAAGATAACATTAAGAGCGTTGGACAACTTGATGAGAAATATCAGTGAATAAAAGCAATGCTACGACAAGATAGTAAGGGTGATAAGGATGAAGAATGTCACCTCATGGATGCTGGTTTAATTAGATTCGAGAACATAATCTATGTGCCAAACAATGAATACTTAAAGATTATTATAATGAAATAGTTTCACGAGAAACCATATTTCGACCATCTGGGATATCAAAATACTCTCAAGACCATCAAAATTTTTTATTATTGGCCTAATTTGAAGAGGGAAGTGGTTGATTTTGTTGTTAAATGCACATAGTTCCAACAATTGAAGGTTGAATGTAAACATCCAACAATATTATTTTAGTCCATTCCCATTCCAAAATGGAAGTGGCAAGTAATATCTATGGATTTCATTACAGTTCTATAGAGAACCTCCAAGAAACATGAAACGACTATGGTGGTGATTGAAAAGTTGTGAAAGGTGGCTCATTTTGTGGCCAACAAATCCACCAATTTAACTAGTGAGGTGGGTCAAATTTTGCTCAAGGATATTGTGAGTTTTCATGGAATTCCTAAGAATATCATCCCAGATAGAGATACCAAGTTCACTTCAAAGTTTTGGAAGGATTTATTTACAAGTTTGGGTATCGAATTGGAATTCAATACAACTTATCATCTGCAAATGGATGGGTAAACAGAGAGGAAAAATAGAATCCTTGAATACATGTTGAGGATGTATGTGATGCACCAGCCCAAGAAGTGGGAAGAGTATCTCCCTCTTGTAGAATTCACATAAAACAATGGGTACCAAAAATCCACAAGGATGAATCCATTTGAGGGATTATATGGGAGAAGTTGCAATACTCCTATTAGTTGGAATGATTTAATGAATATAGTCATTATTAGACCTGATATGATGAAAAAGATGGAGTATAAAATGCAGGTTATAAGACATAATTTGAAGGGGGCACATGCCAAGAATAAAATATTTGTAGATCAAGATAGGGAACACAAAGAGTTCCAAGTTGGGGAACATATATATTTTTGAAATAAACCCAAAAACAATTCCTTAAATATTATGTCATGTGCCAAACTAGCACCTTGGTTTTGTGGACATTTTGATATCCTTGAAAAGATTGGAGCAATGGACTATAGGATGGCATTACCTCGATCAATGAAATTACATGATGTTTTGCATGTTTCTTTAATTAAAAGATATGTACACTATTCTAATCACATGATTTATTGGTCTATACTAGAGGTGGAAATAAAGGGAGAGTTCGAGCCAAAATTCACAATAATCCTAGATCAAAGGAGCATCATGCTATGGAATCAAGAAATAGAGTAATTCAAAGTGGAGTGGAGGCACTTTGGGCTCGAGGAAGCCACTTGGGAAATGGTTGACTCAATGAGGGCATCAAACTCCTTTTTGTTTGCTGGTTGAAGCAAATGTATATATGTAATTGTAAATACTGCATAGAGCTATGTATGTAAAGCTCCATAAACAACATGAATTTGTTTCAAGAATGTACTTTGTATTTCTTATGAACATAAAACACCAAGGATGGTGTTCCCCCAAGGGGGGAGGGTTTGTAACAATCCAATTTCCTAATCTCATGTATGTAATGTAAATACTTTTATAAAATAAATATGGGTTGAGTTATGGAACACATATTCCAGAGATTGAGGGTAATTGATTGGGATTTAAATTGTTGTGACAACTAAGGAGACTTGTAGGTATGCAATCTAAATGAGATGGAGCATTCCATTAAGAGGAGGTTGGATAATAGGATAAGGTCCATACTTCCTTGGAGAAAAAGGCAAGCAAGAGAGGAAAAAAACGTTGAGAAGTTATGCCAAAATGTGTATGCGAAGAGGGGGTCGTTGGATTAAAATTAAAAAGAAAAGAAAGGGGGAGACATGACATGTCCCCACAATAGAGGAAGGTTTGGCAAAGCCTATCAGAAAACGTGGGAATAACCATTATGGATGAGAGGGACACATTCGAGCAACAAGGAGAGGAGAGCAGTAGCAACAAGGGAGGAGACAATTTTTGGTTAGTAAGGAGTTAGGGAGGAAATCATTCTAGGTTGGGAAGAAATTGCCTCTCGAGTCCCCAGTAGCCAGAGGGTGGAGATGGTGATTCTTGGAAAATATTGAAGCACTAGGGTGGAGGCATTATTCCTAGAAAAAATCCTTGGGGATTTCTAGATGGCTTCCTTGTTGTTTGTTTGATTTTTTTGTGTTATGGAGTCTCCAATTTGGGTCGGGACAACGAGTCTCTATATTCCCTATGATTTTTCTACCAACAACTCAGTTGGAGGGTGGAGGTGGAAGAATATTTGGAGTCCTTGAAGCAACCAAAGACTATATTTTCAACTCTTAAGCAAAATACCCCTTAGTCTCTGGAATCTAGCTCGGGGGTGATAGCTACAAGTGAGAATTGGTTTCAACTATCTACGATTGGGTGGAGAGTCATTGTCCCAGACTCAGTTTCCCAAGAGTTCCCAAGATAAGTGTTCTTTATGTAATTGCACTGGAAATTATTGTATATTTTCATTTCTGGACCGATATGGTGTATATGATTGGATTGGACATGGTTTATGTTCTTACTTGTTATATAACTGACTCATGTTGCTACCACTGATCTAAAGGTTTTGGTATAGAGTGTATGAATATTTGTTAATTTACAACACTATTAGCATGAGAATTCTTATTCTCTATTGCAATATGATGATTTTGTTGACTTCAAGCTTGTGTTGCATTGTGTTACAAGGTGGTAATATGGAGGATTTCCTCTTTTATTTTCATTTATTTGTTGTTTATATAAGAGCCTTCTTCAAGCCTTCAGTGATGGATACCCTTGTGCTGGGTTTGTACATCCATGTTATTAAGGGCTCAACTTAATAAATTTACATCCAATGTTGTGTGAGGCACTACCTCATGAGCTTAAATGAATTGACTTAAAATTTCTTACATTCCATACTGTTATCACTAAATTGAATACTGATGGGATGCTTCAACAGTAAACCTAGAGTAACTCTTTCAAACCTACTTTTAGTTGAAAATTAGCCTTTCCAGCCCGAGAGGGCTCTCTCAAGGATAAATGAAGCTCATTAATAGATGGCTAACTCTGAAATTGGGTTGTAAGTGTGTTTTTTATGCAGGTGAAAGATGTGGAAAAATTACTACCATTGGGCATATGGAGTCAGTGTAAACAACTCAATGACATGTGAAACTCCTCTCATGGAAGTTGAGGCATATATATATTCTAATGAAAATATAACATTCAAAGAAGACTAAGTGTTTGACATAAGTTAGAGCATGTAAGCCATGAATTATAAGTAATCAAACACTAGGATACTGAAGATAAAATTGCAAAATATAAAAGACAAATACTCATGAGAATATCAATGTGTAATATTCCTACTTAGCCCAAGCTAAGAGGAATATTCAATTTTGTTTCATTTTCCGTTGATTGAAAAAATAAATCAAGGAGGACATGTAAAACTCTTGAAAACAATGAATAAACCCATGCCTATGTGAACAAAGACAAATATGGGCCATATAAAATAAACACTTGCAGGTGTGAATGGGTTTGAACTATGAGACTGGGTCAACCTTGACCAAATCCACAATGTAGTATAGATTCAATGTACCTCATGGATACACAACACATTTCTAGATGGAGGCTCCAAATGTGAAAGGAGCTAATTCATTGAAGTGGTTTAGGGTTTGACAAGGATTTTATCTTATAAAAGGAAGAGGAGAGAAGCATGATGGGGTTGTTGATTATAATAATTTTCTGCATATATTTTCTGGTTAGACATATATCATTCTCTGGTTGTTTATCTGAGAATAATGTTGTTTAGCATTGGGTGTTCCTGAGCGAGAATCCCACCTCCTTCCTAGAGCAGCTCTTGGAGGAGCCTTGTTTGTCTTGTCCACTATCTGGCATTTGGCCAAGCTTCATCTTACACCTACAACGTTGGTCCTGTTTAGGATTGGGTTGTCCTTGTGAGCTGCAGCAAGTGGAGGATAGATCTCTTCAGATCTATGCAGCTTTAGCACGCCTTTTCACTAGGAAAGTCATCTATCCCTTTGACAAGAGTGTTCTAGACCTTGGGAGCTTCAGATCCAGATCTTGGCATCATGCCATAGTATACTCAGAGTCTACAGCGCATTCCCTTTTGCAGTACTACATTATTTGCAGTAGTAGAGTTGCTGGGTGTTTTGGCATCAACTTGGAGGAGAGATCTCTAGTGATTGGATCCTTCCCTTCACTGTGGGGATCCATGGATTGGCCATCCAATTCATGTTTGTTTTAGATATAAACTACTGTACATTATATTCTTCAGAATTTTCTGAATATTACTACAGATCTATAACTTAGATCTCAAATCTACTCTTGTACTTTCATGATTTGCTGAGATCCCTAAGGGTAATGTATTGAAGAGATTTTATTGTACACAGATTTGAATTAGATATATATATTTTATGTACATATCGGCTCTAGATATGAGTTGTAACATATTGTTGCTTCAGCCAACGAAAATAACGCTGTCAAGCTTATTCAGACATTTCTCATGGTTGTAGCACCTCATTTATGAGGGTTTCTTCTTGTAAATCCTTCTCCTTTCTATTATACATTGTATAAGCTCTACTGTAAATCTGATTTACTGTTGTATCAACTATATTTGAGCTACCATATTGATCTCATGCAATTATTGGGCTGAAATTCTTTATTTTGCAGCAGTTTGTTTTTGTATTGCTGCAGTCCCATTCTTTGGGCATTTTCTAGTTGCACTAGGTGTGGGGAGACCTGTTTAACCCACCTAGGAGGATTTGTTTTTGAATCCCTATTGGATTTAGGTCTTATATACTTATATATAAGGGATCCAAGTTTTGGTTTTCAATCCTGTAGCATCCATTCCTAAAAAATGCATTTTTCAGGCATGCCTTGCAAGCAGTCCCGATTTTGGGATATTACAGTGGTATCAAAGCATGATCTTTGGCTCAGCCTATGAGTTTCAGCCATAATAAGAAGAAGAGATCAAGATGATTAAGAGAATTAGTTTACTCTCATCAGTTTTCAGATCCATAAAGGACCTCTCCAAGGGGGTCAAGAAGAGGGAAGAAGGAGAAGAGGAAGGACCATGCACTTCCTCTTCTCAAAGAGAAGAAGGCATGAAGCATGAAGAAAACTTGGAATTCGAAATTCTAAGTGAGTACCTTGCTGAATACAAAGCTAAACCTAGAGCCTTCAAGAAGACTCTAGCTTTACCACAATTTATTCAGCTAGAAGCAGAAAGAAGACCCCACAGCGATGGGATGATGAGAGGAAAAAGATTTCTTTTGCCCAATTTTGATGGATCACTCACATGTGCAGCAGAGGATTGGGTGATGAAGCTAGAGGATTTCTTCCTGCTACATCCTGTTGTAGACAGAGAGGCTGTAGAAATTGCAGCGCTGCACCTTAAAGGTGAAGCAAATATTTGGTGGTTCAGCCATTTGAGCCATGCAAGGGTTTCTACTCTTGCTGAGTTTTCTCAAAGGATGATCCAAAGATTTGGCAAAAGGAGGGAGGAGCCCTCACCACCCGTTGAAGAGGCATGTACCAGCACTGTTGTAACCATGGAGGAGCAGCCTTCATCTTCAGCAGTTTTGGAAGCCAACACATATGAAGAGGAAACTCTTTCAGCCTTGCAAGGAGCCTCCACATTTCACCAAGGTATGCTTAAATGTCCATCTCTTGTCATTTCAACAAAAATTATGGATGGGTCTACATCATTGCATGCTGTTGATTTAGAGCAGCATAATTGCACTGCGCTGTACAAGAGCAGTGATGGAGAAAATAGGAACCATTCCTCATGTGAGCATTCAAAGGGAAGCTTCATTCAGGAAGCCATGAAGGAAGCAGTAAGAAGGAGTAGACATCTGGAGATAAGAAACTCTTTCTCCTCTCTAGATGACACTCTCTCAATGAGCATGCCACAGCTCAAAGAGAGACTTCTACTTGCAGCAGATCCAAGACCCTACTGGTTTTGGAAGACCATGCATGAGGAGGAGGTCTCATCAAGAGATCCCATGGAAGGTGCACTTCAACATTCCATGAAGTGCAAGGTTCTTCAAAGATTTGAGAAGGTTGGTGTCCTACAAGGGGAGCATACCAAATGTTTGCATAATGAGGTCCATGATCCATCGGTGGATGAATGGATGTGGATGGTGAGAAAGAAGCTGTAAAGCTACTTGCAGATCTATGATATCGGGAAACAGGAGGCTTGACTGCACTAGTTACTTTTGAAAGAGTTTGGCTATCATCCTCTTTCTAAGGGTATGTGGAGGAAAGATGCGTGGCAGGATACTTGCATCTTTGAGCAACAAGGAGTATGGACACATTGTGTTGATATGACATTCTTCACATCAATCACCATGTTTTCACCACATGATTTATATGATGGTGGTATGAAAAAACAACAAAATCTTTTGTTGCTTTGGATGTTCTTGGGAGAGAAAGAGCAGATTTTCTCTCACCCTTTGCATGATGTTGCAGGAGGAGGAGATGGCATTATCTCCTTAGCCTTGGATGATCTAGAATTACTTCCACTCTGGAAGGAACGTCTTGTTTTTAGCAACATTATGGAAGATGTCTTTGACAATGAGAATGTCAAAGAAAGGAGCTATGTATTGGCAGGAGCCTATTTGCATAGGCCAAAAACATTGTCACTCTGGAGCATGAACTTATGGATGGAGTGTCCCCAGGATCATTCCACTCTTGGTGCACTTGATGGACAAGGAGGAGGTGAGAAAGATGGAATAATGGATGGAGACATCTATTGTTGTGATGTGTCCTTCTTGGCTTGGATTCCCAAGTACATGAGGGAGGATCTTCATGCAGCACATGATTCATTTCTCTTCATGAGAGTATGTTATATCATTATGGAGAATTTATTCATGGACCCTATCATGATCTTACTCTTAGCACATGGTAAGGATCTTTTTGTTGCATTTAGTGATCTGCATACTCTTACCATTTCTATGCAGTGCATTGCTCCACAAGAGGGCAAGCTTTTCATTAAGCTCCATGGTCAACATTGGGACAAATTGTATGATGGAGACAACCATCACTTATGGCCATGGGAAAGTGTTGTATTACTTCATGTATGTTCATTTGTTGTATGCAGCCATCTACTACTCATTAGTAAATGAAATAACATACATAGACCACCATGTATCTAGCAACCACTTGCCTTGTAATTTTCTGAAGTTGCAGTTGGAAGAACTGCGATGTAACTTCATGGGAGACTGTTGATACCTTCTTGCACCATATGAAGCCTTCAGTATGTCCTTATCCTTGATGCTAATCATGATTCCAATTGCTGATGTTGATCTTTCTTTTGTGAGGAGCATGATTGGAGAGGAAACACATTGGCTAGATGTGTTCTTTGGGGAAGAAGATTCCCACATTTTTTGCATTGCATGTTCTAATGGGAACATGAGAGGAGATATGACCACCATAGGCAAAAATTTGTTTCTTTATGAGGTGGGCCATGAGTTTGATGAGATTCCATATGGTGATGATTTCCCATCCATCACATATGGAATGGTTTGGGCCAACTTGACTCACAATGTTGGAGAGGAGATCTTTAGAGATCTAGTCTTCATCTTACCTCTTGAAGGCAACATCATTGCAGCCCAGGATCAGAAAACACTCCACACTTATCTTAAGTGGAGAGGAGGACAACGTGGGGTAGGCACCTATGTCTACCATGTTCAGTTTTTCAGCCACCTTCTTTGTAGGAACCTAAGGTGGAGGATAATTTTCTGGAGTTACCATGTTGGGAGGTGACTCATTTTGTATGGATGATTGCTTGGGAAAAGATGCTTTCCCAATCCATTTCAGTTCTATCCTTGCAGTTTCTTGCAGACAAGCAACATTTGGGAGGGGAGGAATGTAATATTCCTACTTAGCCCAAGCTAAGAGGAATATTCAATTTTGTTTCATTTTCTGTTGATTGAATAAATGAATCAAGGAGGACATGTAAAACTCCTGAAAAAAATGAATAAATCCATGTCTATGTGAAAAAGGAAAATCTGGGCCATATAAAATAAACACTTGCAGGTGTGAATGGGTTTGAATTATGAAAATGGGTCAACCTTGACCAAATCCACAGCGCAGTCTAGATTCAATGTACCTCATGGATACACAACGCAGTTCTAGATGGAGGCTCCAAATGTGAAAGGAGCTAATTCATTGAAGTGGTTTAAGGTTTGAAAAGGCTTTTATCTTATAAAAGGAAGAGGAGAGCAGCATAATGGGGTTGTTGATGATAATCATTTTCTGCATATATTGTCTGGTTAGACATATCTCATTCTCTGTTTGTTTAGCTGAGAATAATGTTGTTTAGCCTTGGGTGTTCCTAAGCGGGAATCCCACCTCCTTCCTAGAGCAGCTCTTGGAGGAGTGTAATATTCCAAAATTTGCACACAACAAATTGAAATATTAGATTCTGCTACTTTCACCTAGGAAAGGAATAAATGGGTAAGGAAGCCCATGAAAAATAAAAATATGAATAATTTCCACCTTAATAAGGAAGGGGTTCACTTTAGGAGCTGGAATTTACACTTATAGGTGTGAACAAGGGCAAAATAGATATGGACATAATCAAGTTTGACTAAATCAACATGCACACTTGAGGAGGAAGAGATCACCCAAGTAAATTAGCTCAATGTGAACAAGGATCAGCCTAGACACACATATGAGAACTATATTGAAGATCCCTTAGTGTGAAAAGAGGCATTGCAGGTGGATTAGTCTCAGTTTACCAAGTCAACATTGCTGGTACAAAGAGGAGGGAAGCCAACTAGGACAATGCAGTTTTGGAGGAGGAATCTTCACTAGAAAGTCACCTCAACTGTAGAAATTTGAATAATAGCTGAATTATTCACCGAGATTATCCTGATTACACACTATTTAAGCTTCATTCATATTACATAACCTCTTCTACAATTGATCATCAATATGCGGAAATAGAAGCAGTCGCATGCGCACATTAAAACATAATCAAGCACACATATAACACAGTATGTAATGGGGAAAGCATACAGTTGAAAACCCCCAACTATATTTATATTATAATGATAGAGAACATGTAACAATACATAGCACAAAGCTCTCACAGCTCTCAGCACTATCTCACATGCTACACACAAAACTAGCACGGAAGATGAACAAGTCACGGGTTCAAATCTCCTCCACAAGTCTGCCTGCCTCTACTGCGCAATCCAAAATGAAAAATGATGAGATCCAAGTTCGAATCCACCTGGATTGTACTGCGCAATCCTCATTTGAAATCTCAATCAATGAGTGTGAAAATCTCATGCACAGCCATAGTCACAACTGATAGTAGACTCACCCTTTCACCCACCTCTAACACTGGTCTCCACTGAACTGTCCATGCATTGCAGTTAACTGATGTGTTCTTTAGTTTATTTATGAGTTAATAATTAGTGAATTAATTAATAATTAATTCACACCACTCATCACTAGTGTATTTACCAGTTAGAATAACTACAACTAGTTCAACTAAGTTAAACCGAACACAACTCCACCAACTGTCTCATCAACTCCACCAAACTCTGCCACATGAGTTCTAACTGAAGTCAACCATGCAATAGCTCAACTAACCCTTAGGAAAATCGTATTGCCTTCTGTCCGCTGCATGTGCCACATCCAAGCATCAAACTCAAGTGCTCCAAGAGGATAAGATAATGTTTATAGTCTAAATATTATTAAGGGTTAATAATATTTGACTATTCTATTTTTAGCCCGGCAGTCTAAAAATAGATTCCGCCCAATGTCTAAAAATATAGGTCCATCTATTTTTACCAACTCGACCAATCATCCATAAATATCATCCTGCAACTCATAGACCATGATCAATATGTCTAAAATAGACATAGTCTAAAAATAGACTTTGCGCCAAAAATAGCCCGTGGGCCCACTTAGTGAAGGCGACTTCTTTTCACTAAGCTCCATCATCTTGTTGCATTTTCAACACAATGTGTGGGGTCCGGGGAGAGGAGGCTCACCAAAGATAAAAAGGAGGGCATAGCATCAAAGAGATAATTCAATATTCAACTATCTTTGGTCTTCTGACTATTTGCATGCTTCAGCTGTTTAGCCGGAGTTGCTGCACTACTTAGTGCAAAGAATTCTCATGCGGGAATTCCATCCTTTCTTTGGATCAGCTTGCTTAAGGGATCAAAGGGACAGATCTGAGCTTCCATTTCATCATTTGGCTTAAGGCCACTCAGCCAACAACATCTACAGCACAATCATCTTTAGAAACTGCATCTTTTTCTGTAGGGTCATTGTTGCTGGGTTAAACATTGTTGTTTTGTCCTAATATTTGAGGAGGAGGTGTTTATTTCCCTTCGGGAGTTCTAATAAGAGGGCCTAGGGCCATTTTCTGTATTATTTAGTTTTTTTATGTCATATTCAGCCATGTTTAATGCGTAGTTGCAGTAGACTTCATTATTTTCTGCAGTCCTGCTTTTTGTACATGTATATTGCCGGGTGTCTTTTTCTTTGTGTAAAAGAGGTTAAACCTCCATTTCTTTGTTATTTGATTAATACAAGCTCTATATTAGTATGTTTTATCATTTTCTGTAGAAACCCTTATGATAATTATGCTCTCACAGTCTTCAGAAATTCTGTTGTAGAGAAGCCATGGGATCAGGGTGTTTTTAAGCAGTATTGAGCCGGGGAGATCTGTTTAATGTAGCTAGTTTCATTTATTTCACCTCCAATTCTGCAAGTGGGTTGTATATTGTCTAAAATAAGGGATGCAAGTCCAAAAGTCCACTTTTATTGTGAAATTTTCTGAAGACATCTGTTTTATGCCCTATATTGTTGCATTTCCCCACCCGGGAAGGAAAATATAGGCTATCTTGCTGCTGAGGTTCCTTCATCTGCTGGTATGATGTTATTTTACATATAATTATCTTCTATACATTTCCATGCTCATGATTTTCTGAAGCTCCATATTGGTAATAACTCAAATTATTCCCAATAGTGTAGCTATTCCCATTTTGGGATATTACAGTGGTATCGAAGCTGCCATCTTGGCTCAGCCTGTGGATTTCAGATCCAATTATAAGATAAGAATAAGAGGATAACAAAATGATGGAGAGGATGAGATTACTCTCATCCATTTTCAGATCTAAGAAGAAAGAAGGGAAATGCAGTAAAACTCTGAGAGGGTTTCAAGGAGGAGAAAGCTGTAGTGAGACCTCTAGAAGGTTTCAAGCGGAAGAAGGAGATGCATGCACTTTGTTGAGATGTCTTTCAACGGATTGCGATTGGAGTATGCCCTTGAGGGCAACTCTAATTATGTTGCATGGAAGGACAGGATGGAGGCGGTGCTGGATGACAATGGGTTGAAGGAGTTTATAGATCCAGAAGTTCCAAAGCCTACTTCTAGTGATGCTGCCATACTTGACGCATGGAAAAAGAAGATAGCAAAGTGTCAAAGGATTCTGTTGGAAGGTGTGAAGGATCACATAGTATCCATCCTTCATGGTAAGGCTTCTCCATTCTTGATGTGGAAAGCTTTGACAGTTTTATTCCAAAGCAAGAGCGACCAGAGGAAGTTGGCGCTCAAGGATAAACTCAGGAACATAAAGATGGAGAAAGGCGACAGTATGCCCAAGTACCTCACAAAGTTCATCCAATGCAGGGATGAGCTGGGAAGTGTGGGGGTGACTGTAGATGATGAGGACTTGGTGAGCTTGGCTCTCCTTGGGCTTCCGAAGAGTTGGCATTCCTATCAGGACTATGTCAATGGTTGGGAGAAATTGCCAGGATGGGAGCGACTTTGGTCGGATCTTGTGCAAGAGGAGATAAGGCGAAGTACCAGGGACGGATCTTCATCAAAGGCATCTGATGAAGAGAATTGCGCTTTGGCTGCCAAAGCAAAGAAGGGGAAGAGCAAGAAAGCTTCTCAATCTGGTGCGAAAGGCAAGAAGCAGGACATGTCCAAGGTGAAGTGCTTTCACTGTCACCAACACGGACATTATGCCACAAATTGTCCGCAGAAGAAGAAAAATAAGCAGGCTGCTGGATCTGCAGCTGGAGAGGCCTTAGCCTCGCAGTTTGAGTTGGATTTTTCATTGATCGCATGCTTGGTCTCAAGTGTGATGGGTTCAGTGTGGTTTCTGGACAGTGGTGCGTCTTTTCACATGACAGGAGATCGAGATTTGTTTACTGATCTGGATGAGAAATATCTTGGAGTGCACATCGAGATGGGCGATGATGGTAGATACAGTGCGATCGGTATCGGTACCATTTCCTTTGAGAGGGAGTCTGGTAAACCCTTTGTATTGAAGGAAGTGATGCATGTTCCAGGATTGAAGAAGAATCTTATCTCTGTGGCGATGTTAGAAGACAAGGGATATGATGTTGTCTTTAGTGAGGGAAAGGCTTTCTTGCACAGTAAGGCAACTAGTGAGACCTGGAGGATAGGGGTTCGAGTTAAGAACCTTTATCAATTGCAGGTAGATGGTTGTGAAGAAATGGCATGCAAGGCAGAAGGAGTGGTGAGCCGGGATGATGGTGAGTTGTGGCATCGGAGATTGGGCCACCACCACCATTGTCGCTCCTAAGAGCCTTCACCTGCTTCCCCGATTCTTTCTCAACCAGTGCCTTTAACTACAGAACTTTGAGTATGTCTCGCTCTTCTTCTGCATGAAGAAGATCCAGCACTTATGAGAAAAATCATCAACAAATATCACATAATACATGTGCTTTGCTGTCGAAGCTACTAAGAAAGGTCCACACACGTCTGTGTGAATTCTCTCAAGGAACGTCGTGGCGCGAATATCCTTCTCGTGAAAGGTGGCTTTCAAAAAATTTCCCAAGGTACACCCTACCTTGATCGGCTAGCAAGAGTGCCTTTAGGAAGCCCGAGTAGAAATACGCAATAAATTTGGCTATCAAGTGTGGAATTGGAGCATGTGTTTTGCTAGATCTAGCTTGATAGTGTGTAAATTTTAGGGTGTGCATGAGAGCTTGTGAGGAGCTTTGTATGATGATTGTTACATGATCTCTATGACATATATAATATAAATATAGTTGGGGGTTTTCAGCTTTAATCTTTCCCATTACATACTGTGTTCATATGTGAATTTTTATGTTTTTAATGTGTGCATGCAATTGATTTTATTTCCGCATGTGATGATCAATGGTAGAAGAGATTCTGTATTATGCATGAAGCTAAAATAGTGTGTGATCAGGAGAATCTCGGTGAATAATATCTCAGTTATTCAAATTTTCTACATGGTATCAGAGCTTTATTGATCATTGGAGCAATTGCAAAACATTGAAGCGGTTGAGTTTTGTGCTGGTGGAATTCGAATTTGCAGCAGTGTTTTCTTGGTGTCGAAGTTGAGATGTCTTTCAACGGATTGCAATTGGAGTATGCCCTTGAGGGCAGCTCAAATTATATTTCATGGAAGGACAGGATGGAGGCGGTGCTAGATGATAATGGGTTGAAGGAGTTCATAGATGCAGAAGTTCCAAAGCCTACTTCTAGTGATGCTGCCGTGTGAAAGGATTCTGTTGGAAGGTGTGAAGGATCACATAGTATCCAGCCTTCATGGTAAGGCTTCTCCATTCTTGATGTGGAAAGATTTGACAGATTTATTCCAAAGCAAGAGCGGCCAGAGGAAGTTGGTGCTCAAGGATAAACTCAGGAACATAAAGATGGAGAAAAGCGACAGTATGCCCAAGTACCTCACGAAGTTCATCCAATGTAGGGATGAGCTGGGAAGTGTGGGGGTGACTGTTGATGATGAGGAATTGGTGAGCTTGGCTCTCCTTGGGCTTTCGAAGAGTTGGAATTCCTATCAGGACTCTGTCAATGGTCGAGAGAAATTTCCAGGATGGGAGCGGCTTTGGTCGGATCTTGTGCAAGAGGAGATAAGGCGGAGTACCAGGGACGAATCTTCATCAAAGAACTCTGATGAAGAGAATTTCACTTTGGCTACCAAAGAAAAGAAGGGGAAGAGAAAGAAAGCTTCTCAATCCGGTGTGAAAGGCAAAAAGCAAGACATGTCCAAGGTGAAGTGCTTTCACTGTCACCAACACGGACATTATGCCACTAATTGTCTACAGAAGAAGAAAAATAAGCAGGTTGTTGGGACTGCAGCTGGAGAGGCCTTAGCCTTGCGGTTTGAGTTGGATTTTTTGCTAATCGCATGCTTGGTCTCAAGTGTGACGGGTTCAGTGTGGTTTCTTGACAGTGGTGCATCTTTTCACATGACAAGAGATCGAGATTTGTTTACTGATCTGGATGAGAAAGATCTTGGAGTGCACATCGAAATGGGCGATGATGGTAGATACAGTGCGACTGGTATCGGTACTATTTCCTTTGAGAGGGAGTCTGGTAAACCCTTTGTATTGAAGGAAGTGATGCATGTTATAGGATTGAAGAAGAATCTTATCTCTGTGGCGATGTTAGAAGACAAGGGATATGATGTTGTCTTTAGCGAGGGAAAGGCTTTCCTACGCAGTAAGGCAACTGGTGAGACCCAAAGGATAGGGGTTCGAGTTAAGAACCTTTATCAATTGCAGGTAGATGGCTGTGAAGCAATGGCATGCAAGGCATAAGGAGTGGTGAGTCGGGATGATGGCGAGTTGTGGCACCGGAGATTGGGCCACTTTCACCATGGAGCTTTGAAGATACTGCAACAGATTTCTACTGGGCTTCCTAAAGGCACTCTTGCGCAGTCAGATCAGTGCAAGGGGTGTACCTTGGGAAAATTTGTGAAAGCCACCTTTCATGAGAAGGATAGTCATGCCATGACGATCCTTGAGAGAATTCACACATACGTGTGTGGACCTTTCTCGGTAGCTTCGAGAGCAAAGCACAGGTATTATGTGATATTTGCTGATGATTTTTCTCGTAAGTGCTGGATCTTCTTCATGCAGAAGAAGAGCGAGACATACTCAAAGTTCTGTGAGTTCAAGGCACTGGTTGAGAAAGAATCGGGGAAGCGAGTGAAGGCTCTTAGGAGTGCTTATGGTGGTGGGTGTCTGCGGTCTCTGGCGAATTCAGGACTTTTGCAGCGCAGAAGGAATTCGAAGAGAGCTCATAGCACCTCATAACCCACAGCAGAACGGGGTTGCTGAGCGGAAGAACAGAACGATCGTGGGTGCTGCACGGGCGATGTTGCATGATCAAGGCCTACCCATACACTTGTGGGCGGAGGCATGCAATACTGCAATATATGTGCAGAACCATTGTCCTCATAGGATACTTGGCATGAGTGCACCCGAGGAGGCGTTTTCTGGTAAGAGGCCTGATATTTCCCATTTGAGGATTTTTGGTTCACTTGTTTACATTCATGTGACGAAGGATGCCAGGAAGAAGCTGGCGCCAACCGCAGAGGTTGGGATATTTGTGGGGTACACTGATACGCCCCAAAACTATCGTGTGTATTTGCCAGATAGTCACAAGAATGTTGTGTGACGGGATATCAAATTTCAGGAGGAGAAAGCCATGAAGTGTTTGCTTGAGAAGGCCACCGCACGGATGAGGAGTGTGGTTCCTAAGGATGAGCCTAGGATGTGGATCATCCACAAGGAGGTTCATGGAGTGGAAGAGACCACTCATACGGCGCCAACCATTAGAGGGCGAACGCACTACGGGCGGCGGCGGCTCAGATGCAAAGAAGTGTAGAAGCACCTACATCACGGCGCGGACGAAGCAGGTCACACCGACGGATATCTTGGATACATGGCTCTTATGAGAAAGTGTATCATGACAAATCCATCCTCTTTCGAGGAAGCTGTGGAGGATCCCGCATGGGTAGATGCCATGGTGGAAGAGTATGATTCGATTGTCAGAAATAGTGCATGGGAGATTGTCCCAAGGCTGGAAGGGAAATCGGTGGTGGGTTCGAGATGGATCTACAAAGGGAAGCAAGCAGTTGACGAGAGTGTGGAGAAGTACAAGGAAAGATTTGTTTCCTGAGGCTTTTCACAGATTGAGGGGATCGATTATGAGGAAACCTTTGAACCTGTCACAAGGTATTCTTCCATACGGATGATTCTTGCTCTCTCAGTGTAGATGGGGTGGCACATTCATCAGATGGATGTGAAGACTGTGTTCCTTAACAGGGTGATTAAGGAGGAGGTGTACATATAGCAGCCCGAAGGTTTCGAGATCTTCAGCAGCGAGTCACATGTGTGCAGGCTCAAAAGAGCGTTGTATGGGTTGAAACAAGCACCTCGTGCTTGGTACACACGGATAGGCAGTTATTTCCTTAGAACTTGGATTCTCCAAGAGTGAGGCGGATCCTAACCTATACTAGATTGTGGTGGAGGGTAAGTTTGATCATTGTACTTTATGTAGATGATTTTATTTTGACGGAGTGATGAAATTTTGATACTCTCATGCAAGGATGATCTTGCAAAAGAGTTTGAGATGAAGGACTTGGGCCTCCTTCATTATTTCCTGGGATTGGAAATTTGGCAACGCAGTGATGGACTATTTGTTTCTCAAGGCAAGTATGCCCAGGAGATACTGGAGAAGTTCAACATGCATGGCTGCAAGCCTATTGATACTCCTATTCCTGGTAGATGGAGGAAGGAGGATGCTACTTCGGCGAAGGTAGTGGATGCCACTTTTTATCGACAGTTGGTGGGGTCGCTTATGTATCTAGTCAATACACGACCCGACATATGTTATGCTGTTAACCAGCTTTCACAAGCTATGGTTAAGCCAACCAGGTTCTTCTTGAAGGCAGGCAAGAATGTATTGAGATATCTCAGAGGCACATCGGGATATGGATTATGGTACAGACAGTCAGATGAGGTGAAGCTGTGTGGCTTCACGGATGCAGATTGGGCAGGGAGCCCAATGGACAAAAAGAGCACATCTGGAGGGATTTTTAGTATCGAGTCGACAACAGTTTCTTGGTACACCAGGAAGCAGAGATCCGTGGCACTCAGTTCAGCAGAGGCCGAGTATATGGCAACGAGTTTGGCTGCATGCGAGGCTCTTGGTCGGGTTGTTTAGTTCACACTTGGATCCTACTGTGATTTATTGTGATAATTAGAGTTGCATTAAACTCTCGGTTAATCCAGTATTTCATGATAGATATAAACACATTGAATCCGGTATCATCATATCAGAGATTGTGTGCAGCAGAAGATCATGTTACTTTCATACATTCCCACGGAGGATCAGGATGTTGATATCTTGACGAAGGCGCTCACAAGGAGAAAATTCGAATACCACAGGGGCAGGATAGGGGTTGCAGATAATCCTTATCTTGTTGAGAGGGAGTGTTGAGATTGCAACAAGATGATGAGCTTAGTGGAAAGGAGTACTACACTAAGTGGGCCGCAGAATTTTGGCGCAAAGTCTATTTTTAGACTATGTCTATTTTTAGACATATGGATCATGTTCTATGGGTTGGGATACTGTTGTGGATGGTTAAGTTGGAAAATACTGGACTTCTATTTTTAGACATATTGGGCGGAATCTATTTTTAGATTGCAAGTCTAAAAATAGATATGTCAAATATTATTAGCTCTTAATAATATTTAGACTCTAAACAATATCTTATTCTCTTGGAACACTTCAGTTCAGTGCACAGATGTGGCACAACAGCTGACAGAAGGAATTACGCTATTCCTAAGGGTTTAATGGAGCTATTGCATGGAGGACTTCAGTTAGAACTCATGTGACAGAGTTTGGTGGAGTTGGAGAAGTAGTTGGTGGAGTTGTATTTAGTTTAACTCAGTTAGACTCAGTTGAGCTAGTTGTATCTAGTCTAATTGATTGATACACTAGTGAGAGTGGTTTGAATTAATTTTTAATTAATTCACTAATTATAAACTCATTAATCAACTAAAGAATGCATCGGTTAGCTTCAGTGTGGACGGTTGATGGAGACCGGTGCGAAATAGGTAAAAGAGCGGGTTAACTACTCCGGTTGTGACTGTCTGATTGCTATTTGCAACACGAGATAGGTGGAGAAGCCCATGAGGATTGCGCGAGTAGAAGCCGAATTGGTTTATCTATGAAATGAAGCCATCCCATAGCATTGAAAACGCAATTCAGGTTGGCTATCAAGTGGCTAAAGGTTGGAGCATGAGTTTTGCTAGATCTAGCTTGATAGTGTGTAGCAAGGGAGGTAGTGCATGAGAGCTTGCAAAGAGCTTTGTACTATGATTGTTACATGATCTCCATGACATGTATAATATACGGATAGTTGGGGGTTTTTAGCTATAAGCTTTCCCATTAAATATTGTGTTCATATGTGTGATTGTTTGTGGTTTTAATGTGTGCATGCAATTTATTTTATTTCCGCATGTGATGATCAATGGTAAAAGAGATTCTGTATAATGCATGAAGCTAAAATAGTGTGTGATCAGGAGAATCTCGGTGGATAACATATCAGTTATTCAATTTTCTACACACTTCCTGTTCTCATAGAGGGAGTAAAGAGCAAGGAGACCACTTAGAACATGAGATCCTGAGTGGTTATTTGGCAGAGTAGAAGTGCCAACCTAGGACTGTCAAAGAGATCCTAGATATTCCTCAGTTTATCCAACTGAGAGAGGAAAGAAGACCATGTACCAGCAGGATGATAAGGGGCAATATATTTCTGTTGTCTACCTTTGATGGATCACCATTATGCACAGCAGAATCTTGGGTGATGAAGTTGGAAGCATTTTTCATGCTACATCCAATAGTGGAAACAGAGGCTGTGGAAATCTCAACGCTGCACTTGGAGGGAAAGGAAAGGTCTTGGTGGTCCAGCCATGTAATTCATGCAAGGGTACCTACCTTTGCTGATTTCACTCATCAGGTAATTAGAAGATTTGACAGTAGAAGGCCAGAGAAGGGGGAGTTCTCTTCTCCACTTGAGGAGACCTTTACTAGCATTGTCATATTCATGAGGGGGCAACCACCCACAATAGCAGTTGGATCAACCAACATATTGAAGAGAGGGACTCTTGTAGCCATAAAAGATGTTCCAAAGGCTCACAAAGCTATGCATAAATTTCCATGTCCTAAAATTTCATAAAATTTTATGGAAGACTTTGGAGATTTGTTTTCATATGGCCCAGGATCAAACAATGTTGCTGAAGTAGAGTATCAAGATTGCACTGTGTTGTGAAAGCTTGAATGGTTCAAGAAACAAATGAACCATCATTCTCATGGGTCCCTGTTAATTTGCACACAACCCTTGAGGTTGGAGTGTGATATTTTGGAGAATGTCATGAATTTTGAGATAGGGTATGAGGCAGCAATTATATCATTGGAGAGGCTATCAGCACTGTCAAAAAATAGCAGTGAGGAGGCTTTGCCTTTATCACCTTTGGATCTTGATGGATTCAAGATGGCCATGGTCATGAGATCTTCTCTAAGAGATCTCCAAGAGAATGAATTTCAGCACTTCATGGCATGCAGAGGAGAGGAACTGGCTATGGAGGAGGGTAGCCCACATAGGAAGCATGCCAAGGTGAAGAATGATAGGATGCATCCACATGGGGTTGAGTGGATATGGGGGAAGAGCAAGAGGATGGTGAGCCACTTGAAAATTTATGATACATGGAAATAGGAGGAAAAACTGTGTTGGCTACTCTTGAGAGAGTTTGGCCATCATGAGACATATCCTTTTTCCAAGCGTATGTGGGAGGAGAGAACTTGGAGTATGTTGTGTAACCAACTCAAAAAAGAGAAGAAAAAAGAGATATAAACGCCTTGAAATAAGCCACTTCGAGGGGGCAACCTCCAATGCATTACATAAATGAAAAATTCTTGGATGATACAATTTACAAAACCTGCTTTCTATATATAGGAGTCCATGGGGCCATAATGTAATCCTAGTGGGCCACAATGTAATCCTAGCCGACCTAACAATAATAGTGTAAGGGCACAATAATAACAATATGAGGGTTACAGGGGTACAATAATAACAATAAGGGGGGCTACACTAACATAATAAGGGGCTACACTATTAATATAGGGACTTAACATGCCCCTCTCCTTCAAACCAGTGTTGTCCTCAACGCTTGATTATTTCTTGATGCTTCTGTATAAAATTCTCATCCTCCCATGTGGAATCTTCTACAGGAAAGTTCTTCCACTTGCTAAGATACTCTGAAATTGATCGTACTTGTCGAGTTCTTTTTTTTATGACTGCTTCAAAACTTCTTTCGATGTGATGTTGATATTCCTGTTGTTTCATTAGATTCTGCACCAAAGTTAGGTTATCCTTTGAGAGTTGGAGAACTTGTTGTTGATGCTCGATGTCATCTTCCACTAATTTATCATCCATATTAGTTATTATTTTATCCTTCAAACCATACAACTTAGCCTCCATTTCTTCTTTTAAACCATCTATGTCATCTTCGGTTGCTCTTCGTAAGATCGAAATTTGTTGCACTTGGTACCGTAATTTTGATATCTCATACTGCAATTCTTCCACTTCATGCATCATAGTAGAGCCTTCTGAAGGCTTAATGGGTGTTGAATTATTTTTAGGAGGCATTATAGAAACCAATACTGATATCTATTCTACAATATGCCCTATAAAAATCAATTCAAGTTGATTCTTCAAACAAGACTTATGCAATTTGGAAAAAAAATACACACCCTTTTCTTGCTTTGAGGAGCTCGATATTGAAATTGTATTATCTCTGTGATTACAGATCTTCAATATCTGAAATTTATCACTGAAGTATCCCTCTGAATTCTCTTTTGAATGCAACAGGTCTGATCTGATTTTGATTTTCCAAGACAAAGTTGTGTCCAATCTCCCACAATGACCTAATTCTGGACTGGTTCAGTAGAGCGCACTTGTACGACTTGCCACATGTCACTGTTTCGTCCTTTGTCTCTGAAATTGATATCCAAGAAACTACAGGCCGTGTACTTGCGACCAATTTTGATGGCACTTCAATCCAATCTCCAGAGAGAGAGTTATTGAACTTTTCCCACGATCACCTCTTTGAGATGAAATTCAGGAGCCTGAAAAAGCACTACCTTCCACAGATCATATCTCCAAAAATATTGCGAACCAAGCTCTGAAACTTTTTGACGACTTTCCTCAGGATTTCAGCTTTCCCTGTACAAATTCTCCCATTCCAAATTCCTAAAAATCCTAAACCTTCGTAGAAAAAAATTTATAGCGAAAATTCCACGATGACATGTTTAGGAGCTTGAAAAAAGACCTAACTTCCACAGATGATATCTCCGAAAATATTGCGAACCAAGCTCTGAAATTTTTAGAAAATCTTCCTCAGGATTTCAGCTTCGCACCCTAAAAATTTCAGCTTCTGAAACTTCGTAGAAAAAAAAGTTATAGCGAAAATGCCACGATGACCTGTTTGGAGCAGCGAAACCCTAGAATCCAAAGCTCTGATACCAAATGTTGTGTAACCAGCTCCAAAAAGAGAAGAAAAGAGATATCAACGCCTTAGAAATGAGCCACTTCGAGGAGGCAACCTCCAATACATTACATAAATGAACAATTCTTGGATGATACAATTTACAAAACCTCCTTTCTATATATAGGAGTCCATGGGGCCATAATGTAATCCTAGTGGGCCACAATGTAATCCTAGCCGGCCTAACAATAATAATTTAAGGGCACAATAATAACAATATGGGGGTTACAGGGGTACAATAATAACAATAAGGGGGGCTACACTAACATAATAAGGGGCTATACTACTAATATAGGGACTTAACGGGGTACTTGCATCATGGGGTAGCAAGGAGTGTGGATGCATTATGATGATGTAATCATTATGTTTGCACCACATGAATTGTATGATGGAGGTATGTTGGGGCCGCAAAGACATTTGTTGCTTTGGAGGATTAAGAGAGAGTAGGGGCAGAGTTGCTCTCACATTTTGCATGATGTTGCAATAGGAGGAGATGGCAACATTATGGGAGGAGTCTTTGACATTGGACATGTCAGAGAATGGATTTATGAGTTGATAGGAGCCTATTTGCATAGGCCAACAACGCTGTCACTTTGAAGCAGGAGTTTGTTGATGGAGTGTTCCCAGGATCACTTCACATTTGATGCACTTGGTGGACATGGAGGAGGTGAGACTGATAGAGTAGTAGATGGATTCCTTTGTTGTTGTGGTGTGTCCTTCTTGGCTTGGACTTCCAAGCATGAGGAGAGAGATCTTCAGGAAATATATGGTTTATTCCTCTTCATATGAGTATGTCCTATCACTATGAAGGGCTCATTTATGGATCCTGTCACCTTCTTACTTTCATTACATGGTAAGAATTATGTTTTTTCATTTATTGATTGTTCAATACAATATTTTCATGCTCTTACCATTTCATTGCAGTGCCTTTCTCTACAAAGGGGCAAGTTTTTCTTTAGGCTCCATGGACCATTTTTGGCCAGCTATTATGATGGAGACAACCACCTACTATATGATTGGGGGAAAATGTTTGGTCACTCCTTATATGCTCAGTTGATACACTCAACCACTTACTACTTGCTAGTAGATTTGGTGACTTACACAACTAGCTATCTATCAAACAACAACTTGCCATGCTATTGCCTGAAGCTGAAGTGGGGAAGACTGCGATGTGACCACTTGGGAGACTATTGGTACCCTCCATCACCACATAAAACCTTTAGTATTTCTCTCATTATGATGCTAATCATGATCCTACTTGCTGATATTATTCTTGCCTATATGAGGAGCATGATTGGAGGAGGAACACATGGGGTGGATGTGTTATTTGGGGAGGAGAATCCCCACACTTTTTGCATTACATGTTCTAAGGGGAGCATGGGAAGAGACATGGCCTCTCCAGAAAAATATTTGTTCCTTAATGAGGAATACCATGAGATGGATGGGATGCCATATGGTAGTGATTTCTTGTCCATCATGTATGAGGAGGTTTGGGCCAACTTGATTCACAACGTTGTGGAAGGGACCTTTGGAGGTCTAGCTTCCTTCCTACCATTGGAGGGCAACATTCTGGCAGCCCAAGATCAGAAAATTCTCTACACTTATCTCAAGTGGAGAGGAAGAAAACATGGGGTAGGCTATCTTTTCTACCATATTCAGATTTTCAGCCCACCTATTTTGCATGGGCTTAAGGTGGAAGAGATATTTCATGAGTTGCCAACCTGGAGGGTGACTCATTTTGTTTGGTTGATAGCTTGGGGAGGAGAGATTCAAATGGGGATGATGAAACCCAATCTATATCAGCCTTCATGCCCCAAGAGGACCTTCAAACAACCCATTATTGCCTCCATGGATGATCCACTGTCACATAATGCCAGCTATTTGGATAGCTTACATACTTGGGAGAGGCAACTTGGAGATATGTTGATGATGCAACACCTTGATCTTTGGAGGCTTTCATCTTATGAGGTTGCAACAGGGAAGAAGAGGATGCTCTTCAGTCCTATCCTTGCAGTTGCTTGAGGACAAGCAAAATTTGGGAGGGGAGAACTGTAATATTCCAAAATTTGCACACAACAAATTGGAATATTAGATTATGCTACTTTCACCTAGGAAAGGAATAAATGGGTAAGGAAGCCCATGAAAAATAAAAATATGAATAATTTCCACCTTAATAAGGAATGGGATTACTTTAGGAGCTAGAATTTACACTTACAGGTGTGAACAAGGGAAAAACAGATGTGGACGTAGTCAAGTTTGACTAAATCAACATGCACACTTGAGGAGGAAGAGATCACCCAAGTAAACTAGCTCAATGTGAACAAGGATCAGCCTAGACACACATATGAGAACTAGATTGAAGATCCCTTAGTGTGAAAAGAGGCATTGCAGGTGGATTAATCTCAGTTGACCAAGTCAACAACGCTGCTACAAAGAGGAGGGAAGCCAACTAGGACAACACAGTTTTGGAGGAGGAATCTTCACTAGGAAGTCACCTCAACAATGTGTGGGGTCTGGGGAGAGGAGGCTCACCAAAGATAAAAAGGAGGGCATAGAATCAAAGAGATCATTCAATATTCAGCTATATTTGGTCTTCTGACTATTTTCATGCTTTAGCTGTTTAGCTGGAGTTGCTGCACTGCTTAGTGCAAATAATTCTCATGTGGGAATTCCATCCTTTCTTTGGATCAGCTTGCTTAAGGGATCAAAGGGAAGGATCTAAGCTTCCATTTCATCATTTGGCTTAAGGCCACTCAGCCAGAAACATCTACAGCGCAGTCATCTTTAGAAACTACATCTTTTTCTGTAGGGGCATTGTTGTTGGGTTAAACATTGTTGTTTTGTCCTAATATTTGAGGAGGAGGTGTTTATTTCCCTTCGGGAGTTCTAATAAGAGGGCCTAGGGAAATTTTTTGTATTATTCAGTTTTTATATGTCATATTCAGCCATTTTTAATGTAGAGTTGTAGTAGACTACGTTATTTTCTGCAGTCCTGCTTTTTGTACATTTATATTGCCGGAAACCCTTGCCAGGTGTCTTTTTCTCTGTGTAAAAGATGTTAAACCTCCATTTCTCTATTATTTGATTAATAAAAGCTCCATATCAGTCTTATTTTATCATTTTTTTTAGAAACCCTTATGATAATTATGCTCTCACAGTCTTCATAAATTCTGTTGTAGAGAAGCCATGGGATCGGGGTGTTTTTAAGCAGTATTGAGCCGGGGAGATCTGTTTAATGTAGCTAGTTTCATTTGTTTCACCTCCAATTCTGCAAGTGGGTTTTATATTGTCTAAAATAAGGTATCTAAGTCCCAGAGTCCACTGTTATTACGAAATTTTCTGAAGACAGCTGTTTTATGCCCTATATTACGACATTTCCCCACCCGGGAAGGAAAATATAGGCCATCTTGCTGTTGAGGTTCTTTCATCTGCTGTTATGATATTATTTTAAATATAATGAGCTGATATACATTTCCATGCTCATGATTTTCTGAAGCTCCATATTGGTAATAACTCAAATTATTTACAATAGTGTAGATGTTCCCATTTTGGGATATTACAAGGAGCCTTGTTTGTCTTGTCCACTATCTAGAATTTGGCTAAGATTCATATTACACCTATAGTTCTGGTCCTATTTAGGATTTGGTTTTCCTTGTGAGCTGCAACAAGTGGAGGATAGATCTCTTCAGATCTATGCAGCTCTAGCACCCCTTTTCACTAGGAAAGTCATCTATCCCTTTGACAAGAGTGTTCTAGACCTTAGGAGATTCAGATCCAGATCTTGGCATTAGGCCATAGTATACTCAGAGTCTACAGCATAGTCCCTTTTGCAGTACTGCGTTATTTGCAGTAGCAGAGTTGCAGGGTGTTTTGGCATCAACTTGGAGGAGAGATCTCTAGTGATTGGATCCTTCCTTTCACTGTGGTGATCCATGGATTGGCCATCCAATCCATGTTTGTTTCAGATCTGATTTTCTGTACATTATGTTCTTCAGAATTTTTTGAATATTACTGCAGATCTGTAACTTAGATCTCAGATCTACTCTTGTACTTTCATGATTTGCTGAGATCCCCAAGGGGAATGTATTGATGAGCTTTTCTTGTACACAAATCTGAATTAGATATATATTTTTATTTACATATCAGCTCTAGATCTGAGTTGTAACATACTGCTGCTTTAGCCAATGAAAATAACGCTGTCAAGCTTATTCAAACATTTCTCATGGTTGTAGCACCTCATTTATGAGGGTTTCTTCTTGTAAATCCTTCTCCTTTCTGTTATACACTGTATAAACTCTACTGTAAATCTGATTTACTGTTGTATCAGCTATATTTGAGCTACCATATTGATCTCATGCAAGTATTGGGCTGAACTGCGTTATTTTCCAGCAGTTTGTTTTTGTATTGCTGCAGTCCCCTTCTTTGGGCATTTTCTAGCTGCAGTAGGTGTGGGGGGACCTATTTAACCCACCTAAAAGGATTTTTTTTTGAATCCCTCTTGGATTTAGGTCTTAGATACTCATATATTAGGGATCCAAGTGTTGGTTTCCAATCCTGTAGCATCTATTCCTGAAAAATGCATTTTTCAGCCATGCCTTGCTAGCAGTCCCGATTTTGGGATATTACACAATGAATCTCAGGTAAAGAGAAGTAAGTTGCCAATGTATATTACCGATGAATTTTTTTAGGATAGTAGTCTCTCATAAAAATCAATCAACCCTCTCTCCTTTCATAATCTGCCTATTTATAATTTTAGGCATCTTTACATTGATTCTGCCAACAAGGCTGAGCCTTCGAGTCCTTCTGATGACAACTAATCTAACCAAAAGCATATTACAAGGAGATAAAACTGAAAACTGCTATTTTTAGGACTTATAAACCTAATAGGAATCTAAAACATCTTTATTACATTAACAAACTTTTAAAGTTGCATATTTACATCGAAAAGGTCATATGCCTGAGGTGGCACTGACCATGAATAAAACATAATTGCTCCCACCAAGTTATGAGACATGTATTCCTAGATTTTAGGAGGTGGTGTCATAATGGTTGATGAATGCCTCCATGATGAGATGGAAAACTGAAAGGCTTTTTCGAAGAGTATGTCTTCATCAAAACATTCACGTGATGACCCCTGACCTTTCCATGTGGCTGGCTTGTCTCAAAAATACCATCAAAACTTGAAAAATCTTCAAAATATTATTAGCTACAGAAACATGGGACTTTAGTCAAGTCCGTAGCGAGATTTCATAAGACCTTTGAATTTGATCATTTTTGTAAACTATCTACTCCCTTTGCTGATATGAGGTTGTTTAATGAGTCAAAATGACTAAACACAAACCTTTACCAGCCTCCTTCAATATAAAACCTATGATTTATAGCCAAAAATAATATACAATGAGTTCATAGCGATTTATGGGCTTCAAACCTAAGACACGCTATGAACTTGCCTAATTGACAACATAATTGAAAATCTTTCACTTCCTATTCAAAATGTGCCCATGGATCTACAAGTAATGATCTGAAATGATGCAAAAAATATCAAAAAGGTATTTTATCCCCTTTTCAAACCTTATAGGCTTCACCCTTGGCAGCAAAGGCTTTATTTTCCACAGGTATCTATGACTGTTATTTTTAAACCCTTTTTCTTAAGCTCTGACTGTATCATTTCCATTTGCACCTCTAACTCTTTGACTTGACCTTTAAGTTTCTTTCTCTCTACCTGCAACCAAATATTACTCTTCCATGTATGTTTCATTACCCTACATAGAGGAAGGGTTCTCTTTAACAATTTCTTTGCATTGGTCAAAGCCTCATCATAGTGATTGATTTGCTCATTTAAATTTTCTTTGAACTCCTCCACTATTTTATTTATAGCTTATCTTCTTCCAATTGCAACTTGGTTTCAATAGCTTCCTCCCTGGATTCTCTCAACTACTCCTTTAAAATCCACACTTCAGTTTTTTCAATGAATTTCTCTTTACCTTTGCTCTGTTTAATGATTTCTTCCTTTGTTTGAGATAAGTCAATGATGCCTTCTGTCATAGGTTTTTTACCTTTTTCTATCACTTCAGTATTTTTGTTAGCTGTGACACCTTTGGCAAACTGCAATCTGGTAAGTGGTTTTCTTTATTTGAATAAAAAACCTGCATCTTCACCTGAGAAATAATATTTTTTAGCAACTAGGCCTTTATTTTCCTTCTTTCTTCCTTTGATATCCACAGCTTTGACCACTGGATTTTATTCTATGTATATGGCTTGAATAATGTCTTCAAGGTTGATTTTCCCTAGTGTTTGGCTCCTAGTTATTCTTCCACTCTTTTTGATAGGCTTTGACTTGCTATTTGTAGGTGTGGGCTGAGGAACCTCTGTTTCCTGTGCATGCTCTATTTCAACCTCCATGGGCTCTACAATGGGCTCCATTTCCTCTTCATTTACACCCTCTGCTTCAGCTATAGGTTTATCATTCTTGCTTGAAGGAGTGGCTTTTGATTTAGGTGTCTTCTTGGGTGTTAATTCATCTACTTCATAACCACTAATAAACAAGAATGTGGCCCAATCTCTATTTAAAATTTTCAATTCCTCCAGAACTAGTAGCTTGATAAATCCATGATGAAAAATTTAAGTTTCAATACCTTCATGCCTAGCTTAAAATTTATCTGCCATCTTGCCTAGGCTCCTAAATAAGAAGAAGGGAAGGTCCAAAGGATGCTTAACAGTGAAATGTAGCAAGAGTATGAAGTGATACTGATAAATCATATGGAACCTCCCTTCACATGTGAAGTATTTATGAAATACCAACAGGAGTTTGGAGTAGTTTTCTTTAAGGCAACTCCTTGTGATCCCAGATGTCATATCCACTCCAATATGCTCAGGCTTCATGAACTCATCACAATTCTATAATTTGAATTTAGTGGCTTTAAACCACTCTTCCCTTGTCCTCAGAATATTTTTAGCTTGGGAAATTGTTTCAGGAGATACCAAGAAACTCAACAAACCCACCTTTGATGCAGTACCAACAAAATTCACTGCAAAGTCTTTTGAAACTTGAGCATGATAACCTTGAAGCTTATGGCAGAACCTTGTGCAACCAAAACTGGTGAAGGCTGCTTGAAAACTAGGATCCTCATTGACCAATTTCAAATCCATTTTCTCATACCTGACCAATTAGTATTTTTATGCATGGCCATCTCTCTTAACACATCGTTGGATTTCTTGATAGTATGACACCAGCAAATAAGAAATTTTCACAGCAAGGAGCTAGCAAACAAAGCTGAATCTTTCTAAAAATGATGAAAACAACTATACTCATAGGTAAGAGGGAAAGATGACAAACAACAACTCTCAAGGGTAAATTTAAAAGGTAAGTTTCGAATATGAGAGGGATGAAGATAAATAAGAGAGGTTAAGTGAAATTATGAATGACACATGATGATCACACATGTTGCATGATTCCATACAACTGATCACGTGACCTCATATTGAACCCTAACCACTTAAAACTCTACAACTCACCCTTTTCTTTACCAATGCAAAAAAACATAAGTTTGTAGCACTTTCCGTTATAAATCTGGCAGATTCGCTACGGACTAGTCAGGTGAGTCCGTAGCAAAAAAAACATGTTTTCCATTGATTTTGCTGCGGACTCAGGAAAAAAACAGACAAGTGGCCAAAACCGAATTTTAAAGAAATGCATGGAGACTTTGATGGATTTTACCATGATTTCATGACACGTGGGACTCTTCAAACTTAATATTATAACCAATTCACAAAATTTTATCAATTTCATGACTTAATTTACCAAGACAATAAAACCTATGCCTAATGAACTTCCTAATCAAAAAATGAAATTTTATTAGTGATAAAACATACAAAGATGCATCCTTGCTAAGTGCTTGTTGTTACACAGTAATTTGTCACCGTCCCTGCAATCCCCATCTCGCCCATTGGAGGGTCATTTCTGTGACCAATAATCAGTGTCATGCCTTGCAAATACCATCATTGCATCCCTTTCCATGAGGACAACATTCCTTCTGTTGATCATTTCCTGAGCAGACCCCTAAAAACACTTGTTTTTGCCTTGGCGCTGGTAGCCCGTTATGTACTCGCCCCAATGAGGAAAATTAACACTGAGCCCGCGCCAATTGGCACTCTGTCCCAGTTAAGCACCTGCGCCAATCTGCTTTTGGAAAGTTTTTAAAAAAAGGAGGAGAAGTTTCGATTACAACAACTTCATGGATGAGTCATCAGGAGTGGTTTCGACTGAATAACCACGGCCTTCCTCCTTTGGCCTCTTGTTTCCACCATATGGGGAACCTCCCAAAGGATAAGGCCTCCCTTCCACTATTGTAGGGATCCCAACCTCCTCCTCTCTTCTATAAATATAGCCTTCATCCATTGATGAAGGGGCTGAATGGCTGAATAGCTAGTCTCCAAGTTCCCAAGAGCCATCAGAGCCTTATGCTGCAAGAGCCTTGATTCATTCCCTTAAGGCAAAATCCAAGCAAGGAGATTATTGTCGAGACATCCGAAGAGAGAGGCTTGTCCCATCCCAAACAGGCTTTGTCGGGACATGTTCCGTTGGTGACCCTCCGAAGGAGAATTCAGCGTTAGGGCTATGGTTGTATTCTTTTTTGATTGATTAATGATAAGTGACTATTGGTTATGGTTCCACTCTTGTTGTTGATTATGATGTTGAGTTATGTCTTCTCTGACTGACATATAGTTGCATATGCTGGATTTTACGCTTGTGTTTGTTTTGTTTCTTGCATGTGCAGGTGTCCGATCACGGAGATCGTGAGGATTGTGATCTGCCGGAGCTAAGCAATGGGAGCGCTAATTTCTCTACAAGCGACAGCGTTGGATTCTAGGTAAGCCTTTATCGCTAGTTGGTTTATTTGCAATTAGGAACCTACACTATAGCGTGAGCAATTGTTGCTAGACCCGGTCTGGGCTAGTAGGGATCGCCTCTGTGCGCAGAGGGGATTTACCTCCACAACAATTTTGTGACTCCGCTGGGGATCGTCTAGCTTGTTGTTGTTCTGCTTTGTAAGCTACAGAAGGAGCCTGAAGTTAGCCAGATAGCCTTCGAAACGCTCTTGCTATGAAATTACGAAGTAGATCAAAGCTAATTCAGTCAATCTCCGGTTTAGTTTATGAACTAAACACTTAGAGTATTGTCTTGTCTTTTTTATTGTTTCTCGATTCTGCTTGCTTGATCAGCTCTTTTGGCTGGCTCTTTTTGTGTTTGGATTTTGGTTCATCCCCAGAGGATCAGATCTGACCTCTGCTTTTCCGAATTTTCACCTTTTCATAGTTGGCTTGACCGACGCAAGTTTAGTCCTGACAGTCGCGCCAGTTGGCGCAGGTTGCCTATTCATCACTCGCGCCATCCCCTGTCTGGCGCAGATTACAGCCAGACAGTCGTACCATCTCCTCTAGGTGCTAGGGTTTACCATTGTTCAGAAGTTTCTTTTGGTCAGTACTTTGCTTCTGGGTATTCTGCTTGAAGTGGTGAGTCTGGTCTTGGTTGGGAGAAATTCTTTCTTTTTTCATATTCAGGCGTTGGAGATTTTTGTCAGTTAGCAACCCGCGCCAATTGGGCATTGGTGCTAGTTGTCAGTGAGCAAGTCACGCCGGTTGGCGCTAGTTGTCAATGACAAAGTCGGGCCAATTTCAGGGTGTGTGAAAATTGAGAATTTATCCCTGAATCCTTCACCAGTGTGTCTTTCCCTTCTGGGCTTTTCTCTATATGAGCATAGATTACATTGCTCATTGTTTGAAATGTCTTCTCTCCATGATTTCTTGATGTAAAAGGGAATGAACGCCTTGTTTTGATCTCTTCCTTTGGAAGTCCTCTTTGTGTTTGACCTCATATGTCTTGTCGCCTTTTGAGGGATTTTGTGACAAAGTGTTTGAAACAACGATTGCATTCTTAGTGTTTGTTTACATCTCTTTTGCATTCATCCTTCATTAAGAAGATTTGCGTTTATTTAGTTTTCGTCTCAAAGTGTTATTTTTGTTAAAATGCATTAGATCACATTGCATTGAAGAGTATTTTGAGATTTATCATTGAACTTAGATCACATTGTTTAATGATTGAAAGTTAAAAATTGCTTTGAGTGTATTCTCTTTCATTGAAAGCATGCATTAAGTAGATTCTCATTTCATCGAAAAATGCATTGAGTGCATTCTTATTATTTGAAAAGGAAAAGGGAAATTGTGCATAGATTACAATTGCATAGTTTTCGGAAAAGAGGATTTTGCATAGATTACATTGCATTATTCGCATCGTTGAGTGTTTGAAATTACTTTTGGATAGTGAAAGTCATCTAGTTTGGAAAAATTTTGTTTACAGTGTTGTTGTTTGTTGCATCATTGTTTGAAGCTCTTCCCTTAACTAGATAGCATTCATCGAATTGAAAAGTTTTCTTTTCTCATATAGCCGCATACAGGAGACTGTCAGATGACATACGGTAGGGCCTTGAAACCGAGACATAATTGAAGATCAACTATAAATTTATTCAATCAACCTAAGGAAGCATTGAAACATTAACGAAACATTTATAGGTCTAGGCTAGAGACGTGTTCTGGCGTCTTTAAACCTAGTAGCTATCGTTTTCCTCTTGGCTTTAGACAACACTAGTACGGACTTGTGCTCCCCGTACCGTCGCATATATAAAGGGAGACCCCACTAGGTTGCTATCCTTTATCCATAGGAAGCCGAGTCTGCTGCCCTATACCCGTGATACACTGGACACAACATTTGGGGAGATTGTGTGCACGTACGTTAAGTCCTTGGTTGATTTCTCCTTCATTTTGAAACCAAGGTGTATATTGCAGTTCACGGTTTTTTGGTACACCCTTTGCCTAGTATTCCTGAGCAGTCATTTTGATCTTTTCTGACTCATTAAATTTGAAAGGATCATCAAGCACTTGTCCTTTCACGCTTGTTTCAAAACTGAAAGAGATAGAGTCACCTTTTGCCTGTTTCTCGACTCTTAAAAGATGAAACGGTAGAGTTTTGTTTCAATGTTCTAAAAATTAATTGCCCACGAAATATTCCTGGTTAAAGTTAGTTTCCTTAGGGTGTTGTTTTGGAGATCATTTTTGATGGCAACTTTTCCGGAATACATCAACCAAGGAAACCCCTCCGATGGGAATCCTGGCCATTTTCCTCCTTTTGGGAATGTTGGTGCTCCTTATATGGCAACGTTGTCCCTTCTTGGGTTAACTGTTGGGTTGCCTGTTTGGTTGTTTTCAACCTCTGTGGTTACGAATGTCCTGACTACTGTTCAATCTGTTCCTCTGCCTGAACAACATCATGTTGATTCTAAGGTGGACCTCTCCCCTTCTTCGCTTGTTTCTGGGTCCTCCTCTTCTACTTCGCCTGGTGAAAGTCTGGATTCGAGTAACCAGGTGGCTAAGAAGAAGAAGATGAAGACAAAGAAGAAGAAGTTCGATAAAGGAGAGGCTAGCTCTGCGGCTATTTCCCCTAAGAATTATCCTCTTGATAAACCTTCCAACCCTCCACGGAAATTCAAGTTCCCTTGCATGTTGTGCACGGGAGACCATCTTCTTCGAGACTGCCCTGGCATTCCCAAGGTGCTCGAAGTATGGTCCAACGGTCGCCCGCCGTTGCCTTTGGCTTCTGGGAGTCAGGTTGGGGGCATGTCTTCAACTGGTGCTAGTAAGACTCCTAAGAAGCAGGTTAAGCTCACCAATCCCTGTAAGTTGTGTGAAGGGCCCCATGCCATTCACCTTTGTCCATATATGGATGAAGCCAAGCGAGTTTTGGACGACTCAGCTATTTTTGCACCACGTCTCCCAGATGGTTATAAGAAGCTTTCTTTGAGTCCTCCACCAGTTAATCGTACGATTGGTCAAGATTCATCCTTGGTCAATCCCGCTCCCTCGGAAATTCAAATTCAGGAATCCATTCCCGACCAACCATTGGTCGTGGGATAGGTTGAGCTGGCCCCTTCTACGGTGCACCAGGTCTTTTTCGTCGAGAGTGGATCTCATCCCCCTCAGGTTCTTCTTGTTTCTTCAGATTCCTCGAACTTGGAGAAATATTCTCCTGTCCCTATATCTCAAGAAGTTGCTCCTCCGCCTCCCGTGATGGAGGTCCCGGAGGATACTCCTCCCGCCTTCGAGATGGAGGTCGTGGAGGATGCTCCTTCTTATTCCGTAACACCAGGGGAAGACCATCTTGGTTCAATGGTAGCCCCTCCGAGTATTTTGTTCGCTTCCTTTGATTGGAATCGATTTGCGGGATACCGCCTTCCGTCTTATGTGTCTTTCGAGATCACAGTACAGGCTTTTGGTCTGGTCGTACCCAGCACCATTATAGACGAAGGCGCATCTGTTAGTGTTATATCCTCAACTACTTGGCAAGCTTTTGGCTCGTCGCCACTTGCGCCTGTTACACAGAATCTGTTGACATTTAACAGAAGAACGAGTCAACCGTTAGGGATCCTTCCAAGGTTACCTGTTACTTTGGGAGGTAAAACCGTCCATATGGATGTGATGGTTGTTCCCGGCCCCTTGGATTTCAATCTAATTTTGGGGCGCGATTACACCTATGCCATGGGAGCACTTGTCTCCTCCCTTTTTCGTGTGGTTTGTTTTCCGCATGAAGGACGGATCATGACCATTGATCAGCTTTCGTTCTTTGGTCCCGATGTGGCAACTGGCTCGCCGTCATCCCTTCCTGGTTTTTATCCACCGGTTGTCTCTGCCTCACCGCAGGTCAACTATGTGGCTACCTACCCCATGCCTGTACTCAGTGATAGTGCCGTTGTGCATCAAGTGCTGGGGGCATTGGGTCCTGAATTCCAGGATGTTTTCCTTCCATCAGGAGTGGAACTCTTGGAAGCGAAGACTTCTTGTTCATTATGATGAGGTCGTTCAGAGCAGAGTTCCTTGTCTTGTGTCAAGCTCGTTAAAAAATGAAACCAGGTTGTCAGAGCAAAGTTCCTTGTCTTATGTCAAGCTCGTTAAAAAAAGAAACAAGGTTGTCGGAGCAGAGTTCCTTGTCTTGTGCCAAGCTCCTTAAACCATGAAACAAGGTGTCTGAGGATAGTTCTTTTAATGTGTCAACCTCGTTAAAATAATGCAACACATTCTTGTTCAATTCGAGTCTTTGATTAGATCTCGTAAAATCCCAGTCGAGTCTTCATCTTGGTCTCGTAACTTGAACCATCACTCCATCTGCCTTTCATATGGACTGAAGCTTGAAGGGCATGTACCTCAAATTGAGTCACCATGCCGGGGACATGCGAAATTTTTCAAGCATAGTTTATTTCCATTTCAAGCTTGTGTAAAAATGAAACCGATGTCAAGCATAGTTTATCTTGATTTCAAGCTTGTGTAAAAATGAAACCATTCCCATTTTACCTCTTATGATTGCCATTTTATCAGCCTGTTTTGCCAGATGAGCCTTGGTTTTCTCATTCCATCGTCCCTATTTGCTTGGCCGATTAGATGCCTTCACTCGGTTATTTTACCCGTTCCTGAGGAACCATTGCGATGAGTGGTATTGTTAGCCAGCCTCTTGACCTTTATTTGTTTAGAGCAGTTCCATCATTACCGGAACCAGTTGCTTCCCTTTATACCACTCGTTCCTCCAGGAGGAGTCATCCTTCAGCTCTTTTCTAACTCTCTAAACATGAAAATATTGCCGAGTTCCTTGTCATTTCGATCTCGTTAAAGTGGTCCTGAAACGACATCTACCCAGTATACGTTTACCCCTTTTTCGGGCTGCAATAGATTATTTATGAAAAAGGAATACCCTAGCCTATCGCGACTAGGAGGTTTACTCAGACATAGTTTTCTACCTTTTCGGATTTGAGGAACTATTTACGAAAAGACGCCGAGTTCTTCCTTTGTCAAGCTCGTTAAACTCTGATGACATCGGATTCAGTTGTAATGATGGTATTAGAGTTTCTCCTTCCTTGGGCTCGTTAAATGTACTAGGATGGATTCGTCCGAAGGATGAACTTATATGACAAGCATATGGTATCCTCTTCAAGCTTATGTAAAAATAAAGAGGTACTCACCAGAAATGGTGGGGGAAAAAATGGAACCAATATCGTCGTCGTGTCGGCAGTATGTCACTCTTGAACATGGCACTTGTCTACATTCGTGTCGGGTTGGGGATATCTCATCTCGTTTTTTCCACTTGCCTCCGTGGGTTTGGGTGATCCCTTTTGACCTCTCATCTACTCTTTGCCTTGTCACCATGACCCTTGATCTTTTGATGTCAAATACTGCCAAATCCACTGTCGTGCCGCCGATATGTTCAAGAGAAGTTGACCTCTGCAAATTCCAACCTTCCTCTAATTCTCATCCGATCTTGATTCAAAAAGACATCATTTTCCTCTGTCTCGTGTAGATGATGTGGGAAACACTATGGCCCACCTTTGATCAAGGTCACTTCCTGTCGACTTCAACTCATTATCCAGGAAACTGATCTAGAGACTCCCTTCTGGTACCTTGGAGCCTGCATGCCTCAATGGCAGGTTCTTCGCGTTCGACGTGAGGTTTTCATCATTTGCCTTCGATCGAGTGATTCTACGGGTGTTCGATGCCAGCTCACTGATTCACATGCCGTAGATTGTACCTATAGTACCTTGAGGACCATTTTCATTATTGGTGGTACCTCTCATGTCTGTTAACAACTTTCATCATTGGCTGGTAATCAGACGATGTTTTTGCATGTTCGACTTCAGCTCACATATTCGCATGCTTGAACTTGTACTTTGTTCGGGTCGAGATGGAGCGCAAGACCCTGGATTCCTGTCTGTTATAATCCAGGCTGCGATTTTGTGGATTATTATGATTAGTTACATGACTCACTGATTAGATGGTTGCGACCATACCTGAGTCTATTTATCGATCCTCACTGGATGGCTGCACCTATACCTTGGATCTGGATTATTGTATACTCTGTTATGGATGGCTGCACCCATACTACATATATATCATGTGTCTGAGATATCAGTTGTAATTCTCTACGCAGGTTTTCCGACAACGGTGTTTTCAATTGGACACGTTCTCGTAAATCATTTCACCCCTCTCTCTCTTTCGGGCCTCATGCTTTAGGGGGCATATGTTACACAGTAATTTGCCACCATCCCTGCAATCCCCATCTCGCCCATTGGAGGGTCATTTATGTGACCAATAATCAGTGTCATGCCTTGCAAATACCATCATTGCATCCCTTTCCATGAGGACAACATTCCTTCTGTTGATCATTTCCTGAGCAGACCCCTAAAAACACCTGTTTTTGCCTTGGCGCTGGTAGCCCGTTATGTACTTGCGCCAATGAGGAAAATTAACACTGAGCCCGCGCCATTTGGCACTCTGTCCCAGTTAAGCACCCGCACCAATCTGCTTTTGGAAAGTTTTTTAAAAAAGGAGGCGAAGTTTCGATTACAACAACTTCGTGGATGAGTCATTAGGAGTGGTTTCGACTAAATAACCACGGCCTTACTCCTTTGGCCTCTTGTTTCCACCATATGGGGAACCTCCCAAAGGATAAGGCCTCCCTTCCACTATTGTAGGGATCCCAACCTCCTCCTCTCCTCTATAAATATAGCCTTCATCCATTGATGAAGGGGCTGAATAGTTTGATCTAGAGATCTCCAAGTTCAGAGCCATACGAGCCTAATCTTTGCGAAAGGCACGATTCATTCACTAAGGTAAATCAAACGAGAGGTGTGTGTAGACATCAGAAGTGGAATTTATCCCCGATAGGATTTTTCGAGACGTGTTCCACTGGCGACCCTCCGAAGGAGAATTCAGCGTCAGGGCTATGGTTGTATTCTTCTTTGGTTGATTAATGATAAGCGACTATTGGTTATGGTTACACTCCTGTTGTTGATTATGATAATGATTTATGTCTTCTCTGACTGAAATATAGTTGCATATACTGGAATTTACGCTTGTGTTTATTTTGTTTCTTGCGTGTGCAGGTGTCCGATCACGGAGATCATGAGGATTGTGATCTGCCGGAGCTAAGGAACGGGAGCGCTACTTTCTCTACAAGCGATAGCGTTGGATTCCAGGTAAGCCTTCATTTCCAATTGGTTTATTTGAAATTAGGAACCTGCACTATAGCGTGTGACGATTTTTGCTAGACCCGGTCTGGGCTAGTAGGGATCGCCTCTACCCGCAGAGGGGATTTACCTCTACAACAATTGTTTATGTTGAATTCTCAAGGCTGAGTGTGCTATCTATGTGTAGAGATGGTATGGGATAATCCATACTTACATGACTAGCTTCAGCCATGGTGATTAGCTTGATTGGTACTCCATAGTGGGTATTCATATATTGAGGAAATTTTATCATTAAGTTGCCTGAATTCCTATTCAACCAAATGAGATGATGACAGGTTTGTTTTATTGATATTTAATTGGCTGTGCTCATGATCCATGCTTATAATTGAACTTAATATGAAAATTCCTTGTTTCTTTGAGTATTGATTCCTTAATGGCCTTTTGGGCATCATATGCCTTTTGATTGTCGTTGTAATCTTATCGTGTCAGTTGGAACTTCAAAGAGGATCCTTGGGATCTATGGACTGGGTTCAATCTATTTTCCATAATCAAGGATGTCGCAAGTTTGAAGGGATGAATTTACAAGTCCCTTTCTCGTGTCCCGTGTTTCTGCCATTAAAACCTTCTTGAGATGATCTGATCCCAAGTTCAGAAGAGATATCAAGGGTGCATGCTTCACCTAGATTAATACTAATGTTGAGTTCTAGTGTGAGTCTAGGCATTTGCAGAACCATCATGGCAAAGCCATGGTCATAAGCCTTCACAAATGACTTAGGTGGAAAGGCCTGATCCTTATCCCCTTTAACCTTATATGCGGTTTCGACGAAATTTACCAAGTTGATTAATGGTTGAATCCAAGTCTATATTTCCAACCATAAGACCACCCAACTTAAATCAGTATAAGGACACATAATTAGTGGCCAAGATTAAGTGAGGAGGTGATCAATATTTAGGAAAGGGCCCTAGATGATAAAATCCTAGAGGGTTTTGTTGAAGAATGTAACCAGTGTCGATGTTCATAATTGTATTTTTCAAAAGAAAGAAAAAATATTTTTTTATTGTAAAACACAATTGACTTATTAAAGCATGGGTTTCATGCTTGGGTCATTAGTCAATAGGTCAAAGCCTCCACTGTAGGCTTATAAGTTTATGTATTGCGTCATTTTCATTATTATTATATTCTTAACCCTTCTTAGGATATTTATGTCAAGAAAGAAACAAATTATTTTATGTATATTCTCCTCCTCCACCAAGTCAGATTCCTATTCCTTCAAGTCGGCCTCAAACAATTGGCAAGTCAGCCTCATATTGGAGATTCAAAATATTATAAATATACAAGTGCATTTGTCCCATTGAAAGGTGACATAAGACCCTGGATATATAGCTCATAAATAAGTATGAAATAAAATGAAGAGCCTATCTTATGCCTAGAATCAAAGCAAGATAGGTGAAGGACTGAAGCAAGTAATCCTTTGCCACAAAGTGAAATTTGTTTCTGAAGCATTACAGGGCCGAAAAAGTACAGGAGACCAAAAATTGCAGGAAGGATGAAGAAAGGAATTGAAACCCTAGTTTGCATGATATTTTCCTTTATCTTGATGCTTATCAATTTGACTTGGTCATGGGAGGTTGACTTGGTTGAATTAATGAGGTTATTTTTCTTGGTCTTGGGTCATGGTTGTCTCAATTTGATATGAATATACTAGTGGAAGAGTTTAATTGGGTTTTCCCCTTCATAGGGGTTTTTCCCTAGCTATGTGCCTACCTCTTGTGTCTTTGTGATCTTCATGGCTTTGGTAATTGTCTTGATGATGAAAATATAATAAAATAATAAGTAATAACAAGAAAATTTTCAAGTAAAAGAGAAATCAAATTACTAAGAGACCCTAATGTTGCCCTGATAGATTTCTCAACATGGTATCAGAGCTAACGAAAGAAGTAAGATGGTAGCTTGAATATCGAAAGTATGTGAAGAAAAAAAAAGAATTATTTTTATTAGTCCTAAAAGCCAAACTATCTAAGAGAATTTTCAAAACCTAAAAACAAAATTCTTGGCAACTCTGTGAATCAAAATAATTGAAGTCGTCAACCTAGATATTAAGAGGAGATGAAAAACACCACTGTGAAGAACAAAAAGTATAGATCACAAAATTCTTCAAGGCATAATTTCTTAACGTAAAGCAAAGTTCTGTACTTAAAAAATAAATTATGGAAATCACCTTTGAAATCCGAAAGTTCTAGAGTATTTGTGTGATCCAAAGTTTGTAGTTTTGTACAAACTTAATGTGACTGAATTACAATAAAAAAAAAAATTCCATAGACCATATAATCAAAAATAAAAGGGACCAAGATTGAAATATTTAAAGACATTATAAATGTGTTATAAATCTATAGTGACTGCAATAGCTAAAGGAACCAACATTCCTCTGAAAAGCCTTCCAAAGGCACAAAAAAGACCAACCTTAAAGTATCCAAGAAAATCTCACGTTTTTCCTATTGTTGTAGGGTATATTCTAATAATTAAAGTAATCAGAAGTAAAAATAAAATGGTTCTATTTAAGAACCTACAAGAAGATAAGAAAGAACAATGGAACTGTCCTTTAAAGTGTATCCTAGCTTGACTATTTTGAAAAAGGCAGTGAGGAAATAATTCCAATACATAGTCTATCATTGAAGAAAGAAAAATTTGAGCATCTGTATCTCAAGGAAGGAAGTCGTTCACTATAATTAAGAACTTGTTTGTCTTGCACCGGCTTGTGGAAGAAACTTTGAGGATCTTATCAAATTCAAGTAAGTATTGTTTTGTTCTTTATGTCTCTCACATCTAACAATATGTCTTCAGTTTTCAAGGAGAACAATAAATCCAATAAGTAGACAGATGATCTGAATATGGACAAACTAGTTTTGTTGTGATAGCTTCCTCATCAGTATAAAATAAAAGTGTGCTTAAGAATTGTGTCAAATAGCAAGTTTATGAGAGGTTTTATGTGTAAAATTTGTGTGTCTTTTATGAGCAATTCATTAAGTAAATTAGCTTTAAAAACACATAAACAACAATTAAATTATAGAGAATTTAATACACTACAAACACATTACACAAAGCTAATAAAGGAGTTCACCCCTCCTGGGCTACGTCTCCTTGGACCTGCTTCAATGGCTTGGCCCTATTTGGATTAATAGTCAATTCTCTGATTACATGCACCTACAGTGTGTTGAGGCATAAAAGGTATCTTTTAAACACCTATTTATCTCACATTAACTATCAATCCGGGAGCGAATTTTTATTTAAAGAGTCTACTCTATCTGAGACTGCTATTAACTAAGAGTAATGCTGTGAAAGATGTAGTACAATATGATAGATACAAGGGTAAACGGATGCTTGTAAAGAAATCTAATTACAGGAACAGAAATGGAAATGCTCTGGAATCTTAACAAATCATTCTACAAAACATCAATCAGGGATTTAGTAACAATAACTCATTCCCTTAGAAATCGATGCAACTGACATCACACTAGGACAAGATAACCAATCTGGGAACTTGGAAGTAGTAACCAGTGTCCTCTACAGTTGGTGGTCTTGTTATTTAAGCAATCAAAATGAAATCAAACATGAACAACTTGCTGATGAAAATAACTGAAAAGAAATTCTTCTAATAACAAAAGTTGGAATGGAACAACAACTTGTAATTCATATGAGTACACAGCAACTATAAACAATCTATCTAAATCTACGAATCAGAAAGGAACAATAAACAGGAATGGAACAGCAAACATGAATTGAACAAAAATTCTAAACTTAACGCAATCAGGCATCTAATATTGATACTTCAATCCTGTCGACAGCCAATACTACGAAACAGTCAATCAGAATGAATCATAAACCAATGGAACAACAACTAGAATTGAGTATAGAACAACAAAGCTTTATAAAAGATAGCAAGATAAATAAAATAGAAAATACGATTCTTGCAAATGATAGAATAGTAATGCAATTCATTAATGCTCACAACGAATCCAAATTCAATCCAACAATAATCAATCAACTCTGTAATCGTAATGAATTTAAACACAACTTTCACACAACAGTAAGCAAAGGATAGAAATACAAACAACAGGGTAATTACACCAGGGCCAGGCCCTTAGCGCTAGTGAAACACTGCTAGGTTACTTCAGAACTTGAGAGATGAAATGAAATGCGTATTTTATATTAATCAAGCATAAAATATTACAGAGACTTCTCTCTAAAGCTGTGAGTCAATAAAACACAATATTACAAAATAATGTTTTGAATCGAGAATCTCCCCGCCTTTAGCACTAAAGGTGTTGCCTTATATATCAGAATTTGACGGATAAGACGAGGAATAAGATGAGGCTTGAACAGTGATCCCTCAAGATCGAAGGATCCTGAGGGATTTGCTTCCCTTCTTTTAGTTATCACACAATTTACTTTGACCGAAGCCGAGCTATCTCCTGCCTTTTCTTAGCGATGCGTTCGGATCTCCTTGTCCTTGGCAGGATTTGGTCTAATGCTGGAGGAAAAATAGTTGCATTTGTCTTAGCCTCGCCTCTGATATAGCTGTTCACCTCGTCTAATTCCTGTTTTTGGCAACAAAAAGCAATCTTTATTCATATTTTTACAATAAACATAAATCTTTCAATTCTACCATAATTCTTGTAATAAAACGTCTTTCTAAGGTGAAAAGGATTATGCCTAAAGTAAAAGAATGAGAAAACACACAGTGATTTCATACCTTTTCCACTGCTCAACATACCCCCCTGCTTACCCTTTTTCATGTCCTCATGAAAACTATAGTTCACATGCAGAGCAGTTAAAGAATAAGTCAGATAATGTTTTTCATCAAAAGGCCTAAAACCATGCATTGTACCTATGCTTCGAAGACATGCTCTATGTGTCCTTCGGGTAGTTCATAAGTGGCTTTGTAGTTTGTAGCAGGATACCATGCAATGGGGCTTCGAAACCTACACCCTAGCCAAAATGGTCCTTCTTTCAAAATGAGGTGCTTATAGGAAACCAAGAGGTTTGTAGCTATCCAAATTTTTTATAGTTAAATGGTTCTCTATTTTGAACATTTCGAATGGAAATTCCCCATCGGACCTTAGCTGCTATGTAAGCCTGGTTTCTAATAGATAGGAAATATTCTATCCCATTCAAGAGATTTATGGACATGCCCCAATGCCTGGATAACACCTTCCTTTGTCATCAAATTCTTCTGCCTAGCCCATAGTTGTAATGGGTGCTTATGTTCACTCCTAACCCATAAATCTAATTCATTTTCCTACCTTTGAAAAACATTATAGGCTTTAAGCCAATTTAACTGATTAACAAGAAAGGAAATAAACACCTGGTATTGAATATCACCCACAAAAGGGGTAGGATTTGTCTCATATATCATTTTCCAATATGAGATTATGCAAATAAAATTCACACAAGAGGCACTATACCTTTACCCCATAGAGTTTGCAGCATGTTACAAAATCATCTATATTTTTTAGCTCTATAGATTTTCCTGCCCTAACTGCCTTAATCTTTAGCTGTAAATATCTTTCTAATAAAAATAAAGCATAGTTCTTGGCAGGGCATCCACAAGCTAAGACATCGGTGTACAATGAGCAGAGAGTGTCCATTCGATTCTAGGCTAATTTTAATTGATTCATTACCTTTTTAGCCTTCTCCTTTACCTTTCGACACTTCTCGTGGGCTTCAACCTCTGCTTCATGGATGGCCTTCATCTGCTGATGTAACTCCTGATATCTTCTCCTAGGGACAGTGTCTTCTTCCAATTTTTCCCTTTCTAATCAAGCCTGTGCCAACTTCTCTTGGAGTCTGGCTAATGTAGGGTCAGTAAAAGTATTCTGACTACTAGCTTGCATGTTTTCACTTGAAGTGGGTCCCTCTGGAACAGTTTGTGCTGGAACATCTGCTTGCTATTTCGTATCTCCATAATTAGGTTCAGCCATAGCTTCTGCAACTTGGGGGTTCATCTTAGCGGCCACTTTCCTCTTTTTTGAAGCTCACTTGGTGGCTATGCTTCTTCTCTTTGGGGCTTGCTTGGGCATTTGTTTCATTCTAAGAACCCTAATGGTTTGCCTGAGTTGTTCCATAAGTCTGTGAAGCTTCATTCATTCTCTCCGAAGCTTTTCAATCTCAGTTACTTTCTTCCTTTTTCTTAATGGAACGACTGTTCCTTTTTCTGGACCTACTTGCTCAACAGGGTTTTGGTCCTCATCAGTCGTGCCTTTAGTTGGGCTCGCTTCTCTGTTTTATTCTTGGGGTTCTTCTTCAATATTCATATGCCCTTGGCTAAATTCTTCGGGAAGTATACCCTCGATTGACTCTGCAATCCCCTGGGAATTTTCAGGTTGGGATATTGCTTCAGTGTTCTCTTTTTCTTGTTCATGGTTTTCAGGGGAAGCAACCCTAATTGACTCCATCATTTTGTTAGGGTTTTCTGTTTCCTTCAGCATTTCTTCAGCCGTTTCTTTGTTGACAACAGTGTGCTCCTACAATTGGTTGATATCAATATTAAGGTCCAGAGGGCTATGAGGCTGCCCATAGTCACTCATATTCGCCAGAATTTGGGCCAATTGGTCTTCTTGTAAATGACTTCGTGGTGAACTTGCAGTAGTGTTTTCAGGAGGCTCTGTTCCTTATCTTTCACTGCTGTTATTATCTTCGTTCCTCACAGGTATGGTAGCTACCCTCTTCCTCCTCTGAGCAATGAATTTCTCCCTCAATTTCTTCTTCTTCATTATTACCTTCTTCTGCATTGGTTTTTTTCTCACCACTGGTGTGGTGGCTCATTTATTCTTCATCCGAGAGGCGAATTTCTCCCTCAATTTCTTCTTCATTAGTACGAGGACTTCCTCCTTCCAATTGTGGAGGTTGTTCATCCTCCGATCTAGGAAATTCAAAGGGCTGGCTACTGCTACCCGAAAGTCCTTCTATCATTCCCCTACTTATTTTGGAACGAGAGGACTGTCTACCACTTGATGGCTCAGCTGCTAAGCTAGCGATTCTTTTCCATTTTAGGGCAGGTAAAGCTAGTCCTCCATCAATCGAGAATATCAACTCCTCCCAACTGGTCTGTTGTTGGGCGAGACTACGACTCACTATTAATCTGATTAGACAATGGTGGCTTACCACCATGTCTGCGTGCCAAGCTTTTCTTATACTACGGGCAGTATCATGCAGTAATGAATTTAAAAATGCAGGCAAATTTATAGTGCATTTCTGTTTTAATACTGCTAATAATTTAAGGTGGCGAGGTCTTACCATGTCTTTCCTTCCATCGCATGTTATATAGGCTTGCACTATCTTGGCCAATTCCATCCATGGCTCTCCCAATGATGTTGGTTGAACTCCTTTGCCTTTGACGACCAATGTCTGTCCGTCATCCTAGAAAACCTTCATGGCTTCTTGAAGCCTGACCTTTTTCTGAGTCCATATGGTTCCCTGCGCTGGTAAACCAGACACCTCTGCAATTATTTCATCTATTACAGCTATCTGTCTTCCTCTAACCATGGAGTATTCTTCCTGCAAATTTTGTAAAAATTCAGTAGCCACCATTTCATAGGTTTTTGCAGCCTTGTGAAATATGTGATCCATCCCAATTTTTCCAGAATCTCCCGTGCAGCATCAGAAACAACTAGCACTTACGGCTCGCTACGAATTGGTCATCCTCCCATCTTCTCTGCACACTATTACTTCTTTCCAAACACACAGTGATTGTAATGGAATAGCATAGCACGGTGAATTGGAATAATATTGTTAAGTTTTTTTTATTCCCTAGAATGTAGGGATTTGATTCGCATACAGGTAAAAAAATGTAGAGATTTGATCTGCATGCAGAGATTAAGAGACATCTGCGCCCCCTCTGGAGGATGATAGGTCATCCTCGACCGTCAATTAAGAGAGGAAAGTACTGCACAACAGTTGTACAGCAGGAAAAAGCAGGCATAATTATGATACAATCAATCAAATTATAACATTTACTGAAATCGATGCATGTGATAAATCATAAATAGATATAGAAATGTTTTGTAATGATTTAAAGATAAGGAGAAGGGAAAGATTAAGATGAACATAAGTACAGATGCGTTATTACCCACTCAAACTAATGTGATTGATTTGTGATGATTTTAATGTATAATAGGTTCGAAATCAAGGATTAAGGATTCATACTTTCATTTGATATTTAGATAGATATAGGAAAAAGGGTTTAATATTACTATTGATGTGTACAAATGTGACTCCAATACCATCAGCAGAGCTCTGTTTCCCATAGGTGTCCATAACCTTGACAAAGTTTCTTTCTCACCCTTGGAAACCTTGTCCTTTATTTATGTTGAGGAAGTGCTTGTTAAATGTCATAATGGAGGCCATTGTGTTGGCTTGGTGACCATATAAATCACAATACCATTCACCGGGAGGAAGTGAAAAATGGGCAGGTCGGCTCGTGATGAGACCTCTTGTTCCAAGGACTTCTTAATTTTTTCTTTCAGTTTTCCATTGGACCATATCCCTGGTGTGGTAGCCATGATGGGAATGCCACTTCACTTGTCTCCTTATGATCATGGTAGGCTGGCTCTTGATGAGACCCCCTATCCTCCATCTGCCAAATCCTAAAATTATTAGTGAAATATAAATATTTTTTCTTTTCCATATAGCACTTCCTACTTATATATAAAGGATGGCTTAGCACTCCTTAAGAGTAGGGATGGTGGAAGAAGTCTAAACATCTCAATAGAAAAGAATATGCCCTTATTCCTACTCCATACGTAAAAAATCAAATAAAGTTACAAAAATTCAAGGAAGAACCAACATGTTAAGGATAATCGATCATATTAATTCTAGTGATAGTAAGACAACAAAGTCATGTTATTGATTATGCCCCTTTTTCTTTTTTCTTATCATTACCAAACAATTTCTTAAAAATGACGATTTCTTTTAATTTACTGATTCCGGTAAGCTTTAATTTGTATGATTTTGTGTAAATAGTATGTTTGCCATTAGAAAAGTAATTAGAAATCCTCAAAATGCTGGTTTAGAAAAAAAAAAAAAATCCACTCAAAAAGGTGTTGTTCCTTTAGAAAGGAACAGTAGAAACAATCTGCGGAAATGTTGTTCCTTTTGAAAGGAACAACAAAGAGAATTTGCGAAACTGTTGTTCCTTCCGAAAGGAACAACAAAACAATCTGTGAAACAACGAAAACAAGCAGCACAACTACTGTTCCTTTCAAAAGGAATAGCGAAAACATTCTCAGCAAAGTTGTTGTTCCTTTCGAAAGGAACAACAAAAATGTTGTTCCTTCAGAAAGGAATAGCAGAAACTCAAAATAAAAGAAATAAATAGAGTTTTGAAAAAAACAGAATTCCATGAAACAAACAATCAAAATAAATGAACAATCTTTATGTACAAATTTTAAAGAAAAGAAATGATTTAATAAATGGGTGCCAAGGAGGAGTTATCCCCTTCAGCCAGAATTTTCATGGTAGAATCTTCCCGTAATTGTTGGTATAAGGATTCTCGAGTAAGCGGTTTATGATATAATCGTACTTGATGACCATTTAATTTTAAGGAATGTCTAGATCCATCAATGGTGGTTAATGTAATAGTGCCATTATCATGCACTTTTTGGATTTCATAAGGTCCGAGCCATCATGTCTGGAGTTTCCCTGGAAAATCCTGAAACCTAGAATCATATAGGAGTGCCTAATCTCCTTCGTGGAAGATATTTTCTTTAATAAGGGTGTCATGCCATTTTTCTCTCTGTTGTTGAATTAATGATGTGTGCTAAAGAGCAGAGAGCCTAACTTCATCTAGCTCATTAATTTGCTGCAATCTTTCGGCCTGGGCTTCATTTAAATCTAGACCCACCTTTTGGGCTATTCTTAATGTATGAATTTCAAACTCTATTGGAAAGATGGGCTCTTTTCCAAATACCAATTGATACGGTGAATATCCCGTAGTAGCTCTCCATGTTGTTCGGTATACCCATAAGGCTTCTAGTAGCCTGTAGGCCCAGTCACGTCTGTGTGAGGCAAAAAATTTTGTCAATATGGATTCAATTACTTTTTTTGTGCTCTCTACTTGGCCGTTTGCCTGTGGGTGGTATGGGGTTGTAATCTTGTGCTGAATGTGGTAATTCTGTAATGTTTCAGCTAGTTTATTACCCACAAAATATGGTCCTCCATCTGTTATTATGTCCCTCGGGAGGCCATATCACACAAATATTTGGAAAATAAATTGTATTACAAAGTCCTCTGTAGCTTTTGAAAGTGCCTCTGCTTCAACCCATTTAGTGACATATTCGGTTGCAACTAAGATGTATGTTTTTTGGTTTGATGGGGGGCTAATAGGGCCAAAAAAATTGAGCGCCCAACGTTCAAATGGTTCAATTACTAGTTGAGGGTTCAAAGGAATTTCATCAGACTGGCCAGGGTGACCTGCCCTTTGGCAGCTATCACAGGCCTGCACAAATTTCTTAGCATCTTTAAAAATGGTAGGCCAATAATAGCCTGTCAGTAAAACCTTATGGGCAGTTCTACGATCTGTAAAATGTTCGCCACACAGCCCATCATGGCATGCTTTCAGAATATCAAATACCTCGTCCTCCCGGATGCATCTCCTTATTTGCATATCTAACCCTGTATGAAACAGGTAGCCCCCAATCCAAGATAATCGGGTACTTTGCTGTATTATCTGCTTTTGTTCATTAAGGGTTAGATGTTTAAGTAATTTACCTATTGCCAAATAATTTTCTATATCAGCATACCATGGGGTTCTGACAGTAACAACGAACAAATGTTCATCTGGGAAGTGGTCTTCAACTGTTTCTGTATCTGTTGGCTTTTGCATTCTTGACAGAAAACCAGCTACAGGGTTCTATTTTCCAGGTCGATATTTGATTGTAATGTCGAATTCCTGCAATAAAATCAACCGTCTTGTCACTGTTCCATTTGTAACGGGTTTGTTTGCTAAAAATTTAATGGCAGAGTGATCAGTATATAGTACTACAGGATACCCAGTTATATAATGTCTAAACTTATTTACAGCATGTACTACAGCTAAAAATTATTTCTCAGTAACAATATAATTTAGTTCAGCAAGAGATAGATTTTTGCTAATATAATAGATTGCATATGGTTTTTTGTCTTCCTTCTGCCCAAGCATTGCTCCAATCGTTGTGTCTGAGGCATCAGATGAATTTCGGAATGGAAAATTCCAATTTGGGCCCCTCAACACTGGGGTTGTTGAGACAAGCTTTTTCAGATCGTTGAAGGCATTGTCACATTTATCTGTCCAAATAAAATCAACGTTCCCAGTTAGTGCATATAAAGGTGCAGCTATTCGAGAATAATGTTCTATAAATCTCCTATAATAACCAGAAAATCCAAGAAAGCTACGTACCTCTGTTTGTGTGGTGGGTGTCGGTACTAACAAAATTATCTGAATTTTGGCTGGATCCACCTGAATTCTAGCTGATGAAATATAGTGCCCTAAGATAACTCCTTCGGTCATCATCATATGACACTTTTCATGGCTTAAACAAAGCCTAGTGTCAATACATCTTTGCAACACCTTTTCTAAATTTTCTAATGTTGGCTCAAAATCATCTCCGTAAGGTGTGAAGTCATCCATATATACTTCGAGCCCTTCATTTATTAAATCTGAAAAGATGCTGAGAATGGCCCTTTGAAATGTAGCAGGGGCATTTCATAGGCCAAAGGGTAAGACTCAGTAGGAAAATGTCCCCCAAGGACAGGTAAAAGTAGTTTTGTCTTGGTCTTCAGGGGCAATCTAGATTTGATTGTATCCACTGAAGCCATCGAGGAAGGTGTTGGAGGTTCCCATGTTTTGGCCAGATTGGCAAGACCAAAAGATGAGACAACATCAGAACCACTTTCAGACCTCAGGGTCTAGCCCCCCTGGGTCCAGAGAGGGATCTCTCTATATGAGCAAAGATTTATGTCTATGAGGCTCAAATGTTATGATTTTAGGCTAGTTATAGGCACAAGTTTGTTTGTTTGATTGTTTGTTTGGTTGCTGGTTATCAGGAAAGAAGGTCCAATGTAATATCAGTATGAGCAAAGAGGGATGAGGTAGAGGTGAAACATTCCAGAAAATACTCAAAACCATTGGGCAATGGAGTCAGGAAAGGATTTTCTTACTACTTAATAGGCAGGCTTTCAATTGGGCTAGTCATCTGAAACATAGGGTCTTTCAAGATGATTATGTGATTATAGAGAGAGGGAGTGAGGAGATAACACAGATTTAAGAGCACAAAGTTATGGATCAACAGGTCGTACAAGGATCCTAGTGGACAGGGCTAACTCTAATCCCCAGTGTTCCCAAATCTTCCAACTGAATCAATAACAAGAAACATCTAAGAAGTAAATTCATTTAATTCATACATCAGAGAGCAGGCAATAACATCCACTACACTGGTTAAACCGACTGAAACACTTCTCAGATAAAACATTCAGAAGATAAACATAAATGGCAAGGAGAGCAGGAACATAGGGTACCTAACAAGGGTAAATCCTATGTCAAACTTCTGATGCAAGACAGTTGAAGCGAAATGAAATGAATGTAAACATAGAGATAGGAAAACATCACCGCTGCTTCATATCAGGATCCAAAGAAATGTGCTTGTCATTTAAGTAGCAATACCAATCAAGTACAAAATTGCCAATAGCTGAATACTCAGTCTGAAAACATATCCATCAACCTATCTTACAATATTTACACAGAGACGGAGTCTCAAAGCAACTGCTTGCAGTTCTCTGATAACTGATCAACAAACATTACAATATTTTCTCATGAGCTTTATAGCTGAAGAGAAGCAGGAGACGTAGGTGAGGCATTAAATGCTGTACTAAACTCTTTGAAAAGAAAGAGAGACCAAGCCCATTCTGCTTTAAATCCTAAGCATTCAATCCTTGTCATCTTGGATGAAATAGTGGTCTTCTTCAGGTCTCTGTTTCCTCCAGATATGACTTTGACATATTTCGGCTGCAGTACTATGTTGTACTTCTGGTGAATAAACAAAGGGCCAATGAACTATCGAGCAGTCTGCTACATAAACGTTCAGATATTCTCGAACTGTTGTTAGGGCAGAAATTCCTTCAGGGACACGGTGCATAATAAAATTTGTATGGGCGCCCCGTACTTGATGAAGAAAAACATTCTGCTGGTGAATAAACCCTGATGTTACCCTTTACTGTGCTCAGGACCTTTGGGTCAATCCTCGAGGTCTTCAAACTGGTGCTTTGCCTCTTAAACCACTGATTTAAGGCTTAAGATTTTCATTGGCGGGCCTTCATTCCTTTGCCTTGCACTAAAAACACCCTGTTGCTCCATCTCTGCCTCCGCTCGCGCAGTTCGGGCTTTAATGGCGCTGGAGGGCTTGCAGAGTTGGAGATCTGTCCTTTGATGGATAAAATCTCTACTGCTGTCAAAAACCGGCTATTCATTAATTCTTGCGTACATAACTCTTTGCCGCTACATTAAACACTGTATGATCATGGCGGCCCTTTACGACTATTAACCCTGCAACAACACGCAACTTGTTAAGAAAACATGGGGATGGCGGACACAATGTGGACGGCGATGAGAAAGGATATGCAGACAGGTGACATGATGGAAAAACGGTGGTGGAAGATGCAGCGCGCAGTGGAAGAGAGTTCATGGTTACAGGTTGGCGCATTGAGGTGGAAGAAGTTTGAATGAGAAAAACCTTAAAAAAACCCGACTTTAGACTAACATATGTAACGGGATGGATGGGCGTACGGCGGACACATGTGGACTGACATCGTAGCGGGACTGGGCGATGGTGGAATATTAAACATCGGCAAATGAATCCGGACCGTCTGATCCTAGAGGAGATCTACGGCGGGAAACACGTCAGGGGTGATAGACAGTGGGCCAGAGGTACGACGATTGGAGGCTAAACTGTGCGCAGTTTCGAGGGACGTCAGCCGTTGGATGGGCTGATTCAGATCTGACGGTCCTCGACAATATCGCTGGGTGTCTTGAGTTGAAAGTTAATGCGCGATGGGATGGTGGTTTTGGAATCGTACAGGAGGACGCGTGTCGCAAGGCATATGGAATCGCTGGGCAATGGGGGAAAATCGCCTACCGCGCATAGGCGGTGCGATAAAAACTGGCTGGATTTGGCATAGTGCGCGGAGGGGTCCACAAGGGCGGGTGTAGTCTGGACCATCGATCTGGCGGACAACGAACGGCGGAGATGCGATCTGAGCTACGAATGGATTTAACCGTGGACGTTGTGGGGGAGGCGGTCGCCGTCTATTCCGATTGGATCAATGGCTACGAACGCGTTCGATGACCATATGAAATAAGCGCTTTCAGGGCTAGTGCTTCGGTCACATCGCTGGTTTCTTTGGGAGGGAAGATGTGGGGGCTGGACCGAAGGGGCTAAGCCTTTTATATGGTCCGAAAAGTGGGTTTTTTACCCTTTTTTAATGTATTTCAAGGTTGGGAAAGGGTAACGATAGAGGAATATAAGGGGAATAAGGGGAAATTTAGCCAAACAAAAGGCAAGGGTAGAATTGAAAGGGGATTTTGGGAGGTTTAGAGGGTAAAAAGGGAAATATAAGGGGAGACAAGGGGGAATAAAATAGAGACTGAGTGGGGGTGGAATAAGGGGAAAGGAGGCCTTTGGGAATTTCTTCACAAACAGAGAGGCTTTATAATGGGAATCAGCAGAGGGGATTTTATCAAAGGACAAAGGCACAAGGAGGCTTCAAGGATGATGTGTTTTCAAAGGAAATTCATTCCTTGAAGGCTCAAAAACATTTTATCCCCCCATTTGCTTGTAAAAAATTTATAGGGGGGCTAACAGTGGCTCCACATGGGGATGGCTTCTTCTTGAAGGAGTCAAGAATTCAGAAAGTAAATCTTTGGTGTAGGCCAGATGCCTGGTGTTTGACTCATCCATTTCTTTCTTTGATTAGCTGCCAAAAATCATGAAGACACCATATCAGCAATAAAAATCCCCCAAACAACTACCTACCCACACTATTGTCCTAACATTTTTTCTTCTGGGGTGCATTTGGACTTGCAGACCCTTTACATCATTTATTTTTTCAAGGAGTAAAATACACCTATTCTATTTCTACCCTTATTACTTCATGAGACCAAATTAGACTGTTGGCCTCATAGCTTTTCTACCTAATCTAATATCTGCTAGGATTAAACTGTCTAGCAGACTTCTTCTCTATATTCTAAGACAGAAACTGAAAACAGTCAAGCCAGGATTAGACTGTTTAACTTGCTGGACTTTGCAGAAATTAAAAACAACTAACTACATGCTCACACACTGAGCTTTATTGAGATTTTCCTACCTACCCTACTCTAACTGAAATATTTACAGTCCAGCTCACAAACATTGTCTTCCAATGTAACCATTCCATCAAATGATCCCATGACTGGTCTCTCTCGCTCAACTCCTTGAGTAGGCTGGATAGGCAAGGAAACTCCCACTCTTTTTGTTCCATAATAGCAACTTTGAAAATTTTTCTTTCTGTTTGCAACATGCTGCTCAAAAAGACTTTGATCCTTCTTCAAATGTGTGCAGGAAATGTGCATAAGGATCATGAAATGATACTTGGTTATGAATATATGGCAGGCAGGCTTCAACCAGGATTTCCTCTTCTTCCACTGGATCAAGGATAAGACTCTCTTGAGGAAGAGAACCTTCTTCATCTTCTGAACTGGAGGAATCATCATATATGGCAGTGTTGTCCTCCTAGAGCTCTGATATATTCTGCTCTGAGGTGCTGAGCTCTGTGAGAAGGTCTATGTATTCTTGAGCAGGGGCTTGTTCCATTACTTCCTCTTTTTCAGAAGAAGGCTCATTGCTTTTAGCTTGCTCAAGAATCTCTTCTTTTCTTTCCTCCTCTTCTTCTGAAAGGAAAGGCTGCTGGTCTCCAGTCTCACTGATGATCTGTAGTAGAGCAGAATGGAGATTCAAAGAATCTTCATCTGCTATTATACTATCATATCTCTCCCCATCAGTATCATAGATAGGCTGATTGGTTTCATTACTTCTCTGAAATTTCCGGCTCTGATCTTCCTCCCATGAATCTAAGGATGATGGTCCTGCAAGCTCGGCCTCCATTTGAAAACGCTCATCATCAAACAGATCATAAATAGGAAAATCATAACCGTAAGTAATGTCACCCACCAAACCTTCTGGATTTTCAACAGATCTTTCTTCGTCCTGAACCACAGAGGAGTCTTCTGGATCTGTATCATCAAACTCATAAGACGAAGGGGCAAGAGTGTGTGTTCCATAAAAGACTCCTGAGATGGGCTGCTGGTTTAATATCCGTTCAATCTCTTCTTCCATAAAAAGAGGGGTTTCCCTCTCATCATGGCTGGAAGAACAACAATCCTCACTCTCTTGTGTTAGCTGACTTGGAGGCGGGATGTTAACTCGAGCCTCTTCTTCTACATCAGATTCTGCCCCCTCTATATGTTCTCTTGTTTCCTCAAGGCAGCGTTCCCCATTAGCTTTTGCCACTAGGTCCTGATGTTCTCGGGTCAACGTAACACAAGACATAGGTAAGCAATCAGGCAATTCCTGATCACTTTCCTCTTTGTCTTCTACATATTCTTGAGCATCGTACATGTCTTGCTCATCCTCTAGGTCCTGGGTTTGTTCTTGTTCTGGGAAATGCATGGGTTGTTCTAAATAATCCTCATTTGCATTCAGATTAGCCATGTACATTTCCAGCACTTTACCAAACGTTTCTGTTAATTCATTCAATTGATTACATAGAGCATCATACTTTGTATCTCTGTCCATGTTTGGATTCATGCTTATGCAAAGAAAGCTATTGCTTCTTCTCAACCAGTTCGGAGTCTTCTACCAGTGGAGTCATTTGGTCTTTTGGGATTTATAGAGTGTGGAGTCGCCAGGTGGATGAATTTGACTGTTTGAAGCAGGTTGATGTCCACCATCAGCAATGTGACTGCCAATCTAACCAGAGATCTTGGGTCTATGAGTGCCTAGGAATGTTTAAGGTGAAATGCACTCAATTCCCCAGCGGAGTCGCCATTATGTTGGAGGTTCCCATGTTTTGGCCAGATTGGCAAGACCAAAAGATGAGACAACATCAGAACCACTTTTAGACCTCAGGGTCTAGCCCCCTTGGGTCCAGAGAGGGATCTCTCTATATGAGCAAAGGTTTATGTCTATGAGGCTCAAATTTTATGATTTTAGGCTAGTTATAGGCATAGGTTTGTTTGTTTGATTGTTTGTTTGGTTTCTGGTTATCAGGAAAGAAGGTCCAATGTAAGATCAGTATGAGCAAAGAGGGATGAGGCGGAGGTGAAACATTCTAGAAAATACTCAAAACCATTGGGAAATGGAGTCAGGAAAGGATTTGCTTACTACTTAATAGGCAGGCTTTCAATTGGGCTAGTCATCTGAAACATAGGGTCTTTCAAGATGATTATGTGATTATAGAGAGAGGGAGTGAGGAGATAACACAGATTTCAGAGCACAAAGTTATGGATCAGCAGGTCGTACAAGGATCCTAGTGGGCAGGGCTAACTCTAATCCCCAGTGTTCCCAAATCTTCCAACTGAATCAATAACAAGAAACATCTAAGAAGTAAATTCATTTAATTCATACATCAGAGAGCAGGCAATAACATCCACTACACTGGTTAAACCGACTGAAAACACTTCTCAGATAAAACATTCAGAAGATAAACATAAATGGCAAGGAGAGTAGGAACATAGGGTACCTAACAAGGGTAAATCCTATGTCAAACTTCTGATGCAAGCCAGTTGAAGCGAAATGAAATGAATGTAAACATAGAGATAGGAAAACATCACCGCTGCTTCAGATCAGGATCCAAAGAAATGTGCTTGTCATTTAAGTAGCAATACCAATCAAGTACAAAATTTCCAATAGCTGAATACTCAGTCTTAAAACATATCCATCAACCTATCTTACAATATTTACATAGAGACTGAATCTCAAAGCAACTGCTTGCAGTTCTCTGATAACTGATCAACAAACATTACAATATTTTCTCATGAGCTTTATATCTGAAGAGAAGCAGGAGAGGTAGGTGAGGCACTAAATGTTGTATTAAACTCTTTGAAAAGAAAGAGATCCGAAGCCCATTCTGCTTTAAATCCTAAGCATTCAATCCCTGTCATCTTGGATGAAATAGTGGTCTTCTTTAGGTCTCTGTTTCCTCCGGATATGACTTTGACATATTTCGGCTGCAGTACTCTGCTGTACTTCTGGTGAATAAACAAAGGGCCAATGAACTACCGAGCAGTCTGCTACATAAACGTTCAGATATTCTCGAACTGTTGTTAGGGCGGAAATTCCTTCAGGGACACAGTGCATAATAAAAGCTGTATGGGCACCCCGTACTTGATGAAGAAAAATATTTTGCTGGTGAATAAACCCTGATGTTACCCTTTACTGTGCTCAGGACCTTTGGGTCGATCCTCGAGGTCTTCAAACTGGTGCTTTACCTCTTAAGCCACTGATTTAAGGCTTAAGATTTTCATTGGCGGGCCTTAATTCCTTTGCCTTGCACTGAAAACACCCTGTTGCTCCATCTCTGCCTCCGCTCGCGCAGTTCGGGCTTTAATGGCACTGGAGGGCTTGCAGAGTTGGAGATCTGTCCTTTGATGGAGAAAATCTCTACTGCTGTCAAAAACTGGCTATTCATTAATTCTTGCGTACAGAACTCTTTGCCGCTACATTAAACACTGTATGATCATGGCGGCCCTTTACGACTATTAACCCTGCAACAACATGCAACTTGTTAAGAAAACATGGGGATGGCGGACACAGTGTGGACGGCGATGAGAAAGGATATGCAGACAGGTGACATGATGTAAAAACGGTGGTGGAATATGCAGCGCGCAATGGAAGAGTGTTCATGGTTACAGGTTGGTGCACTGAGGTGGAAGAAGTTTGAATGAGAAAAACCTTAAAAAACCCGACTTTGGACTAACATATGTAATGGGATGGATGGGCGTACGGTGAACACACGTGGACTGACATCATAGCGGGACTGGGTGATGGTGGAATATTCAACAGCGGCAAATGAATCCGGACCGTCTGATCCTAGAGGAGATCTACGAAGGGAAACACGTCAGGGGTGATAGACAGTAGGCCAGAGGTACGACGATTGGAGGCTAAACTATGCGCAGTTTCGAGGGACGTCAGCCGTTGGATGGGCTGCTTCAAATCTGACGGTCCTCGACAATATCGCTGGGCGTCTTGAGTCGAAAGTTAATGCGTGATGGGATGGTGGTTTTGGAATTTTACAGGAGGACGCGTGTCGCAAGGTGTATGGAATCACTGGGCAATGGGGGAAAACCGCCTACCGCGCATAGGCGGTGCGATAAAAACCGGCTGGATTTGGCATAGTGCGCGAAGGGGTCCACAAGGGCGGGTGTAGTTTGGACCATCGATCTGGCGGACAACGAACGGCGGAGATGCGATCTGAGCTGCGAATGGATTTAACCGTGGACGCTGTGGGGGAGGCGATCGCCGTCCGTTCCGATTGGATCAATAGCTACGAACACATTCGATGACCATATGAAATAAGCGCCTTCGGGGCTAGCGCTTCGGTCACAGCGCTGGGTTCTTTGGGGGGGAAGATGTGGGGGCTAGACCGAAGGGGCTACGCCTGTTATATGGTCCGAAAAGTGGTTTTTTTACCCTTTTTTAATGTATTTCAAGGTTGGGAACGGGTAACGATAGAGGAAGATAAGGGGAATAAGGGGAAATTTAGCCAAACAAAAGGCAAGGGTAGAATTGAAAGGGGATTTTTGGAGGTTTAGAGGGTAAAAAGGGAAATAGAAGGGGAGACCAGGGGGAATAAAATAGAGACTGAGTGTGGGTGGAATAAGGGGAAAGGAGGTCTGTGGGCATTTCTTCACAAATAGAGAGGCTTTATAATGGGAATCAGCAGAGTGGATTTTATCAAAGGACAAAGGCACAAGGAGGCTTCAAGGATGATGTGTTTTCAAAGGAAATGCATTCCTTGAAGGCTCAAAAACATTTTAGCCCCCCATTTGCTTGTCAAAAATTTATAAGGGGGCTAACAGAAGGAAAAGAATTTCTTTCCTGCCAATGTATCTAATACCTGGTCAATGAAAGGAAGGGGAAAGTGGTCTTTCTGGGTTGCCTTGTTAAGTTCACCGTAATCTACACAGATTCTCCACTTCCCGTTCTTCTTTGGTACCACTACTAATGGAGAGACCCACTTGCTATCAGATATTGGGTAGATGAAATTGACATCCAATATTTTCTGTAATTCAGCTTTCACAATATATTTAAGGTGAGGGTTTAGTCTTCTTTGGGGTTGGTGAATGGGTCTCGCATCTTTTTCGGTATAGATGTGGTGTGTGCATAGTTGGGAGTCAATTCCCTTCAAGTCTGGGTAATCCCATGCAAAGGCTGCTTTGTATTTCCGTAGTAATTGGACCAACTTCCCTTCTTGTTCAGCAGTCAGATTTTTGTTAATGTTTAGAGTTTTGCCTGGCTCAATTTATACAACCTTGCTATTGTACACAGAAGTAGTAGGTATTACTTGATCAAGAATGTATTTCAGAGGATCTTCTTCTTCTTTATTGTCAAATGCTGCCTTGATCATGTGACATTGTAGATGGGATCTGATTTGTGGTTTATTAATAAAACTATTAATGATATCATCCTCTGTTTGGTCTTTAAAATCAAGAGCATCTTCTATAGTTAGAGGTGATCTCATATGTTCCATAAGATATGATACAGGTTGTTTTCTTGTTTTGATTATTGATAGGCTTGGTTGGGCTGGGAGATATAAGGCTAAATTTTTGACATAGTTTCCTTTTGTTATTGCCATTTTTCCTTGTCAGCATCCAATATAAGCATCGGCAGTTGCCAACCAAGGTCTACCTAGGATTAACGGGTGTCCATCTATCCAGTTCTTTGGATTGATAACTAGGAAGTCAATGGGGTATTCCCAGGAATCTACAGATACCATTACATCTTGTAGTGTACCTTCTGGTTTGACGACCAATTGGTCGGCCAATTCCAATAAGGTTGTTGTTGGTTCTAGCGATGTAATGCCAAGTTTTTGACAGGTAGTGGTTGTTAAGATATTGATTGCTGCTCCCAAATCAACTAAGGCAATTGGAAATGATTGCCCATTGATTTGCACTGTCACTATAGGATTTCCTGGGTCTTCATATTTTATTGGTGTTTCCATTCCTAATAATAAATCAGATAGAGTACCGACTATTTGGATAGTTTGGTTGGTGTTTGTTCTCCTCTTTGGCTTCTTTATGCATAATTCCTTAATGGTTTTTGCATATATAGGGATGTCTTGGATAGCTTGGAGGAGAGGGATTTTTATACACAAATTTTTTAATTCTCCTAGAAGATCAAAATCAGGACGTTCTAATGGGCGTAGTATGATTAATAGTTTTGGGAATGGTGGAGAAGAGGTTGTTACTTGTTGTTGATTTTGTTGTTGAACTTCCTTCTCTTTTGGTAATGTTTGTTCTACAGGTAACAGATCTTCAATATGAACATTTTTGTTTCTCTCTGTTTCTAATATACGCCCGGACCTTAATTGAAGGTCATTACACTCCCTTAGTTCAGTTTCTAATTCTGGGGGTTCCATTATTTGGACAGACTGAACTAGCCTATTTTTTGGGTTTGGGTTGGGCTGGGCCGGGAGTTGCGGTCTTAAGTTGGTTTGGGGGTTTGTATAGGGAGCTGGCAGTGCAGGTTGAGAGAGAGGAATTGTTCCAACTGGCTGATTTGTAGGTCTTTTCCAGTTTGACTGCCAGGCCTGAATCTGTGAAGTAGAGGGGGACCATTGTGTCGGATAAGCATTTTTTTGCCAAAATGGTGGGCAGAAAGGAAAATTTGGCCAGTTAGTTTGATTTTTTTGATTTGGCCATGATGATGTAGGAAATGGCTATTGTGACCAATTAGGGAAAGGTGGTTGATTTTTCCACATTCCATTATATTGCTGAGCATTGTATTGAGGAGGCTGAAAAGAAGAAAATGGATCAGTTGGCATACCTGATTTTCGTGGCTGCCATTTAATGGGGGGGGGGGGGGGGAGGCCATGAAGTGAGGGACATTCTTCTGTGGGATGATCTTTCATGCAAATGGCGCAAACTTTGATTACATCTAGTGGGCACTCTTTGTGGCTGTGTTTCTTCTTGCATCTAGGACAGAATACTGCCAAATTTTGCTCTGTTTCTGCTTGCTTCTATTTGGCTTGCATAATGTCAAATTGCGTTGTTAGAGTGCCTAATATATCTGTTTTAAAATCTTCCAGAAGGTTTCCAATCTCTGCACGAGTCACACCTTCATTGGAGATCTTTTTTTCCCTTGTAATCATGTCACGTTCTGCTGATTTTAGCCTTGTGTTGCCCCTCAAACTCCTGATACACAAGTCAATGATGTTAGCGTAGCTTTCTTGATATATATCACCTTTTCCCATAATATTCAATGTTTCAACCCATTGATCTTTTATTCCCCTAATTAATGTAGTTTTCAGCACATTATCAGGTAAGAGTAAGGATGCATAAGGAGATCTCTGAAGATTTTATTGAAACCGTTCCACATATTCTTCCAGAGTTTCATTTGGTTTTGCTTTCATTTGGAATATTTCATCTTTTAGTTCCCGAGACCTGCAATAATCTTGATATTTCTTTAAAAACGCAGCTTTCTTTTGATCCCAATCAGTTATGACACCCCCACCTAACCCCATAAACCATCGTAAGGCTGCTCCTTTTAATGTGGAAGGAAATAGTTTTAATTTTTGGGGATCGGTGGTATAATCATACCCCCTGCACAACACATCGAACTCAAACAAAAATGCATCTAGATCTTCTGATGTTAAGCCATGAAATGTGGGAATATGTTGAAGGGGAATGGCTTTCATAGGCGCATTAACTGCAGTATCTACTATAGGATATTGTAGTGTAGAGGTTTGCTTGGGGGTTTGCTGGTTCTGATTTTGGTTCTGGGCCATTTGATAAAAAATGTGCCAATATCCTTCTGGGATTTCAAGTGAATTCTTAGGCTAACTGGAAGGAGTGGGAATGGTCTTGACAACACTTCCCTGGTCTGGAACAATAAGTATTCCTTGCTGTCCTACTGTTTGAGGTGATTTAGGACCTTGGTTTTGAACGAGTTTAACAGCACTTCCCTTATCTGGACTGCTTACTGTTTGGACTATTTCAAGAGGAGAGTTTGGTTCTTCCACTTTTCCTATTTCCCCTTCTCCTTCACGAAGATTACTAGAGTTCCCTTCTTGAGGAGAAATTGGGCAGGGATTCTCAATTTCTTGGGAATCTTGCTCAGTTCCCACTGTTTGACTATGTATCTCAGCAAAGGCTTCAGATGGTGACTCTGTAGCCTAAAGGGAACTAGTAGGCTGTCTAGAAATAACTTTCCTAGGTCCTACTGACGGCTGAGATTCAGTATTTTTAAGGATTTCGTCAATGTAAGTTGTTCGCCCAAGGGTCACCGGTCCCTTAGGTTTTTCAGGCTTAGGAGGAATTTTGTTTTGCTTAGCTGGTTTATTCATTCAAGAAAACAAGCCTTCATTCCTACCTAAAGAAAGAAGCTTACCTGATTTTGCTATGAAGTGGGTTGTGAGCAAGTATGTTCCTTGCCCAGTGCGCAGGTTATTACCTTCCGTCTTTAATACCCAATTCTTTGTGAGTAGAGGAAAATCAATTTTGCATCACTCTTATGAAATGGCATACACTCTCCCCGACAACAGCGCCAAAATGTTGAGGAATAAAAGGTATCTTTTAAACACCTATTTATCTCACATTAATTATCAATCCGGGAGCGAATTTTTATTTCAAGAGTGTACTCTATCTGAGACTGCAATTAACTAAGAGTAATGTTGTGAAATATGTAGTACAATATGTTAGATACAAGGGTAAACGAATGCTTGTAAAGAAATCTAATTACAGGAACAAAAATGGAAATGCTCTGGAATCTTAACTACTCATTCTGCAAAACATCAATCAGGGATTCAGTAACAATAACTCATTCCCTTAGAAATCGATGCAACTGAAATCACACTGGGACAAGATAACCAATCTGGGAACTTGGAAGCAGTAACCAGTGTCCTCTACAGTTGGTGGTCCTGTTCTTTAAGTAATCAAAATGAAATCAAACTTGAACTAGTTGCTGATGAAAATAAATGAAAAGAACTTCTTCTAATAACAGAAGTTGGAATGGAACAACAAATTGTAATTCCTATGTGTACACAGAAACTATAAACAATCTATCTGAATCTACGAATCAGAAAGGAACAATAAACATGAATGGAACAACAAACATGAATTGAACAGCAATTCTAAACTTAACGCAATCAGGCAACTAATCTTGATACTTCAATCCTATCGATAGCCAATACTACGAAACAGTCAATTAGAATGAATCATAAACCAATGGAACAACAACTAGAATTGAGTATAGAACAACAAAGCTTTATAAAAGATAGCAAGATAAATAAAACAACAAATACGATTCTTGCAAATGATAGAATAGAAATGCAATTCGTTAACGCTCACAACGAATCCAAATTCAATCCAACAGCAATCAATCAACTCTATAATTGTAATGAATTTAAACACAACTTTCACACAACAGTAAGCAAAGGATAGAAATACAAACAACAGGGTAATTCCACCAGGGCCGGGCCCTTAGCGCTAGTGAAACATTGTTGGGTTACTTCAGAAGTTGAGAGATGAAATTAAACGCGTCTTTTATATTAATCGAGCATAAAATATTACAGATACCACTCTCTAAAACTGAGAGTCAATAAAACACAATATTACAAAAGAATGTTTTGAATCGAGAATCTCCCCTCCTTTATCACTAAAGGTGTTGCCTTATATATTAGACTTTGACGGATAAGACGAGGAATAAGATGAGGCTTGATTCGCTTCCCTTCTTTTAGTTATCACATGATTTACTTTGACTGAAGCCGAGTTGTCTCCTACCTTTTCTTAGCAATGCGTTCGGATCTCCTCGTCCTTGGAAGGATTTGGTCTAACGCTGGAGGAACAGTAGTTGCATTTGTCTCAGCCTCGCCTCTAATATAGTTGTTCACCTCGTTTAATTCTTGTTTTTGGCAACAAAAAGCAATATTTAGTCATCTTTTTACAATAAACATAAATCTTTCAATTCTACCATAATTCTTGTAATAAATAATCTTTCTAAGGTGAAAAGGATTATGTCTAAAGTAAAAGAATGAGAAAACACACAGTGATTTCATACCTTTTCCACTGCTCAACACAGTGCTCCAATGGATCTCCAACCCACTCCAATGGATTCAGAAGACCCAAAAACCCCTAAGTAGCCTCTTCTAGCTCTGTAAATGGTCTTCAGGTGAAGCAGACATGGCCTCCTCTCCTAGTAGCCCTAGGCATCTTTAATCTTCAAACTAGAAAAATCACTTCCAGAAGTGCTCCTCTACCTATGAAACCTGCACCAATCTGCTCAGAATATCTGAAAATGCTAGGATAGACTCTTTCTTAGCCCAATTTGGTCGAAAAATTCTCTAGTTACGGCTTCTTCAGTTTCTCCTAGGAAAATTCCTCCAAAACTAGAGCAACTCCACTTAACTCTGACAAATTTGGAGTTCCCACCGAAATTGGCGGACTCCGCCAACTTAATATACATGGATAAGCTCAGATTAGTTAATGGTTAATTGCGGTTTAATTATGGTTAGGCACTAATTACGACATTAGAAATAGGCCTCTGCCTGTGGTCACGAGCGCGTGGTCCTGTGGTAAGGGGTTGGCCCTCTGTTCCCCCACCGCAAACCATATGTTATATCAAATATAAAAAAAGTCTGTTACATTGTAAGAACGAACACAGAGCATAGTTGGTAAGTCTATTTTCTGTTGCGGGCGAGGTCATGGGGTTGACCCCAACCTCTGCCAGTCCTCCATTATAAAATTTTATTCAACCAAACATAACACAATTTCTACCTTTGGGTTGGGGGGGGGGCATGTGGAGGCCTTCGGGATAGCCACGTGTCATGACCTCATTGTTCTGACCCAAACAATCAAATTGCAGCAAATCACTAGAATTTCAACCAACCACCAAATGACACTTGTCAGCAGTTGATTCGACCAACTGGAGGAATATTCCTTGGAATATACTTTTTGATGACTAGGATTCCCAATCATCATCCTGTCAATTCTACACAAATTTTAGCTATTTTAGAAAATGGAAAACATGCTCTATCTTTCTCATATGGAGTCAGTTTTCGATGAAACAAAGTGCACCGGAATCTGGGCGAAGAGACCTATCCGGTCATTGATGTTCCATTCCGTTCCGAGAACTTTGAATTTTTAACAAATTTTTGCCCCCAATTCAGTTTATGATCATTCATTCCCACTGAAAGGCTTTTGGACCCACAAAAGCTGCTTATCAGATGAGAGTTTAATCCTCTTCACCTTTCCAAGTTCTATTGACTTGATTCTACTTGGAAAAATATTCATGACAACCACTTTGGTTCCTTGACATGCCTAATTTGGAAAATGGCTTGGTACTTCAACCAATGTCCTCCTTTCACTTCTAAACCTTGCTGGCTACTACCTAACTACTGAAAAACATCTAGCTATAACAAAGTTATCTCTCTTTTCTTGGAAATATTGACTGATGGCATTCCCACTGAGAATCATGTTCCTCCTTTGCATAAGCATGCATTTGATGCAAGCTTCTCCTTGGAAACTCTTTTCCAATTGAGTGAACTACAACAATGAATTCAAATATCAGTAATCACTAGAAATGAAATAACTATTCTTTTACCTCCATGGTACCAAATTCCACATCTGGAAGAAATTCTTTGCCAGCTCTTTTTCTTCTTGGCGTCATGCATCATATGGTCTATAAAATGGCTGTTGTTTTTGCTACAATATTTTGTCATATTGTCCCTATTTACCCTTCTTGATTCCATCATCCTCCAGTATTGACATGTTGCTCATGCCATGATTTGATAATGAAGGCTAATCATGAGCTTCTCACTCAAGGGTGGAACTTCGAAAATCCTGAGACATCTTTTCACAAGAAAAAACCATTGACTTGAAAAACACATCATGCAAGAAACACAACTTGACGACCTCTTCCTTTTGTTCCTTCAAAGCAACAAATGTCACATCCTGTGAACATCGCCATGCATTCTTACATATTGGTGTACAAACCCAACAACCAAACACAAGTCGACAAAAACATGTGTCTTCAAACCATTTACTCTTAAGTCAAACAAAAGCATGTACAACACTTGATGATTCTTTTCCAAAAACAACAAGAATTTCACATCTCATGAAACAATTCGTCAACATCTTCCTTTCATCTTTGGACACTAAATCAACTCTTCCAAGACGATAAGACATACATGTAATAATCAATCGACCAACACAAGTCGATCACTCATGCATGTGCAAATGATCAACACTCTCAAGTTGAAAACATACATGTTAACAAAGCAATCAACCAAGACAAGTCAATCACTCATGCATGTTCAAGCACAATGAAACTATAAAAAAAAATCCACTCTTCACACACACAAAATCTCATGCATGTATACAATGCTCAACTCTCTCAAGTACAAGAATCCCATTGGTATGTACGAGTACTTAAAGAGCTGAAATGACCAAATTTGATGCAACAATAGTGAGTCAATATACTCCACTTTTAAACACCTTCCTAGCGCAAACATGCAACATGAATTCTAGAGAAAAAGAAATGTATTCACATGCAAATTGCAACTACAAATTTCCATCTTTGCTGCATCTAAGTGAGTCAACATAAACCTACTTTTCCAACATCTTTCTTCATGCAATATGAAACATACTTTCAAGAGAAAAAAAATGCATTCACATAACAAGGAAATGCATCAATAAGGAAATATTTGCATCAATTATCAAAAGAAATGCAAGGCCTTAATTGGCTAATAAATATAACCATCTCTTTCCAAGCCATTTCAATGGTGCTTCTTTCAACTGCACTTCATCATGTTTATCATCCTTACCCACATCAATTATGGAATTATCTTTTCCATTATTGTCAAAATATCTCTCCACCTTCTTCAAATGTTGTGGATGACTTGTTGGATACAAAGTCCAACACTTGTCTACAAGATGACCTTGCTTATGACAATGAGTGAAAAATAATTACATCTTCTTTTCAACATGGTTTTCATTGTCCATTAGACCTTTGGCTTTCTATCTCCTTTGTTTTGAAAGTTTCCTGTGTATGGCTCTCTTGTTCCAACACCTCGAAACCGTATGGTTATTCAAACCACAAAAGGAACATGTAAATTTTGTCCAAATCTTATGTGAGGATTTTCCATGTTTATCATAGTTAAAAGCAACTTGATTTTATGAATATTTATACCTTGCACATTCACCTTATCAGATGATAGCTTATCAGGCGATAAGTTATGCTAAATTATCATCTGATAACCTATCATTTGATAACCTATTAGCTTATAACTTATCAGATGATAATGTATCAGCTAATAACTTATCAGATGATAATTTATCAAATGATAAGTTATCGTTTGATAACTTATCATATGATAGGTTATCAAATGATAAGGTATGCTGACTTACCTTCTTGAGGAGGTGAATTTGATGAGGTAGTAGCTCTCTTTGGAATACCAATAATGGCTTCAATGGCTTTAGAGCTTTCAACACCCTCTTCCCCAAAGATTCTTACTGAGGAATATTGATTAAAAACATCACTTGATGAAGCTACCATCACACTTGTAATGCATAAAAAGCTTCTTTTCTGTGATTTGAGAGTTGGGTCCTCAATCTTGACCTTCTCCTCTCTTCATATTACACACATAAATTTCACACAGTTAAATTCTCCTTGCATAAATACAAAACCAATAGTTAATTTTCTAGCTAACCTTGGAAAACCCTGAGATAAAATTGGGCTAAAATGAGATAAACTATGCTCTGATACCAACTTGATATGAATATGGACAAACTAGTATTTTTGTGCTAGCTTCCTCATAAGTATAAAAGAAAATTGTGCTTAAGGATTGTGTCAAATAACAAGTTTATGAGATGGTTTATGTGTCAAATTTGTGTGTCTTTTATGAGAAATTCACTAAGTAAATTAGCTTTAAAAACACATAAACAACAACTAAATTATAGAGAATGTAATACACAACAAACACATTACATAGAGCTGATAAAAGGGTTCACCCCTCCTGGGCTACGTCTCCTTGTACCTGCTTCAATGACTTGGCCCTCTTTGGATTAATAGTCAATTGTCTTATTACATGCACCTACAGTCCTCCAATGGCTCTCCAACCTGCTCCAATGGATTCAGAAGACTAAAAAACCCCTAAGTAGCCTCTTCTAGCTCTACAAATAGCCTTAAGGTGAAGCAGACATGGCCTCCTCTCTTGGTGGCCCTGGGCATCTTTAATCTTCAAACTAGAAAAAATTTTAGAAGTGCTCCTCTACCTCTGAAACATGCACTAATCTTCTCATAATATCAAAAAATTCTAATATAGACTCTTTATGAACCCAATTTGGTCGAAAAATTATCAATTTATGGCTTCTTCAGTTTCTCCTAGGAATAATCCTCCAAAACTAGAGCAACTGTAGTTAACTCCGACAAATTTGGAGTTCCCTCCAAAATTGGCGAACTCCGCCAACTTAATCCGCATGGATAAGCTCAGATTAATTAAGGGTTAATTATAGTTTAAGTATGGTTAGGCGTTAATTACACCATTAGAAATAGGCCTCTGCCTGTGGTCACAAGCGCATGGTCCTGTGGTAAGGGGTTGGCCCTCTTTTCCCCCACTGCAAACCACATGTTATATCAAATATAAACAAATTCTATTACATTGTAAGAATGAACATGGAGCATAGTTGGTAAGTTTGTTGCGTGTTGCAAGCAAGGTCACATGGTCGACCCCGACTTTCACCGGTCCTCTGATATAAAATTTTATTCGACCAAACATAACACAATTTCAACCTTGGGGGGGGGGGGGGCACGTGGCAACCTCCGGGCTAGCCACGTGTTGTGACCTCATTGGTCCGACCCAAACCAATCACCAGAATTTCAACCAACCACCAGCTGACACTTGTCAGCACCTGATTCGACCAACTAGAGGAATATTCTAGGAATATTTCAAGGAATATTCCTTGGAATATTATTTTTTCTGACTGGGCTGCCCACTCATCATCCTGTTTATTCTGCACAAATTTTAGCTTTTTGAGAAAATGGACAGTAGGCTCTAAATTTCTCATACGGATTCGGTTTTCGATGAAACGAAGTGCGCCAGAATCAGGGTGTCGAGACCTATCCGGTCATTTAGGGTCCATTCCATTCCAATAATTTTGAATTTTTAGCAAATTTTTGCCCCCAATTCAGCTTCTGATCAATAGAGGTATGTAACTTTGAAGGTATGTATAAACGTGTTCATTTGTTAATAATTTAATGACTTAAGGTTTAGTATTTTGTATAATCCTAGGGATTGTAGGACTATATATAGATAGTACATATGAAAACCTCACTCATTCCCTCTTAGAAATCCTATCTCATAATGATTAGGTTCTGTAAGAATAAAATTAAATTATGTCCATCCCTAGGAATTCATTCTCTTAAAGTTAATGTAAGCCCTAGATAATTATCACACTATTGTTCTCGTATATTTTTGTGCTTCTCAATGATTATTGCATGGATATATATTGAAGGAAGCAAAGATAAGATATATACATTGATCTTAGATAACTTGGTAAATTAAGCTGGATCCTTTGGCACAAGTTGAATCATAAGAAGATGAACCATGAATTTATTGTCATAATTTAGAGGGAGCCCTTAAATAAGGGAAACCCTACAATGTTTGAAAGTAAAACAACTCAAGGTATGTCCTAAGAACACAATATTTGTAGTTAAAATTCTTCCTCAAAAGGTACAATCATATTTGAAATTTTCCTTGTATTACTAACTTTCTTATGTTTAGGGTTTTTAATCTTAAATATTCTTGTTAGGGTGATTAATTACTAGATTGAATCTAACCTTGTCATATTATCTCTTACCATTTCTTTATTTTGGTGAAACCCTAACATTGAGGGTTCATTGTAAAACTCTACCGTTTTGATGCATAGGGTATGTTGACAATAATAATGAAAGGGCCTAGTCTACTTAGGGTTTGTTTTTAAAGTCTAGAACATATAGTGATATCCTACTCTCTTGATGATTATAATTTTTGATAATGTTATGAAGAAACCCTAGAATATTAGCGTTTATCGATGATATTTAGGTTATATGATGGAAAAATAATTTTTTAGGGTTTGATGAATTAGGGTTTATGACAAAATCTTTGTGATAGTCAATGTAAAATCCTAGGAGTGAAACCCTAGGTGTATGAGCTTTTGCATATTTGAAACCCTACTTTGGTCAAATTGTTGTATATCTAATTTTTAAGTTTGATGTATCTAGAATTTACAATAAAAACACTGGTAAAGAAATTGATATAAGACAATAGTAATGAAACCCTATATATGAAATGCTAACTTTATTGTTGATATACATGATTTAGATTTATTGATGAAATCTAGGGTTTGTAACAATACCCTAGTAGACTTTGAAATGAAATTACAGGGCATAATATTGAAACCTCAGATGTAAATTGCTATGATTAGATTTCTAACTTGATTTAGTTTTTGATATGATGGAATCTAGGGTTTGTGACAAATTTTTTTTAAGTATGGGATACAAAAGGTGTAACTCTTGTTGCTTGTGAACCTGACCAGGTTTAGGTTTCACATGTATAAAGTATTTCTTGTTCAAAGTATTAAATGATCCCATTATGATAACTTGTTAACCCTATAGTTGACTTCATGCTTCTGTGTATTTTTCTTTTTGTTGAAGATTTACAGGTACATAATATTCAAGATGTTGAAGATTTTCATAATTGAATATGACTTCATAATAATGATGAATATGATGGATAAAGGGAGCTATAAGAATGTCGATGACACAAAAGATGAATAAATGACCTTGTTTCCCAGTAAGAAATAATGATGTTCCTGGAGAAATGAAGATTTGAAGTTTCTCCAATGATATAATAAATAACATGTAAGAATAAAGTTGTTGATCTCTCTAAACTAAGAGGGAGCTTGGATGAAAGAAAGTATATATATCCCTTGTTAAGAGGGAGGGAATAATGTGAAAACTATAATAAATACCTTGAATAAAGAACAAAAGTCATGGTTGAAGCATTACAGATAAATATTCATGAGTGGCGGCCCATGTGGTGTAGAGCAGTCAGTGATGGGGTGCACTGTTAAGGCACTCCGTCTGCAAGTTCACCAATTCGAAACCCGTGGGTATTTAGGATTAGTCTAAACTAGCAAAAAAAAATAAAAAATCATGAGTGGTAAAGTTGTAAACAAGACTTGGATATTCTAGGAGAACTGTTAAGGTTGAGTTTGATGTTGCTACAGTAGTTAAAGAAGAAATCTTCTGATGGAGATGTGTTTGGAAAATATGATGATGACCTAAGAAACATTGATATATTTGAACCTCGAAGGTTTGATCTAATTCATATACATATTGAAAGTTTATTACTAATTGGTGTTGTGTTTGTGCAGGATCTCCATAATAAGGTTGAACATTTTGAAGCATGCTTGGACTGGTGGATATATTTGACTTAGTTGATAAGGAGAGATGAAGCATATTGAGCGAATAGATGCTTGGGAAAAAAAAATTTGGCCTGTGTTGATGTCTAGATCCTGAAGTAGGGAGGGTATCGTTGGTCTTCTGGAGCTCCGACCTTGGATACGATACCTATATCCCTATGGGTTGGTGTTAGATTTGAAGCTTGATGGTACATGTGGTGTCAAGAAGCTTGTAACACACCTTAGTCCCAACCGATTAGATACCTTGTTCAAGTATCTTATCCTTGTCATTGTGTATGCTATGAATCTTCATAGAACATATCATTTTGAGTTCATCCTTATACCTATATATATATATATATATATATATATATATATATATATATATATATATATATATATATATATAATTATGAATAACACACTAGTTAATAGGAAGTTTCGAAGAATGTAGCTAGTGTTGGTTTTCAAAATTGTATTTTTCACTAAAATTTCAATAATATGGAACCTCTGCAGGAGAGGAATCAAATTCTTCCAAAAACATCTATATTGCATCCCTAGAAAGGGAAAAAAAATCAAGTTATGTAAAGACAACATAATGGCTCACTCGCCCCTCTCTAGCTTTGAAGCACTTAATGAGATCTGAGATTGGTTGTCACAACACGATATTCACAGGCTAGAAGACATTTTTGTGTGGGATGAGATTGATAACTGGAAATCTTGGGCATTCCCCAGAACTTTGGAGAAACTGGAACAACAAAAAAACACACTCATAGTAGAGTTAAGAGATGTTGCCCCGATCCACAAGCTAGTTTCTGATTCTTGGGGCTGGGGTACCTTTGGAACCTACACAGTTGCATAGAACTTTCTTCTTCTTCAATCATATCGAGAGATGATTCATCCGGAAATATTTTGGAGAATGGTGTGGGATTCTATGGGCCTCCCCAAAATTATTTTTTTCTTTTGGGTCCTTATGCATAAGAAGATCTTGATAGGGGAAAATCTGTTAAAAATAAGCATAGGAGGCCCCCATAAGTGCGCTCTCTACAGAAACGCTCTTGAAACCTCAGATCATCTTTTTCTGGACTGCTCCTTCACCAAAGAAGTGTGGAACTCCACCCTTCATGGACTCAACGTCACATCTCCTTCCCAAATATCTGTTGTGGAATTATTTTCGACATGGAAGGAGTGCTACCATCAACACATCTCCAGGAAGGCTCTCTGGTTTCATGTTTGGCACATCATCTCCAAGTATGTTTGCTAGAAAATCTGGCTAGCCATAAATGAACAGATCCTCAATAACACATCTTGGCCTCCCTCATCAGATGCTGCCAAATCCAAATCCCTTATCTTTGAAACCATGAGCAACTAATCCCTTAAATATGATAGCACTCTCCTCCCAAAAGAAAAGAAATGGATGGGGAATTTTTTTTTTCGACACAGATATCAAATTGCAGCTAGACCCCAAGCCAATCTAGGATGGAGTTTAAGGGACTCAAATGAAATATTTCAAGTTTGGTGGAGGAAGCAGGGTAAAGCAACGATCTTGTTTGATGGAGCCTCCAAAGGAAACGCCAGGACAATAGGAGTTGGAGGTGTGCTTTTCTCTCTGGATGATACAAGAAATTACAGTTTCAGTTGGGGCCTCGGGAAATGAACAAATAACCAAGAATAAATTATTGGTTTGTTAAAATATTTCCAAATTTCACGAGAGAAAGGAATCAAAGACTTTCAAGCCTTTGGAGACTCAGAAATATTGATAAAAAAGTTACACTCGAAAGACCAATTCAAAGATGCAGTCCTAAACAAGATCCTCTGAAGACTGAAGCTCATCTTGATTGAATTCTCCTCTTTCCAATTCTTCCACATCCTCAGAAGCGCAAACAAAGAAGCTGACCACAATGAAAAAAAAGGTTGCCTTCTCTCACAAGGTGATCTAAGCATAAATGATGGAATCCATTCACAAATCTGCATTCCTTGAGATGATGAGCATCATGTAACGGGAACCTGGATAGTTCTCTTGTTTCAGTGGTTTATTTGGCCTCGCCCCAACTAGATTTCTAATAAATAAAAAATAACCATTTCAGTTAAAAAAAAAAAGAGAAATAAAACTACTGAGAAACCCTAATGGATTTCTCAATAGGTTTCGCATCCTAGAAGCCCACCAAAAATAATGCAAAGAGAAGAGATAAAATGACAAGGACCAAGTTGTGATGGAAAATTCATCAACTTGATGCTAGGAAGGACTAATCATAAGATATTGCGTGCTGAGAGGTGTGACCCCACGTTACACCTAATCCCAAAGGCTATTCCCCATAGGTATTAAGAGGAGCGCACATTAATATGAGTGAGACAACGTATTCCTAGGCTGCAGTGGCATACATGCGAGCCCGACAAGCCATTCATTGGAGTTAGGTTGGCCTACAGATGAGTCATCTTGTAGGTTCAACCCCATAGTTGCTTGCGAAAGTGAAAAATGGAGAGGAACCAGGGTAACGAGCCTGGGAGATGGGAAAAGTGCTGACAATTAACGCCCGTCAATTCAAACACACACACACACACACACACACATATATATATCCTAAAAAATATATAATACATAGCAAAACTAATACATTTTAAAAGTATTATAGAGGTATAATGATTATGTGTATTATAATTAGTACCATAGTACGATAAGTATACATACATGCATACATGTGTATCTATATGTGTGTGTGTGTGTGTGTGTACATATGTATGCATGTATGTATACTTATCATACTATGGTACTAATTAGTAATACACATAATCATTATACTTCTATAATACTTTTAATATGTATTATATATATTTTTTAGGGTTTTCTTTTATCTTTCTGGATTTTTAGGTTTCTTGCGTAGCCAACCTCCTCCCTCTCCTTAATATTTTCTCCCCCCCATCCCATATATATTAATAATAATATCTTCCTCTTCCTTTCTTAACTTTTGGACCTGAAGATGAATCCAATCAAGGATTCGAAACATTGACCATCTAAAGGATCAATATTGTGACAAGTTTTCTTAGAAACCTAAAATAAAATAATCCTTCCTAGAGGAATATTAAATATGTCATTACTAACTTGTATGGATAGGTAATGTGGGATAAAATAAGTTTCCTAGAAAAACTAAAAATTAAAATAGAGAAAATGAAATAGGATATTATTTCTCTTATTAAATGTAGGGAATGTAATCTCACTTTTTTTTTTGAAAATTTTAACCACCACTCTCACATGAGAAGAAACTTAAAAGTTTTCATTCGAGTTAGCCAATAAGTAGCCCATAAGTGAGATAAGAAGAACTTGAGCCAATTGAATACCTATCACGTACATCATTAGAGATGCACTTGAGAGCTTGCTAAATAAGTTCATAAGGACCTATGAATATTCAATGACATGTGTGCAATGATTAAGGTTGAAAGGGAAGGCCATTTAACTATGAAAAGACAATGCAAAAATTTTGAGAAGTTCGTGGGAAATAGAAGATGTGATATCAACAAGGTAAGCATTGTAATTGATTGTGTAAGCAATGGAAACAAGGATATAAGAAAATGAAGCCAAAAGAAGCAATGAAATCCATGGTATAAGTTATGAAAATGATAATATAGGAAATGAAGCCAAGAGAAGTAATGAAATTCATATGTAAATAGTGAAATTGATGGTATAATCAATGAAGCTGAGAGTATAAGAAATGAAACTAATTCTAATAAATTTACTAAACTATCAAACCATTGTTGGCATTAATGTCAACCTAGGATGTCTACCTAAGGATTCAACTGTGGAGTCCATTTTCTTGGCACTGATATCTACAAGTTTGTATGAGTTAGCATGATGATCAAAGGCTTGATTACATAATATTGAGGTGTTTTTGATGTTTTCATAGGATCTATAGGTTCTGGAGGTGCTTGTAGAAGAAGGTCGACAAGTTCTGAAAGTGTTGGAGTAGTATGTAAGAGGTTTGGGATGAAGAACATAGTAACACAATTGATTAGGATCCAGAGAGAATTATAACGCACCCTAGCAAGCCAATTTTTTGCATTATAACACACTTTTCAAGTGTACAGGGTGTGTTACTTCCTGTGAGTGGATTTCCCTGAATTGTGTGTGCAACTCAGTCAATTCTAGGGGCATTATCTATGGTTTTTTCATATGGTTTTTGGTGGTTAGATTCGACTTGAGTTAGTATTCATTCTAGAAGGTGACAAAGTCAAAAATAATGAGGCTTAGTGCTTTGTATTGATTTCAAACTTCATTAATGATAAAAAGGTCGAAGTGTGTAATAGAAGGGGTGAGACATGATGAGAGAGTAAGCTATAGGAATGCGGAGATAGTGTGCAAATTATAGATCATATTTTGAGAATATGTTAGAGGATGATGAAAATGTTGTACATCTATATGTCTAACATGGTTGTGCTGCATATTGTATAACTTCTAGTTGGTGTTAATATGGAGATCAAAGTATTTTTGTAGCTGTTGCAGTAAAGACTTTGGATCAAAGTTCAGATTGCTGATATGTTTGTGTCGTAAGGATTCCATTATAGAGTTTATTATTGTAGCATCATTGGATGTGTTTTGTATGGATACTAAAGTATGTTAGTGATGGTTGAGTTTGATGTCGATATTGTTATTATATGTTTTTTTTGGATTTGAGTTTGATGATAAAATTGATTGTGTGAGTTGATGTATTGATTGATTTTGTATTGCAGAGATTGATTGTGTTGGAGAGGATTATGTTGCAAGTGTTTGTATTCATTTGTTGATGAGTTTATTGTATATATGGGCCATAGTTTGAAAATAGATGAAGTGAAGTCCATGATATGTGCTTGAAGGTTGGGGTCTTCAATGAGGCAAGTAGTAGCTTGATGTGACAGGCTGTAGCGACATCCTTTAGGTAGAGGCCTGAGAACTTGGGAATGGTGACTTCCATCCTGTTGGAGTAGGGTCTCCCAAAGGCTATGAATTTTGTCCATTTTTGTATAATTTTGTATTGTTTAGTCTATCGTAGGGGTTTTGGGGTGGGTCAAAGCCCCTAATGCACTGTAAATGGGTCAAGGGTAGACCAAGACTCTGCAAACCATGGTTTGCAGACCTTTGGATGCGTAGGCTAAATCACTATAAATATATGAACCTTTTTGTGTCATAGGTAGGAATGAATAGAGATTGATGCGAAGTACAAACTGTTAGGTCTGTGGTAGGGCTGTTTGGGTTAGGAGTCCTAATGGTTGTGTGCGCAAAGATCCTCTGTCCTACTGTGTGCGGACCCTGCTGGCTATGTGTGTAGGTGGTAATTTGGGGAATGTAAGAGGATTTTTGGGTAGTGATATAGATGCACAAAAGTATTGTGGATATTTGATGTTCTCTGTATCTGTCCTGTTATGGTTGATATGGACTTGATTTATATGATGATGTATCTGTTAGTAAGCTGCGAACTGTCTGTGTTTATGGTAAATGTATCTGTGATATGCTAATCTGCTGCAAATATATTGTTCTGTGATTATAGCTGATAGTACACACGTGGATGCGAGCCTGTTATTTAGATTTGATAAACTGTATTCTGGTTATTTATTGAAACTCCTATGAACGACCTCTGGCTATATAGATCTGATAGTTACAGACCGGATTGACTTACTTGCTCTCTCCTAGGGTGCGGAAACCTAGTTCCAGCACCCTCCCATACTGCTTCGGGTGAGACTTTGGCCTGCGCAAGCAGGTCACTACCGAAAGGGCCAGTAGTATAGGGGTTTGTTGGAAAACCTTAACCTCCAAACCTAGGTCAGGACCCCTCGAGCCAAAAACTGGTTCCGTTGCCGGGACCGGGAGAATTTTGAGAGAGATCGGGTAATGCTAAGGTCGTATTGGAAGCCTGAAAGAAAAGAATCAATGAATGGTTTGAAAAACAAGTTCAGGAATTCACAGTAAAATAAAACCGTAGTAATAAGTTGACCACCGAAGAGTGGAAGAATAAGTATATTTTCACAGAGATCTACGAGATCTTCTTTGTAACAATTGCGATTGAGCTCTAGGAGTGGCTCGCAAGGCTGGTCGAATTTCAAAAGTGTTGGAAAGACGAGCGGGTCACACAGTGGAACCCAGAACGGATCTTGCAGCTAGAAAAGACTGACAACACCATTACTCACACAGTAGTGGACAGTGTGATAGGAGGAATTGTCACTAAATTTGCAGTCGACCAATTCGTATCCTACTCAGAAGCAGAGCGGAGGTTCTTCAAGGGTTTCCAGAGTAAGTTTTTGAAAACTTTTCCATTACTGATTAAGATCTTGTTGTGAGAAAAAATCATTTTTTGTAGCCATACGGAGTGAATGAGCTCTGACCAGAGCTAGAAAAAAACGTGCAGTGGTAAGTACTACAGAACTAACCAAGAGGGGGATCGATCTATCTACAGTCCAGTAAGGAATTTTGCTACCCATAGCCCTCCGTCGACGCCACCGTCGAACCCTCATAGGGGAAAAAACTCACCTCCACCCCCACCGGAAGACGATATGGCTGCACACATGAAGCTACCTATCTTCAAAGGCATGGGTGATGAGGACATGGATTGGTTCTAGTTTGTCGCAGGATCGGTATGGACTGCGCAGAACATAGTAAGTGATGCGGTGAAATGGGCACAATTATCCCTTGCTTTTGAGGGGAAAGCCCTGGACTAGTCCATGGGATACATTGACCAACATGCGAATGCAACTATTGAGGAAATTAAGAATGCGTTAAAACAACAGTTCAAGAAACCTAAGTCCTACTCTCAGATATTAAATGACTTGAAGTATTTCAAGCAAGGACCGTCTGAGTCCATATGGGAAGCAGATCAACGATTAAAGAAAGTGTTCAAAGAAGGAGGATTCTAGTATGATGATAGGAAACACACGAGGTAGTTCATTGCTATGTTGTTGCCCCACCTGCATGTATTTATGGGTCATCAAGCCATTGAAACACCGGAGAAGGCCTTGGAGGTTGCCATGAAACTGGAAGTTGCGCCAAGAGATGATACCTAGTTAGGAGTACAAAAAATACAAGGCTAGCTAGAAGTAATGCACATGGAGATTCAGAATCTATGCAAGGAGCGAGGGATGGAGGCCAACCCCGAAATATGGTGCATACGTGCAGGGTGAATGGCCACACCAAAGATAATTGTCCGCTGCTTGCAGACTACATACAGACTGGGGGACCCAGCCCATTGCGCCCTAGGTAAGCTGCGAGACCAAGTGGGCTGATGCTATGGTGCGATGACTGCCGCATTGCCAGGCTGTACGATACCAACCACTACCCCCGCCTTGCCGCATATATCCTAGAAGTAAAACAACAGTGGTGTAGGTTTTGTAGGCCTGTAGGACATGACGAACATAACTGTCAAACGTATGATCTGATGATTGACCGGGGAAACCTATATAGGGTACAGTCGGACCCCTCATCACCTAGATCCCCCGCAGGTATAGGAGGATCCCCGACTAAGGGCAGGGGAGGGGGACGAGGAGGAAGCGCGGGTAGGGGTAGAGGCCAATTAATCTGCTATAATTGTGGGGAAATAGGTCACTTTGTGAGGGAATGCATGAACCCAACTCGGAAATCCTGCAGGAATTGTAGACAGTTGGACCATGTGATCAAGGACTGCCTGATTCTGATGGCCAAGGTACAGGAAAAGAAATAGACTCCTACATAGAATGTACAACGGGTGAAGGTGGAACCTTGTGAAGAGGGACCAAGCATTAATGTAATAACACATAGTGGTAGGGCCACCAGAGGGTCTGCGGAAAGAGCTGAGACAGAGTCTCTGATCCGTAAAGCAGTTACTAAACTAGAAGGTGTGGGCTTACAGAAGGAGAAGGAGACCTCTATCACAGCTCAGCAAGACTGTGCTCAAAACGAGACATCGGCTCCAAACAGTGGAATCGAAGATGAGGTCAAACCATTATTGCAGGCGTGCATGAAGCTGTTGTGCAATCAGAAGGTTGTAGAAAACCTCCAAGCCCTACTTGACAGTTGCGCAGGGAAAGCAGACCCAGTCACGAAGATTAAGGATGTGCACAAAATTTATGAGCAAAAGAGACGCACTAGCCGAGAAATGTGATTAACTACGCAGATTGGTGATTATGAGATGGACCAGGTAATTCTAGACCTAGGATCAGATGCAAATGTACTACCTAAATAGACTTGGAAACAAATGGGAAAACCTAAATTGGAATGGTCTACTATCCAGCTGTGCATGGCTAATCAACAGAAGATCATACCATTGGGTAGATTGTCAAAGATGGTAGTAGATATCGCCGGGGCTAAGGTACGAGCTGAATTTGAAGTCATTCAGATTGTAGAAGATGCGAACCCTTACCCAACACTCTCGGGATTGGATTGGGCCATTGATATGGGTGGAATTATCAACTTGAAGAAACGAAGCATGGTGTTTGAAAGAGAGGGAACTCAGGTGATCGTACCACTAGACCTTGCAGAAGGAGAAAGTTACACTGACCTAGCACATGAGGAAGAAGGGATGGATCACATCTATAACTTAACTACGAAGGACGAAGATTGGATCAAACCTATGACCGACAGTATGCCTTGTTGGGAGAAGGACAGCGAATGCGTCTCTGACTCCGATGAAGAATTAGAAGATTGGCAAAATAGACTGCAGGAAATCTCTATACTACGCTGCCTACGAATTACCAGGGACTTCTGATATATATCTTCCTGTTGAGATTGCAATAAGATGATGAGCTTAGTGAAAAGGAGTCACCTTCACTAAGTGGGCCCGCAGGCTATTTTTGGCGCAAAGTCTATTTTTAGACATATGGATCATGTTCTATGAGTTGCAGGATGCTATTTGTGGATGGTTGGTCAAGTCGGGAAAAATAGATGGACTTCTATTTTTAGACATACTGGGTGGAATCTATTTTTAGATTGCCAGTCTAAAAATAGATATGTCTAATATTATTAGCTCTTAATAATATTTGGACTCTAAACATTATCTTATTCTCTTGGAGCACTTCAGTTAAGTGCACGGATGTGGCACATGCAGCTGACAGAAGGAATTACGCTATTCCTAGGGTTTAGTGGAGCTATTGCATGTTGACTTCAGTTAGAACTCATGTGACGGAGTTTGGTGGAGTTGATTGAGGAAGTTAGTGGAGTTGTATTCAATTTAACTAATCTAAACATAGTTGAGCTATTTGTATCTAGTTTAACTGATTGATACAATTAGTGAGAGTGGTGTGAATTAATTCACTAATTATAAACTCATTAATCAACTAAAGAATACATCAGTTAACTTCAGTGCATGGACAGTTTCAGTGGAGACCAGTGCAGAGATAGGTGAAAGAGTAGGTTAACTATCAGTTGTGACTATACTGTTGCATATTTGCAACAACCAGTGATTGGAGGAGCCAATGAGGATTGTGCAGTACAAGCCAGGTGGTTCAAGTTATTTAATGAGCCATCCTACAACATTGATTACGCAATAGAGGCTGGCTATCAGGTGGCAGAGATTGGAGCATGTGTTTTGCTAGATCTAGCTTGATTAGTGTGTAGCAATTGGAGGTTGTGCTGAGAGATTGTGAGGAGCTTTGTACAATGATTTTTACATGATATCTATGACATATAATATACAGATATTTAGGGGTTTTCAGCTTTAAGCTTTCCAATGAAATACTATGTGATTGTTTATGGTTTTAATGTGTGCATGCAATTGATTTTATTTCCGCAATTAATGATCAATGGTAGAAGAGATTTTGTATTGTGCATGAAGCTAAAATAGTGTGTGATCAAGAGAATCTCAGTGAATAATATATCAATTATTCAAATTTCTACACTTCCGAGGTAAGAGAATTACCCTGCTTTGATGGCTCTGGTATTATAAAGGAATTTTTGTGAACCTTCAAAGCTGAGGTTCCCAGAGAACGAAGGCTATGGTCTCTTAACCTGGCTATGCGCACAATGCTTGCGAAATGGTGGGACACACATAATGGGGTGTTCCAGGAATGCGAGGAATGTTTGGATATGATGGTATTATGGGTTTAACCTCCAACTTATGTGCGCGTCAAGAGATTCTAGGGCCCAGGAAATCCGTGTGAACACTTGTGCGCTTGGATGGAGCGATGGTGTGATCGTACTACATAAGAATGGGTTCACTTGTTTATTCATGCCTTGGGACCAATTCCCGTTGCTTGGTATCTCGATGCGGAGCTACGTCAGTGCACCCGCCAGTGGACAACCCTAAGAGACAAATTCTTGGGGACATTTGGGTTAACGGGAGGATTGGAGGTGCTTGAGGAAGCTCTGCAGACTCTCGACACCATCGTGATTGGTGAATCTAGCCCCGATGCAGTAAGAGGAGGACCCACATGGGAAACACAGATTCAGGATAATGTCGAGCTCCACAAGGCCACCATGGAATATTGTGACGCAGATCCGCGTAAGGTCTTGATCATAGCATCAGGAGGGGAACGCACAATTGCGGGACCTCCGATACATAAGGTGGCTAGTACGAAACCACTAAAACCATGAAGCGTTAACATCAATACGGCAGTACCACCCAAGCAGGATATGATTGGGAACTGCTGGGATGATGGGACAGTAGGCAAGACTACGGAACTAATCATGGAGTATCTAGATAAGTGTTCAGGACCTAAGAAGGTCACGAGGAACTTGGGCAGTATGCACGTCACTCTCAACTTAGATGTGCGACCAAAAGAACAGTAGCCTTATCATACACAGAGGGTGAGGGAGGAGATCAGTAATACGCTCATTGCACCAATCACACAAGAACAACCCATGACTATGAAGTTGTTGCGCGAGATCTTGGGACATATGGGCTACTATAGAAAATCCATTCGGGGATACACATTGATCACTAAACTTTTGAAAACACTGCTTAAGCATGATATTTCATTCAATTTGGATGACGTGTGACAAAAGAGCTTTGAAAAACTCAGGAACAAGATGGTCGCTGCACCTATTCTCACTCCCCCTAATCAGAAAATGATATTTCATAGGGATACTTTAGGAATTGCCCGTGAAGTAGGTCATACGTAGCTTGGCACCAGGGGCAGTAATCACACAATCACATGTACTAGCCGGACAATCTCAAGTGCGGAACACGATTATGCCACCATGGAGAGGGAAGGGTTGGCCCTGACCTATGAGCTATAGAAGTATCAACACCATCTGTTAGGAAGCCACTATAAGATGATTATAGATCATTGGGTGTTAGAGCGTCTAAATAATATGACTGTGTTGGGGGGGGGGGAAGTCTGTAGGTGGCTACTGCTTCAAGAATATGATGTTGAAATCATCGTCAAGCCAGGAGAGTTGAGTACGGAGCAGGATCACTTGTCCCGAATTGAGACAGACAAGGAAGGATTGCCTGATACACAGTTGTTCGCAAGTAAGGTTGTGGATGTGCATTTTACCGAGATCTCTCCATTCCTGACCACAGCCATAGTACCTGCCGAATATTCGGTACAACAAAAGAAGGAGTTGGCTCATCGAGCGGTGGAATTTATCAGTATCTCACCTCATGAAGTACTGTGCAGTGATGGCCTGAAGCATGTAAACTATGCTCTTGTGGTCACAGCCCACGAATATATAACAAGGGGTCACTATGTAGGTAATACGATGACGCAAGAGGTATTGAAGGCTGGGCTATGGCAACACAAAATTTCAGTTGGAAGGAATCCCATCAGAGTGAAGCCGGTGCGCTGGGAACGTGAGAGGGTTGCTCGGAGTGAGGAGTACGCTGGGATCACAGGGGTATGCTGAGCACACTCTGGGTGCGAAAAATAGCCGTTGAAATAGTCAAATCGAGTAAAAACAACAAATTACTGTTGGATGGAGCGGGCGGTTGGTATTTAATGCGACAATTTTGGGAGATATTTTACTGTTTACTTGATGGTAAGTCTCGTGTGAAGTCTAACCTACCATTGGGTAGTACCCTAGGCTATAAAATAGGTGAGATAGATCAAACACAAGTTCCGTATTGCTCGAATAGCTTGTACTTAGCCCGGTTGTCCTGGATGAAGTTGTGATGTAAGAAATTTTGTGCCTCTAGCATCTCGTTCATGTCTAAGCAGCCTGCCCCCTCTGACAGTAGCAATCCTGAGTTCATATTTCATGCCAGAATGATGGCCACAAACCTTGCCGAACTCTCGGAGCCAGTAACCTTAGAAAACCAAGACACTGAGGAAGTGGTGGAGGTCGAATCCGAAGTCGAATAAATACTCTCTACACCCATCCCTACCATCAGGAAAGGAAAATAAAAATCTCAGGGCTCAGGCAAGCCCCTGAAGCTTACAAAATGGGCCACAGGAAAGTCTCGTACCTCCCCGTGAAATGTGAAATCCCCGCAGGATGCTCAGGAGGAGGCCCAGCTCGTCGAGCCAATCAACTGGCTGCCCCCCTTCATGCGACCACACAGGCCATCGATGCGCACACCAAAGAACCTCGATGGCTTGATCACCTACCTACAAATTTCGCTGACCCTGGGGGAGGTCCCCATCATAGGTGAACCTTTTGGCTGCCTTCATGAAGTTAAGTTTGACGATCATGATTTGGCCAACTTTGAGGCCTTCCCTGAGCTAGCACCTGAGTTATACCTTGATACAGTTCATGGCGCTAATGGGGTCAAATTTGTCCCCCAACGTTGGGTACATGGTTTGGCGGGGTTTGGGCTCCTAAATTTTCTTAGGATGCCCCAATTTGGACACTACAATGTAACGGACCGGCTCGCACGATAATTTCTCATGCTAATTCATGACGAATGTTTGTGGATCCAAGACAGGATCCCCATTGACATTGCGCTTTTGCATCAGATTACTGGTATCCCCATGAGTGACCCGAACCCCTAGAGCGCGTGGGTAAGAAATATGAGGGGGAGACTGCTGAGTTCGTGCGCCAAAAGTATCATGTGGACCGTAACACTCGGGGATTTATCATCAAGACCATCAGTGACCAAGGTACATAGTTGGGCACCATGTTGTTAGCATATAAAATGATGAGGAAGTGTCGGGTCACCTCCGTTACAGCCTACATCATTCGGTTAGCTGGCCAATGTGCGAAAAGGGTATGTTTTAACTGGGCACAGGATTTGTGAGATGAGTTTCTAACTAACGTTCGTGAGTCCCAAGAGCATGGTTGTACCTTTTGTTACTCTTGGTTGTTGTTTCTTGTAGCATTGGTTTCCTGGGAACCTCCTGACGATTCAGTCCTCCCTAAGATTACCCCGGACATGTGCGAAGGGGCTCGCTATGCACACTTATGGGATTCCACGGATTCACAACGGCTTGAGGACAACCAGGTGTTCTGGGTCCTCCTTTAGAGTAGCGTGGCCGTAGCTATTAACTCCCAACCACGTTTGTCCCCTACCGTGTACGACAGATACAAGGGCATTTCTTCATTTCAGGTCACTCTGCACAATTTTCAGATCAGAGCGCACAAGGAGAAAGCCTGGACTTCACTTCCTTACATGGTGATAGACGAAGAAATCGACAACGTCATTGCGCACTGGTCCCCTAACTGGAAAATTAGCTTCAAAACTGGCGAGAAGGGCATTGGAAGCACCAACACATCCCAAGTCAAACCCCCTATTGTCGTTCTGGATATTAGAGGTATGCCTAAGAGTACCAGACAAGACACCGGTGCAGCCATCCAAAAGGATGAGCAACAGCAACAGGACGTCGAGGCGGAGACCCAGACGGACTCACAGACCGGTTTGGGTAAAAAAGGTCTAGATGCAGGAAGACCTGGCTCCCCCTGTGGCACAAAGCGCACAAGCGAGCCGATCAGAACGCCCCGCAAAAAGTAGCGATCTCAGTGAGCGGAACGGGACGAAACAGTCACATTGACTGACGAAGACTTGGAACAAATCGATGATGTAGTCACTTTGGCCGCAGAGGACAGATGGGCTACCTTAGAAGAACAACAGCGGGCCGTGGTCGACACAATTCAGGCTGAGCTGTGAGTGTTACAATTAAAGACAGACACGTTGCAGATTAGTGCGACCCTAGTACGCCCACCCTCCACCGTCAGTAGCGCAGCACTAGTTATAGATGAAAACCACCTTTTTTCTCTCCCTGTCGCAGCTCTGGTGCTCAGTCCACCTGACTTGGGACTTCAAATATAGGCCAGTACAGAATTCCAGCTGAACTTAGCTCGGCTCCCCCATGAGGCCTTACAGGATCTCCACACCGCTGTATTTCAGGAAATCCACCATTGAGACCAACAAGTGTACCAAAAACTCGGCATAGCTGAACAAGCCATCCTTGAAAAGAATGCCGAGGTGTGCCTCCCCACCGAGAAGCACACAGAAATCGAAGACACGATTCACTGACTTTGCACAGATGTTCCCGCAGAGATCCCGGAATCAGCCACCCCTCAGGCAAAAGTAGAAAAACTGGGGGCAGCACTCAAGGCCTCCCGGCATGAATTTTAGGTTTTCAAGACACGTATGGAGCAACATATCACAGATCTTCAGGCTAAGTTACAACTTGAAACACCTCTGGAGGTCCGGGCTTAGCGAACTGTGCTGGTCACCGCAGCTACGAATGTCATCACGAGGCAGATCGCGCAGGGAGCCTAGCTACTGGAGACTGGTATACAGCTATGGACTAAGTTCCAACGTGATCCAATCTTGTGAGGGATAAACTAGGACTTGCGACAAAAAGAAGAAGAGTTGGAGACAATCAAAGCCACCTTGCCCACTCTGGTACCTGCTCGGCGCTTGCAACGACTGCGCACCAGCCAAGCGCTCCAAGCGGATATTGATGACCTTTAGCAAAAGAAGAAGATCCTTGGAAACTGACTGAAGCCATGGGCTGATGAAGCTCTCAAACTTTCATAGGATGCGAATGTTTCTATCAAGCAGCTAAACCAAACTTTGGAAAGTGTCACTGCCGCGACTGAAGGACCACTGTCAGAGAAGTTGGTTGACATTACACAGAATGCAGCTGCCCAAAGCAAAGGCATGATACCTTCGTTAGCTGAGGAGATCCGAGTATTGAAAGTGCATGTTGAAGCCCCACTGGCACAGTGAATCAGGACGAGTCAAAATATTGTGTTGGGGGACCATTGGAGCAGGGTCTCCCAAAGGCTATGAATTTTGTCTATTTTTGTATAATTTGTATTGTTTAGTCTAATGCAGGGGTTTTGGGGTGGGTCAAAGCCCCTAACGCATTGTAAATGGGTCAAGGGTAAACCAAGAGTCCACAAACCACGGTTTGCGGACCACTGGATGCGCAGGCTAAATCGCTATAAATAGATGAACCTTTTTTGAGTCACATGTAGGAATGAATAGAGATTGATGCGAAGTATGAACTGTTAGGTCTGTGGTAGGGTTGTTTAGGTTAGGAATCCTGCTAGCTATATGCGTGGAGATCCTATGTCCTGTTGTGTGCGGACCCTACTGGCTGTGTGCGCAGGTGGTAATTTGGGGAATGTATCATGATTTTTGGGTAATGATATATATGTGCGGAAGTATTGTGGATATTTGATGTTATCCCGATCTGTCTTGTTATGGTTGATGTGGACTTGAGTTATATGATGATGTATATGTTAGTAAGCTACGAACTGTCTGTGTTTATGGTAAATGTATCTGTGATATGTTAATCTGCTACAAATATATTTTTCTATGACTATAGATGATAGTACGCACGTGTATGCAAGCTTGTTATTTAGATCTGATAAATTGTATTCTGGTTATTTATTGAAACTCCTGTGAATGACCTCTGCCTGTATTGATCTGATAGTTTCAGACCGACTTGACTTACCTGCTCTCTCCCAGGGTGTAGAAACCTGGTTCCAACACCCTCCCATACTGCTTCAAGTGAGACTTTGGCCTATGCAAGCAGGTCACTGCCGAAAGGTCTAGTAGTATAGGGGTTTTTTGGCAAACCTTAACCTCCGAACCTGGGTTAGGACCCCTCAAGCCAACACATCCAGTGGTTTCTAGGTGATACTTATCAAGAGTAGTGGCTTCTAGAAGGTGGTGGCCTGCAAAGTTGAGAGAGTGGTAGCTTCCAATAGGTGGTTGCTTGGAAATTTCATATAGGTAGTGGCCTAGAGCAAGTAGCGACTCACATGATTGGAAAGTTGTGGCTCACACACTGGTGGTGGCCAATGATCATATGTAAAAGAAAATTTGAAGGTTGATAAGAAAGATGAAGATGAATATTATCAACAATTGATGGTTTTTACCCATTGGGTTTCCATCTTAAATCTTGTGTATCTGTGTGTGATGTTGTGCTTTGTTGTGTTGCTGCTCATGGTTCTTTTTTTTATGTGTTTGATGATTCATGCATTTATCTTGTTATTTTTTAGATATGCTGATAGATATACATGATGATGTGTTGTAATAAGTGAATGAAACAAAATTTGTGAAAGAAAGGAAAATTTTGGTATAATTTAATCATAGAGCACAATATTGGTTCACCCCACCTCTTAGTATTATTCAATTTTTCCTATAAGTGGTATCAAAGCATTAAATTTCCAACAACCACAAGGTAAGTGATGGAGAGAAGAACATTCTCAACATTGGATTGGGGTTCGCTATATCCCCTAATTCCATTCGGGTTGATGACATAGTTTGCTACATATAAAACAATATTATGGAACTAAGTGAAGAAGATAAAGAGACATTGAGACAATATTGAACCCTTATATCGAGAAGAACCAAGCCATCGTGCAACAATATTATGAAGAGTGAATGGTTAGTATTCATGAGTTCGAGAAACAAGGAGAACATAGTAGTATTCGGAGCTGATAAGGGAGGAGCTACACTGATTATGAACAAAAATAACTACATGGAAAAAATGTATGAGCACCTCAATAATAGTTTCAAATACAATAAGATTTGATTCGTAAAATGTCGTGGATATTCCAATGGACAGTTCGTCACAATAGATCTGATAATAATATATTAAAATACTCAAATTTTACACTATTACAGTTTTATTTAACTTCTAGATCTATAGATTTTACTATAATTAGTGCATGCATGCAAATGGAAATTATGCAGAAAAGTAGAGAATGAAAAAATAATCTCACACACACATAATACACAAGATATGCTCTCTGGGAAACCCTTTTGGGAAAAAAACTAGCGGGAAGGTGAGGTCGCTTCGCTCTCTTTCTCTGTCTAGAAATATGGTTGTAGGTACAAAGAATTAATGCATATGGCTTGTGTGATGCTACAATGCATCAATCCTCTCTATTTGTTCTACCTCCTATCTCTCTTAGTTATCTTTTCTCGGCTATGGAACAAAATTCTCTCGAAAGAATGTAATGCCTCTTACTCCTAGTGGCCCGATTATAACACAACACGATATCATACTAGTGGTCAATTTTGACTACATCAAATCTTAACTAGAGTTACAATATAAACTGTTGTAGAATATTTTACATCACAAACACGCGACTAGCCCATTTTCCCTAAATAATGGGGGCTGATTCAACATCCTCCCGAACTATAGGTGTGAAAATAGGAAGGTCAACTTCTGAGTGGCATAACTTTTGCATATGGACTCTGATTGACATGCTTCTTGCACCGTTTGAAAGATATTTGTGTGCCGAATAGTATGGCAAGGTTTTTTACCAAAGTGGAAAAATTTTACCCCCAAAAAATGTCATTTGATGCCTCAAAACACTCCTGCAAGGTATCAAACCTCGCTTTTCCAAACTGGGTCCCGCCGGTCAAGACAGTCTCGTGATTTTATTCCTCCAATTCTTCCACTCCAAATGCATCGATATGGATGAAAAAAATATATAATTATACAATCTAGATCAATCTTAGAAGTAACATGATCCACAGGGTGGTTAAAGAGGTTGATAGAGTCATAAAGGAATTCAACCGTTATGAATTGTTGAAGAAAATATTGGTGCCCAGTTTAGATATCACTCTGAGAATATATGTCCTTCCAAAAATACCTAAAGAAGGAGTTCCTTTGAGGCAAATAATTAACACCATTAGCTAACCTACATATCATCTAGAAAAATATGTTGCCAAGATCTTGGCCCCCCCTACTGGTGACATTGATTCATACATAAGCCTCATGCCACTTCCTAAACCTCATTAAGTAGGGAATATTTGAACCACAAGACATGATCGTTAGTTTCGATGTGGTCCAAATATTCACCAAGATCCATTTAAATGAAGTTGTATATATTTTCAAAGAGGTTCTCAATCTTGATATAGCCAAACTAGTAGAAGTGTTTCTAGTTCTACATTTTTCAACTTCCAAGGAGAGTATTATGAGCATATAAGTGGTGTAGAAATGGGGTCCCCACTCTCCCCATTGTGGCAAATTTGTTCATGTAAAATTTCAAAACAAGATCCTTTGATTCCTACCACCTTAAGCCAACATGTTTAAAAGGGTATGTTGATGATACCAATGTGAAATGGACCTATGGAGAAGAAGGGCTTAAAAATTTTCCAACTCACCTCAATGGAAAATTAAATGACATTCAATTTAATATTGAACAAGGGGACAGCAAGAGTATTCCCTTCTTAGATGTATAAGTGACTAGAAGACAATATAGGACCCTTGGGCATTATATTTTCAAGAAGAAAACCCACATTGAGAGCTACTTACATGCCAAATCTCATCACCACCCCATGTAGAATATTGGAATTGTGAAAATTCTATCTACAAGATAAATGAGAATATTCGACAATGAGAATCTCTAACAAGAAAAATACCAGTTACCAAAAGTATTCAGAAGCATTAGTTACAAGGAAAAAAATAGAAATGAGGACTTTGATAAGAATAGAAGAATAACACAATATTAGAACACCCAGCTATCAAAAAATAGTTTCAAAAAGGCCTACCCCCAATATGTTCAAGGAGAAACTGAGAGGATTTCCAAGGTCCTGAAAAAGAAGGGAATCAAAAACTCATTCAAACCCTTTATAATTGTAAAAAAAAATGTGAGATCCATGAAAGATAATTGTATTGATAACCACCAACAAGTAGGATAAATATTCTATACTACATTGGAGAAATAGGAACATCTATCAAAATGAAGATGGAGGAATATGGGGTTGATATAAAAAATGAAATAAATTGAACCTCAACCCTTGCAGAACATTCAATGAAATTGAGGCATCATGTCTTCCTAGAGCACACTTAGATCCAAGTCTTATAAGAGAGTCACTACTACAAACAATGCATAAAAGAAACCTTGGAGATTGTGAAAAACCCATAAAACATGAATGGATCTAGTAGATTGGAGATTAGTAAGAGCTATCTCCCATTATTCAACCAATTAAGGGTACACAAGAATAAATTTTTGTTGTCTTCTTTGTTAGGTCCCTATATTACTAGTGTAGTCCCTTATTGTTGTTAGTGTAGCCCCCTTATTGTTATTGTTTTACCCTGTAGTCCGCATATTGTTATTATTGTGCCCCATAAAAACCCACTATTGTTATTGTTGTGCCCTTACATTATTATTGTTAAGTCGACTAGGATTATATTGTGATCCCATGGACTCCTATATATAGAAATGAGGTTTTTTTCATTTGTATCATCAAAGAATTTTTCATTTATGTAATGTAAAGGAGGTTTCACCCTCAAAGTGGTTGATTTATAAGGCGTTGATCTCTCTTTTCTTCTATTTTGGGAGCTGGTTTCATAACATTCGATATTAGAGCTTTGGATTCTAGGGTTTCACTACTTCAAACAGGGCATCATGGAATTTTCACTTTAATTTTTTTGCTACGAAGGTTTAGATGCTAAAAAAAACCAATTTGCGAAAATATCCTAAAGAGCTTCCTGTAAAAATTTCAGATCTTGGTTTGCAATATTTTTGGAGATATGATCTGTGGAAGTTAGGCTTTTGCACGCTCCCGAATTTCATTGCAAAGAGGGGATCACGGGAAAATCGTCATAACTCTATCTCTGAGCATCAGATTGGAATTCTGTAAAAAGTGGCCAAAAGTGCACAGACTGTAGTTTTTTGTGCATCAATATCAGAGCCGATGGAGAAAACAGTGACATGTGGAACGTCGTACAAGTTCGCTCTACTGAACCAATCCATAATTAGGCCATTGTGGGAGATCAGGCATAACTTTACCTTGAAGAATCAAAATCAGGTCTGACCTGTGGCATTAGAAAGAAGACTCAGAGGGCTACTATAGAACCAAAGCTAAAATATCGGGGATCCAAAATTACAGAGATATATCAATTTCAATATCGAGCTCCTCAAAAAAAGAAAAATGTGTGTTTTTTTTTTCAAATTGCATAAGTCTTGTTTGAAAAAATAGTTTGAAGTGATTCCAAGGGAATATTGAAGCATAGATATCAGTATTTGGTTCTAAAATGGCCCCTAAAAATAATTCAACACCCATTAAGCCCTCAAAATGCTCTACTATGACTCATGAAGAGGATGAAGTGCAACATGATATATCAAAATTACAGGACCAAGTGCACCAAATTCTGCTCTCGCAAAGAATAACAAAAAATGAAATGGAAGTTTTGAAGAAAGGCACGGAAGCTAAGATGGATGGCTTGAAGAAAGGCGTGGAAGCTAATATGGATGGTTTTAAAAATGGCATGGAAGGCATGGAAGCTAAGATGGAAGGCATGGAAGCTAAGATGGATGACACGGAAACTAAGATCGATGAAGAAATGAAAGACAACATGGAAGACAAGAAGAATGATCTAAAATCAGGCATGGAAAGTTTGACAAAGTTGATACAAGAAATGATTCCTAATGGTGAAAAGGTAGTAGAGGAAACTCATGATGAGAACAAAATAAATGTTAATTGTGATTTCATAAACTCTAATGTTGGATTGAAGGCCCACCATATTCCAAGGATCGATATGAGGCAGTTTGATGGCAAGGATCTCGTAACATGGATACTACAGATGGAGAAATATTTTGATCTCCATAATGTACAAAGCACACAAAAGGTACAAATTGCAACTTTATATTTAAAACAAAATACATTTTTATGGTATCGATGGCTTTGCTCTCGTAAAAAAATTGTCACTTGGTCAATTTTTACAGAGGAAATGATAGCACATTATGAGGATACAAAGAGCAACACCTTCTTTATCCAATTGATAAATCTCAAACAAAAGGGTTCAATGGTGGAGCACATTGAGCACTTTCAAAAATTGAATATATGGGAAAATTATATTCCAGAGGAACACAGGATTGATGTCTTCATAGGGACTTTAGAGGATAACATCCAACATGAGGTTTGCATTTGGGAACCTGATTCATTGGAGAAGGCATTCAGGTTGGCAAGGAAAATTGAAAGTAAAATTATGGCGACAAGGAAACCTACCACTCACATCTATAAAGATCGAAGTGTTGCTACTCCTAGACTTCCACAACCTACAAGGTTGACACCACAAAAATTGGAAGAAAAAAGAGAAAAAAAGGCTTTGCTACATTTGTGATAGCAAATACACTAAAGGTCATAAGTTTGCTGAGAAGACATTATTTTACATAGATTGTGAAGAGGAGGAAGAAAATGAACAAGAAACTTCAAAAGAAGAGAATATACACCAGGAACCAACCCTAGAGAAAGAAGAAATGAGTCTCACTGTATCCTGTAATGCATTGGAAGGATTTACCACTCCTCAAACTCTCAAGATAGAAGGAAATATCAAGAAGAAAAATGTAATAGTTTTGATTGATTCGGGTAGTACCCATAATTTTATTCATTGAAAGGTAGCCAAGGAATTGAATTGCTTCCTATACCCAGAACCAGAATTTCAAGTGATGATTGCAAATGGAGGAACTATAAATTGCTTTGGAAAATGCCATAATATCAAGCTAACCATGGCAGAATATGTATTGAATGGTCCAATGATTTTCATTCCAATGGGAGTTGTTGATGTTGTACTAGGAGTATAATGGTTACAATATTTGGGGTCGGTAGCTTTTAATTTTCAAGAAATTTTCTTGATTTTTTTTCGGAAGGAAAGGAAGTTGAATTACAAGGTATCGCAGGAAAGCTAGGAAAGATAATAAGCTATAATGTCATTACAAAGCTTCTGAAGAAAGAACAACGAGGCGTAATTGCACAATTATGCTCACTAGAAGTTCTAACATCAAATCATCTATTTCTCCAGATCTCCAAAAAGCCTTGGACAATCATTCCAAGATTTTTTAAACTCCCAAAGGACTCCCACCTATTCGTGATCATGGTAATGCTATTCATTTGATTCTAGGAAGTGTTCCTCCAAACATCACCTTATGTCCAAAAGAGCGAAATTGAACGTATGATTGCAGAAATATTAGAGGCTGGTATAATTCAACCTAGTTAAAGTTCTTCTTTGCTCCAGTAGTATTGGTGCACAAGAAGGATGGATCATGGTGCATGTGTCTGGATTATAAGGAGCTCCATAAGCTCACTATTAAAGATAAATTTCCCATTCTTTTGATTGATGAATTATTGGATGAATTACATGGATCAATTTATTTTACCAAGTTGGATCTTCATTCAGTATATCATCAAATTAGAATGAAGATTGAAGTAATTCTAAAAACATCATTTCAAACTAATGAGGGTCATTATGAATTTTTGGTCATACCTTTTGGCCTTACCAATGCACATTATACATTTCAAGGGTTGATGAATTCCATTTTAAAACCCTTCTTTAGAAAATTTGTGTTAGTATTTTTTGATGATATAATAATCTACAACATGTCTTGGAAGGATCATGTTTATCATGTTGACATGGTGCTCAAACTATTGGAGGGGAAACAATTATATGCAAAAACCTTCAAATGTTTCTTTGGAGTACAAGAGGTGGAATATCTGGGTCATATTGTATCTCAGGAGGGTGTTAAGGTAGACCCTAACAAAATTAAAGCCATTAAGGAATGGAAAGTTGCCACAACCATAAAGCAGTTGTGAGGATTTCTTGGGTTAACAGGGTATTATCACAAGTTTGTTAAGAATTATAGGAGAATAGCAGCACCTCTGACAACATTATTTAAGAAAGATGCATTTTCATGGACTCCTGAAGAAACTAAGGCCTTTGAACATATTAAAGAGGCAATGTGCCTAGCACTGGTCTTAGCTACGCTAGACTTAAAATATATATATATATATATATATATATATATATATATATATATATATATATATATATATATATATATATTGTGGAATGTGATGCCTCAGGAAATGGAATTGGTGCAATTTTAATTCAGGAAGGAAGACCCATTGCTTTTGAAAGTCGTCCAATCAAAGGAAAGTATTTACAAAAAACTATTTATGAGAAGGAAATGTTAGCAATACTGCATGCACTAAAGAAATGGCGAACTTACCTAATGGGAAGACACTTCAAGGTAAAAACTGATCATGATAGTCTTAAACACTTTTTGGAACAAAGACTATCTTCAGAAGAGCAGCAAGAATGGGTCACAAAGATGTTGGGTTATGACTTTGAAATAATCTACAAAAAAGGAAAGCTTAATGTTGTTGCAGATGCACTCTCAAGAAAGAATGAAGAGGTGGAAGCATTGCTTTGTGCCATTTCTATTATCCAACAAGATTGGATAACTGAAGCAAGAGATGAATGGAAGAAGGACAAAGATGTATGGACACTCATTCAAAAGTTGCAGCAAGATCCTAGTACATCTGATACATTTAGTTGGAAAATGATTCCTTATGGTACAAAGATCGCTTATATCTTTGTAAGAATTCCCAACTAAAACAAAAGATTCTTCTGGAATTGCACACTTCTCCTTTAGGAGGACACTCAGGATTTTTAAAAACTTATCATAGGGTGAAGAAAGAATTTTTTTGGGATGGCCTTAAATCTGATATTCAAAAGTTTGTGGCGGAATGTTTGGTTTTCCAGCAGAATAAAGTGGAAACAATTAAGACCCCGAGACTTCTACAACCTTTATCCATTCCAAGTCAACGTTGGGAGGAGATTTCAATGGATTTCATCACAGGTTTACCTAAGTCCGAAGGAAAGAGTGTCATCATGGTGGTAGTTGATAGACTTACCAAGTATGCACACTTTTGTGCATTATCTCATCCATTTAAAGCAAGTACAGTTTCTACTGCATTTATGGAAACAATTCAAAAGCTACATGGAAACCCAAAGATTATTGTAAGCGACAGAGATCCTATTTTCACAGGAAATTTTTGGACAGAATTATTTTCTTGTTTGGGTACTCAACTAGCTCATAGCTCATCTTATCATCCTCAATCTGATGGGAAAACTGAGATAATGAAAAAATGTTTGGAAGGATATCTTCATTGTTTTGTATCCGATGAAAAAACACAATGGGTCAAGTGGTTACCTCTAGCTGAATGGTGGTATAACACTTCCTTCCATACTGCAGAAAAAATGACCACATTTGTGGCACTTTATGGATATCATCCACCGTCCATCACATCATCTTTAAGAGAAAATTCTAAGGTTCAAGCAGTGGAAGATCACATCGAGCATCAACAACAAGTTCTCCAACTATTAAAGGATAACCTAATTTTGGTACAAAATCGAATGAAACAACATGCATATCAACATCACAGCAAGAGAATTTGTGTTGTAGGGGATTAAGTATTTTTACAGGTACAACCATACAAAAAAATGTCCCTCAAGCAAGCTAAGAAGGATAATAAATTATCACCAAAGTATTATGGTCCTTACAAGGTGCTGCAAAATATTGGTACTATGGCATACAAATTGGAGCTTCATGCTTCTTCTCGAGTGCACCCAATTTTCCATGTTTCATGCTTAAAGAAGGTTATAGGTGACAAAATTCCAGTTCAAACAATATTTCCAGAACTTGATGAGGAAGGAAAAATCATATTGGAACCTGAAGCAATCATGATAATAAGAACTCGACAACTACGAAATCGATTAATTTCTGATTATCTCATCAAGTGGAAGAACTTACCCACTGAAGATTCCACATGGGAGGATGAAAATTTTATACATAAGCATCCAAAGCTACTCAAGCGTTGAGGACAACACTTTTTTGAAAGAGAGGGGCATGTTAGGTTCCTATATTACTAGTGTAGTCCCTTATTGTTGTTAGTGTAGCCCCCTTATTGTTATTGTTGTACCCCTCTTGCCTCATATTGTTATTATTGTGCCCCATAAAGGCCCACTATTGTTATTGTTGTGCCCTTACATTATTATTGTTAGGTCGACTAGGATTATATTGTGACCCCATGGACTCCTATCTATAGAAAGGATGTTTTTCATTTGTATCATCCAAGAATTTTTCATTTATGTAATGTAAAGAAGGTTTCCCCCTCGAAGTGGTTGATTTCTAAGGCGTTGATCTCTCTTTTCTTCTATTTTGGGAGTTGGTTTCATAACATTCTTTCCCTGGTTCCCTTTTATACTCTATTCTCTTATCTTCCCCCACCTCAGTCTTTGTCTTGTACATTCTTCTTTTCTTTATTCATGTTACTTTTCCCTAACCCAAGTCTATCACTTCTAATATCTTACTTTTATTATATTTATGGTACTATAATATTAGCATTTATATCTCTAATTCTTAGTATTAATATTTATATTTATATTTATATCTATAATCATAATACTTTAGTATTAGTATTATTAATATTAATATTTATAGTGCTTTACTATTAATTTTTATATTAATATTTATATATATACTTCTACTACTATGGTATTAATTTTAACTACAATATTAATATCAATATTAATACTTATATTTATATCAATAATTTTATTTCCTACACTATACTATTATTATTAATATTTATATTAATAAATTTACTTCCTATACTATAGTATTAATTTTAATATCTAATTGTAATTATATATATACATAATATAATTTTTATATGTATTATATATTTTTGGGGTTTATTTTTCTTTGTGACTTTTCTAGGTTCCTTGTGTAGCCGACCTTCTCCCTCTCCTTTCTTTCCTTCCCCTCCCTTGGTCTCACATATACTAATAATAATCTCTTCCTCTTTCTTGCTTGACATTTGGTTTTGAAGATGAATCTAGTTGAGGATTCAAAGTGTCAGTGATTTTGGAAAATTAATACTCTAGAAAATTCTTTAAGAAACTGATAATCAAACAATCCATCTCATAGAAATCTTAAATCTATTAAGAAAATGTTTTCCACTTTATTTCTGATTTGTTGAGATCACCCAGAGTACTTGACAAAAAAAGTACATAAATCAACAATAGAAACAAATTGGGAATACAAAATGAAAATTGAAATATTAACATTACATATAAAAATTTTCAAAAAGCGTAATAAAACTTTATACCTCCATTTTTGACAGAAAATGTCATATCTTAGGCAAACATAAACGTGTTTAGGTAAAGTGAAAAGTGTTTTCAATTGAAAGCAACGGTCCAAATGCAATGGAGCGACTTGCTCAACCCATAAATAATAGAAACTACATTTTAATGGATTCATTGACATAGGTTCAATATCACATTCAATAATGGGAGAAAATATTATTATGGGCTCTAATACCATTTCTGATAAAATAGAGATTTTTCACATTTAAAATATTAACATAGTATATACAAAATTTAAAAAGTGTAATAAAACTTTATACCTCCAAATCTGACAAATTAATATAATGTCTCGGGAAAACATAAACCTTTTTAGGTAAAATCAATAGTGTTTTCAAATGAAAGCAATGGTCTAAACACAATGGAACAACCTGCTCAACCTAGAAATAATTGAAACTAGAAATCTTTTAATGCATTTGATGACACAGGTTCAATATCTCAATCAATAATGGGATTGAATATCCATATGAGATCTGATAGCATTTTTGAAAAAAGAGAGTATTTCCATGTAGGTCAAACACCTTGAGCAATCACTCACACAAATATATCAATGATCAATACACCATTGTTTTATGTATGCAAAACCTTCAAAGAGAGAAAAAATTCATTACCCTAGTCCCTAGCCAATGCGACCACTTGAGGGAATATATTAATGCAAAAGAAAAATATCATACATAAGAGTTTCTCACAATTGATCTTTAACAAATGACCCTCCAGGCTCTTTAAATAGAGATGATGGACTAATTGGGTGTTATGTCTTGGATCAATATAGTCTTTAGTATCAAGGAGAATATAAATGGTCAAATCACTTTATTTCTAGAACATATTGTGGTTAATATATCAAATAAATACACTTTACATAAATACAAATTAAACCAAATTGATTTCATCTAACTCGTAAGTGTTTAAATATCTTAATAGATAGCATAGAGATCCAAGTTTCCCTTATGTGGGATTTTTCCTTCTATGTATAATATCCTTATGAGGGCCACAACATCCCATACCATGCATTTTAGAATGATAAGAGGTAGATCTCATAACTATTGATCTAAATTGTCTACCCTCATCCCACTAATATTTTAGAGTATCATGATAGTTGTGCACTTCTACACACTACTCGATCCAAAATTTGTTAGTTATGTGTTCTTTAGCCCATGAAATTTGTAATAAATCTCAACGTTATCAACTTCATAATATGTAATACACCAATCGATTTAGGACATTATCTGTTGTGTTTCTATATTTGTCTAGTCAACTAGACCTTGAATCATAGTGAAGAAAGGAGATACCTTTTCTATTGTTGCTACATTATGTAATCAAGACCTCCTAATTTTATAGTTCATAACAACATCATCGACATATTGCACATTTATGTTAGTAAAAAGTGGTTACCTAAATCTTCTTTATACACCTTGAAAATCTTTCCATATATAGAATTACAAGGAAAATAAGGTATCAATGTGGACCGCCATGTTTCCTTTTTGAAACATTCATTTGGTGTTTGAGTTCTCTCCTTAATATCTTACTTTCCTAGCGAGCATTAGAAAAAAATGTCATTATTAATTTAAAAACAACAACCATATTTATTAACGAGGTTTGTGTTGAAATGAAGACAAAAGTGAGAGGATCTTTAGGTCATGAATTTATTTGGAAAGAAGGTTTAACTACTAAAATTTTCACCTGGCACTAATAAGCATTGATTATTGAGGTAAATAGATAATTGGATATGAATAATTGTTAATGGGATGGATTAATTTACTGTAGTTTTAAATTTGTTCAGCTCAAAATATCAAACAAAGTTCAAGTGTTCTAAGTTAATTCATATTCTCCTATTAGGGAAGAAGCTCTTAGTTTCCTAAAGTTGTTTATTAATCAAGGATTAATCACTTGAAGGATAAAGGTTATAATGGATTCATTATGGCTTCAAACCCATTTATCAACCATGGATCATTTGAAAGAAAGAATGTTGGAGGTTTATGTTTGAAAGAGCCTTGGAAAACATGGGGATAAATGATGCTCATAACTATTTAGCTTTGAGGGAGCTCATTAGTCCAGAATTGGAAAATGGTGAGTTTGAAATTAGGTAAACATATATAATTAAAGGGTACCTAGAAAAACAATGCTTGACCATCAACGAGCCTGAAAATACTCTTTCTAGCTTTGTGCTTAAAAGTTGGATTATATTCTAGCTCAATCCTATTCCTCTGACAAGTACACATATTATGAATGGAACACTTATTCTATCCTTGGTTTCTAACAAGAATATGAAAGCTTTTTCAATGGTATAGCAATTTGGCTAAAGGCCTTGAAATTCATTCCAAAGGAAAATGCAACCTCTATAATACCCTAGTTCCTCACCCAACCTGGCTCATAAATTTGAACTTGTGATAGGATTTTTCAAAGTTAGAATTTTGACCATTAGATCTGCTTACATTAGGTATTATACTGTTTATTTCATTCAAAATTTTACTTGGTGCCAATAAACTAATGACTTGGTTGACAATGTCATTGAGTGTCACCCTTTAACCTAATATTCAGATGATTAGAGGCAATGACCACCCTTGAAGTAGTAATGATTGAATATATTAGAGTCATCAAGGAACTCTAGAAACTAATTGAAAGGAAACTTCAACAAGGTTTAATAGATTCTTTTTCAAGAAACATTGAAAAGTAAGTGGCTTGTCAATGACCCAAACCTCATTGGGGATTCAAGGATTGGGAGGATTAGCCATGAAACCTACATCAAAATGGTTCATATAGGAACTTAAAAAGAAGTTATATCCATATTTAGGTCACTTAGAAAGGAAAAACCCACCATTGTCATTAAGGATGGGGAAGGATAGGTCGTTGCGGGGCTTAGAATAATTTGAATCTACCTTAAAAAATACTTCAATATAGCATACATTTAAAACCTTTAAGAGAGCTAATAGGCTCAAAATAATAGTCTGAGTGGGTTTAGGTATTCAACCACTGATTCTCTTGAGGTAATTGACCAAAAATATAATTTCAAAAAAGGAACCTTCGAAAGACCTTGATGCAACAATGCTCAACCTAATAAGAAAAAGAGATAAGTCTTGAATGCATTGTCAAGCAAACTTAATACTAAGCATGAAACTATTCTAACTTGAAAGGAAAAGCTTCACTTCTTGGCTTGATTAAAAAACTATATCTTCTTGCATTGTCACTGATTTGAAACAATATACACCAATGGGAATTATGAAAATGATTAGTCCATCAATCATTACAAAAAAACAATAAATTAAAAGGACATGAAACATCCTAATGCAATAACAAAAAAAATGCAAGAAGACGCAATAATTAAGCTCAAGAGAGATTATCATCAATTGGAAAAACCTACGTTTAGATTATATTCGATCATTTGAAACCACAACAAAATAAAACAAAACATGAGAATCACTAAAAGAAATCATCAAAATAAATAAATAAGAGGACCCATATTGGCATATGAACTTGTTGAGGGATTAACATTTGAAAAATGTTGATATGTTGCTTACACTTCTCTCTCTTGGGTGCACAAGTTTTTATCATAATTATTTGCCAATGTTATCTAGATTTTTTTTACGTACAATCCAAAATTATTTAACTTGCTTTTGTTCCATTTATTTATATAATATCCTAGTATCCTAGGGTGTTGCTACTTTATGGGGAAAATATAAGTCCTTATTATTTGTGATAGGTTTTATGATAGACTTACATTAGGCTATATTCTTTGCCTCAATGTGGTGCTTTGGAGTCATAGCTTCATCAATCTCTTTCGAATATTTGATCCTAAGATCATATTAGATGCCATGTTTTAAGCCTTCTATGTAATTATTCAATAGATTTAAATCACTTATGCTATCAATATTTGTGGCTAATAATAGGAAGCATAAATTAGAGTTCTTGATTAGATCTTTAATTGTTTGAATATTATCAACTAAGAAAGGGAGTCTTGATCAAAAACCTTGATATACTTCTTTATGTGGTTCATCAAAATAGACTCTAATCATATTTAAAGAATGTATGCTTCTCTTATATATCCATTGATATGGTTTTATTTATAAATGTAAGTGTTTTTGTGGCTATCATTTTCTCATTATCAATAATTTTATGCATCTCGAAATATTACTTTATTTGGCTCACCCAAAACATAATTTCCATCAAACTTTTTTGTAAAGCTGTGGAATATGCATGCTGTAAGGAGTCATCCTTGATTAGTAGCACCTTAAAAGGTGAAACCACCTACAAAATTGATGTCTATTTTGTTGGTCAATTTCAGAGTTCCGACTCATGAATTTTCTCATAGATCTTTTTTATAGTCATTTCTATTTGATTAGTGATGTGTAGAGTGATTAAGGAATTCATATGTTACTTTATCTCCTTTTTCAAATTTGCACTTTCTTTTCTTCTTTCCCTTACCTTGGTTATTCTATGGTTGCATCGTTAATCTTGTCATTAAAATTTGTATGTGGCATTTGATCATTTTCAAACATATCAAGTGTTAATTTTTTCCTTATTATGGGTGCTAAATTGTCGTCAAGAGTTTACAATATATTCTAATTTCTTTTCTCTTTTCAATAGTTTTGGAAGTCTTAAATTCCCCTTTAATTAAATGTTATAATAAATGTAAGTTATTGTATATTTTAGAAACATCCTTCTATTGAACATTGCCATGCAACTCAACTTGTTACATTTATTTCTCAAATATTTTTAATCCAAATATCATCTCTTGAATGTCATTGCTATCTTTAAATCTATGCATCGTCACATGAAGTTATGGTTGATTTTCTAAACCCTCTCATCTATAACCTTTATCAAGTTCAGAAGGTTGTACAATGAATAAATTATTCAATTTCACACTGATAATGCTAAATTTTGAACATCTAATGCCTTATTTTTTCTTTCATAACCTTCGATCTCATAGTAATTGAACTCACAAAATTAAGATTTAATTAATTTTATGAACTTCACTAGTTTTCGCAAGTTTTAAAGTTAGACAAACATAAACTCATATCAATTATAACTCAATAGATTTTTGTTACTAAAATTGTGTCTACATATATTCTAATATGCATCTATTTCTTTTTGGCCCTTTCAAGCCCCATAAAGTTTATATAGCCTTACCCAAAGTTATATCTAAAATCATGCAAGGTGTTGTTTGAATATGCTAAACTAAATTGACTAGTTATGACACCAAATTTTATAAAACAAATTATCAAATAAGCATAAAAAAATACCAAAGGCAAAGATCTCACACCTAAATAATGAAAATAAGCAAATAAATAGTAATTTTTTTGGAGATGACAACATCATATTATAAGATATATCCAAATACATAACACAATATGATTATTCAAATGGGACTTTTATCCAATAGCATGGGTGCACAATGATGTTGTCATGTTGTAAAGAGTTAAAAGAATGCCACCATTCTCTAAATTTTTCCGATAAGCTCACTTTTAGCAATATATTACTTTCACAATTTAAGTTACTTTACAATAAAGTTATTTTATAGCGATGATGACTATTAACTTTGATCCATCAGAACACTAGAAAAAATGGGTAGATTTGCTTTATAAATTTATTTTCTATGATTGAAAAGGTTATCATTAAGGGAAAATAGACTAAAATCCTTCTATTGTCTTACCATTCAACCTTATTCCAAGTTGTTAGATCAACTTGGTTTAATGTCTTTAATTTTTTTTATTTACAATCATAATTATGTTCTATATATGAAGTGATCTTTAATGTCTTTATTTTTTTTTATTTACAATCATAATTATGTTCTACATATGAAGTGATCTAATGATTCAACCTCTCTTCGATATTAACCACACTTGATTCATGGCATAACCCTTGATTAAAAGTTCATGATCTCTATTTAAAAAACATGGAGGTTAATTAGATAATCATCAATTCTGCGAGATTTACATGTAATAACCATCATGTTTTTTGGGGTCCTCTACCATTTCCTTTTGAGGATTTCAACCACATAAACAGTAGCTTATCTATCTTTGATCTATGTCTTTGTAAACATTTGTTTCAAGATATTCAACTTGTGTGATATATTCTATTTTTCAAACATTTACCATAGCAAGCTTCATTGATTGACAAACCATAATAATGATTTTCCATCATCAAAATTCAAATCCCTAAGGATTAGGTGGTGATGGTCACCCACCAAAATTTGATTTCCCAGGAATGTCATATGCTTCATTCTATATCATAACAAAGTCCATTTTTCCATCGTGTGACACAAAAATTATCATAATCATTTATTTTTAAGTTTCATTCACATTCGTGAACATTTTACCCTTGAAACTTCACCATGATATCATAATTCACAAATTACGAGTAAGCATTGTCAACAACCAAATTAACAAAAACCTAGCACCAAATTCTATAAGACAGTGCCATTTCCTCTATGTTAAAATATAGTCTGATTAAAAGATAATACAATCTGAATTGTTAAAGCATACAACAGGAAATTAAAAATATCAGTATCCTATTAAAATACAGCCCCACAACTTAAATATAAGGAAGGTGGTTTTGTAAATTATTTTATTACCACGTACAACTTCCAAATATTACAAAATCGAAAAGTTATATATTGCAACTCAAACTGTTTTTCAACCTGCATACAAATCTTATAAATGATGATAACTGAAGCAAATTCCGATACTGAAAATCCAGTATTGATGCTAGAGAGCCCAAGCTTAATGTGAAAACATATAACATCTTAACTAAAACATCATTTATCCTTCTAAAAATGTGGCTGACCTGATGTTCTGAACCATTGTTAAGATGTGACTCATCATTGCTTTAATTGTTCGAACCATTCTACAGATGCATCTCATCGTTGTTTTAAATTGCATTCAATTATTTGATTGAGTACAATCATGACACTTTCCCATTTAAAGACAGTATCATTATGGGCATTCAAAAATTCGATTGACTTTGATGGACGTTTCACCATTCGAATCTGGGCATTCAACTATTTGATTGAAAAGACCACCATTCAAATGTCTCAATCATGGGCATTCAACTATTTGAATAATTGACATTTCACCATTCAAACACCTCGTCATGGGCATTCAAATACTTGGTGAGTACATTGTCTACATTTCATCATTAAAACACCTCATCGTGTTATCACAACTTTTTGAGGCGATGTCGGCCACAGGATTTACAAGCACCTATCACCAAAAAATATTTGAAACACTAGCTGAATAGTAAATAGAATATGTTCAAATTCACAAATGCAATAAAATAACTCTCAAATGTACGTTAAAATCAGGTTTAAGGGAAGTTAGATAACTCTATATGATAGTAATGGTTTTGTAATTGCAAATCCTAATTCATTAAAATATATAGCCTCCAAAAAGTTAAGAATATATCGCAAATCTCCACTCTGTTTATAATTAAAACATTTAAATTCCAATGGGAGCGAGCTTTTATAAAAATAACAGCTCTCAGAATAAGCTTATATTTTGAAAACCAAGACAGCATTTGAACTTTTTAAACTCAAGCTCCCTTACTCTTCGGCATTTCCATATCATAGTAGCTCTATTTAGAGCCAGTATTCAATCTCTAGCGATAACTAAGTGGGCACCTTGCAGAAGACCCATGTTTGGTCTTTTGGTTGAGAATATCCATTTATGTATAAAAGTTTAGGGTTCCAAATTGTAACATATATCACATAGTTAAAAATGCACTCAATTGGTGTTATATAATAACAAAATAATGATGTCTGTGGGGTCTTGGTTAAACGGTGGTGAAGCGGACTGTTATGGCACTCATCACAGGTTCAATTCCCTTTCTCGGTCAGGGTGATGTATCTGGACATGTTGATGAAGATGTAAAGATGCAGTCTTACCAAACTTACAAAAAAAATAACAAAATAATGATATTAATGTATATTTCAAGTTCAAAACAGAAAAAATTATCAAAATTTGTAAATCTGCCTTCTAAATGAGAAATAACATAAATCTGAGAAAATAATTTTCATTAACAATTTTTTTATAAGAAAACAGTGACTTACAACGACAATGAAGCTAATGCACAGAGTCCTAACAATACAAGTGAAGTTAAACAACATTAAAACGTTATTTGATTCAACCGCATGAAACCATATTACATTACCCAGAGCCGGTAATATGACACAAAGACGTAGCCCAGACAGTTCGACTAAATTTGCTAAGAACAAAGAAAAGAACAAAAGCCCAAGAGTTAACCAAATTGAACAATCCTATCAATAAAACTACCCGACACTTGACAATAACAGTGAGCTAAACATAACGTTTAAAAGGACTGAACACTACCTTTGGAAAGAAACCGGATATGGCACCAAAAAACCCCAAAAAATCAACCAAATTGGGCAACTCTATAAATAAAACAAGTTATTGAGTCATGACAATAATGATCAGCTACGTACAATATTTAAAAGCCTTGAGGAACCCAAAAACAACAAAACAGCACAACGACGGAATTGGGCAATCATAAACGGTAACATAAGCCGCAGCCACGAAGCTAACCAAAACAAAGTGTCAATTGAACATCACAGTGGAACAGATCCAATATATTTATCCAACCCATTCAGAAAGCCTGCCCAGAACAATTAAGTTACCCAAACACGTGGATATCATTGTCAACGTTACACCATGACATGACATCTATTCCTGTGGCAATGATGAATCGGGCAGAAAGTGATTCATGACTATTTCAAATCATTAGGGTCTGCCGACAGTCTACTACACTTTCCTTATTATTAGAAGGATATGGTAAATTGGATGGCAAAAGTAGTATACTTTGCCATACTTGTAGGCTTGTGGGCTCTGGTCTGCCGACAGTCTACTTCCCTTTCCTTATTAGTAATAGGATATGGTAAATTGGATGGCAAAAGTACGATACTTTGACACACTTGTAGGTTTGTGGGCTCTGGTTTAGAGGTAAACTAGTGGGAGTTAACTATCCCTAGCCAAAGTTTGACTCTCAACGAATTACCTGCTATTAGCTAATCCAAAAATTACGACTGGGATTGATACAAAAAAATAAGGAGCTTCCCAAAAAATACCAACACTTAATGGAATGTACCATGCTATGCTTGTTAGTTGGGCAGTGATTGAGAAGTAAATGTAGGGAGATTATCACCACCAATTGTCAAGTTCAATTCCCAACAGATTCTGTATGGCTCATATTGTGGGTGGACTGTGGTTCAGTAACGTACCACGCTACAATTCTTGTTGGGCTGTGATTCAGCAGTAAATTGGTGGGAGATTGTCTCCACTCATCACCAATGGCTCAAGTAATATTCTCAACAGTTTATGCATGATTCACATTTCGTGCAGTGGGCTGTTGTTCAGCAGTAAACTGATGGGAAATTATCACCACCAATTGTGGTCCAAGTTCGGTAAATGCAGTCTATACGGCTTTACCTAAGAATCCCAGAAGTAAGTTGCATATGATTGACCCAATGCACCGTGCCACAATCAGCAGGCGGGTTAAGCAATCAATGACAAGTTGAGGGAGGTTATCACCACCAAAGGCCCAAGTTCGATTCTATAGTCAAGTAGGCTGTTCTTCAGTGGCAAATTGGAGGGGAATAGCATACCTTCTAGTAAACAAAGAGAAACACATCTTGGGTTCCAAGATAGTGAACAGGCTACCTGCACCTGGACAGAAAAACCCTATGAAACTTTACTGTTCCGTGGGATTGTCTTTAGGTTCTTGTGCAGAGGAGATTATCAACACCAAAGGCCAAATTTGGCTCTACTGCGAATCACCGATGCACCCGTATGGCTCCTGGGATTGTCTTTGGGTTCTTCTTGTGCAGAGGAGATTATCAACACCAAAGGCCGCGTTAGCTCAACCTAAGAATCCGAGGTACACCTGTATGGATCTACCTGAGAATCCCAGATGCACCTGTATGGCTCTACCTGATAATCCCAGATGTAAGTGTCCAGGGTTGACCCAATATCGGAAGTTTTAGGGCAAACAAGAAAAGAAAAAAAGAAAGGCAAATAAGAAAAGAAAAAACAAATAGTCCGAGGATATGGTCCAAGTTTGTTTTCAAAAGGTTCTACAGGTTTTCTGGTCAAATCCTGGGAAGGACAGGTTTTCTAGTCAAATCCTGGGCAGGACTATGTAGGCCTAAGAGATGTTCCAAGCACAATTTTTTCAGTTGAAAAAAAAACCAAGAAAAGAAAATATATGATGCTGTCAGGGCTCTGGTTCAGCAATAAATTGAAGGAAGATTACCTCCAATTACCCAAGTTCGATTCTCAGCACTATGTATTGGCTCCACCTAAGAATTCAGAAGCAACAGCATATCCAGGTTTGACCCGGATACATAGGGTTTTGGAAAAGAAAAAACAACTAAACAAAAAGTATAAGATAAATGATGCCAGGGATGTGGTTCAGAAGTAAACGGAAGGGAAAGTGCCACCAAGGGAAAGGGCTGTGGTTCAATTCTCAGCGCATTCTGCAAGGCCCTACCTGAGATCCCAGAAACAACATCATATCCAGGTTTGACCCAAAATTGCCACCAAGGGAAAGGGCTGTGGTTCAATTCTCAGCGCATTCTGCAAGGCCCTACCTGAGATCCCAGAAACAACATCATATCCAGGTTTGACCCAAATATAGGGAGTTTTAAAAAAATAAATAAATAAAGATAAACAACACCACGCCATACTTGTCAGTTGGGCTGTGATCAGCTGTAAATAGATATGAGATTACCAGCAATGGCACAAATTTGATATTCAAACCATTTCGTATCGTTATACCTGAAAATCTCCAATCAAACATTTCCAGGATTGACCCGTATAATAAATTTTAGGTAAACCATAAAAACAAAAGAAAATAGTATGCCACCTGAGAATCTCCAATCAAACATTTCCAGGATTGACCCATAGATTATAAATTGTTGGTAAACCATAAAAGAAAAGAAAATAGTATGACACGTATTAACAAGATTGTCTACTCGTATGCGTCCAAGACACCTAAAAATTCAGTAAATAAACTCCATTGAGAAATGAAAATTTTTATTCATAAAGTTTGATGGTAATTGGCAAAAGATACAAAATACTGATTACCAGTAGACAAAATGCCACAATGCCACCAGTAAACTTGACAATTTGGCTCCACACGCCTTCCAGTATTCCAGTAGTATGCACATTTACACAAATGAATATAAACTAAACCTATCCCCTAATATTACTTCAGAATAGAAAAGATCAAAACTCGCTTACATATTTCACCCTTACATTGAAATAATAAACCCAAAGGCTTAATAAGCAACCTTACGCGTTTGGAGGCCCCGTCCAGGAGGAGGTGGTGCTTAATCCACACTTTAAAATGAATACATTTCATTCCAGGCATCAGAGGCGCCCAAGGGCTTGGTGGTGGAACGGAAGGATTCGAACCTAGGACCTAAAAATTCCATGCAGAGCTTTTTTGTTTTTTTATTTCATGATGCTTTAATTCAATCGCTGATCAAGAAAGAATGCAAAAGGTCGGTGGAGATTAAATTGACGGAAAAAGAACAAGAAATATAAAGGAAAAGAAAGGCAGCATGGGGAGTGTTCGAATCTCAGGAAGTGCTTCTGGCGCAGCGAGTGATCTGGGTGCAGCTCCGCTGGTAAGGATTTGCCTGGCTGGTGGATCGGCAGTTGTAGTAGGAATTACCGCGCTTCGAACACGGCACGCTGTTGGCCCTCAACGCCCCGTAGCTGATGTACGTCCGGCCGGCAAGAAAACGTCTGTTGATCTCGGAATCCATCTGCATTTCATCTTCCTCGAAGCATTCTCCAATCAAACCCTCACAGCGGGATCGCGGCTTCAGATCCCACAGAACCCCCAACGCATCCATCTCCGAGGCGGCAGCAGATCCAATTAAAGCCGCGGACAGCGCGGAGAACAGCAGCAGGGCGGAGAAGATGAAGATTGTCTTTCCCATCTCAGTCGGAAAAAAGAAACCTCGGAGATTCGAACCCGGGACGATAGATTTGGAAAACTCGCTAGATTTACTTAAATAGGAGCTGCGAGGGATTTTCCAGTCTGGGCGGGCGCTTGAAATCCTGTGAATCTAGACCAGCATGATACACGGACATATACACACAAAAGAAGCGGACATACACACACAAAAGAAGCGCTGCGCGTATATATGTCCAAACAGGAATGTGGGTGTGCGGAGAGGGCGTTCCGGAATATCAAGGGAAACGCTATGGAAACAGCGTTGTGATTAGTTGGAGATCGTTACGTCAGATTCCCACGCGGAGTTGTTGACGGATTCCAATTTAGTTTTTATTTTATTTTTTAAATTAAATCCTTATCAACCATGAAGATTGTGGGGGTCATGGCCGCCTAGAGACAGCTGTCAGACTTGAGTGGGACTCCTCAATCTAAGACTTTGGAATGGTCTTTTCACACAAGGAACCCCTTCTATTCCTCTCTTTGTCACTCCACTCAAGCGCTAACCCTACCTAAACACTATGGTAACCATGGTTGGAGTCCATTGTTTAAAAGGTAAAGATTCAAATTTTAAATCTCTAATCCTAGTTTAGGAGATTCACTCATAAGGGTTATGAGATTCCCACCATTTCCCTTTGCCAAGAACATGGGAAAAAAATAAGATTCACTCATAAGGGTTAGGAGATTCCCAATTGCCACCACTTTTTTTTTTAAAGAATATGGAATCCTTTAGAGTCGGGGGCAAACATTTTTAGATGTGTTAAGGGATCGAAGATCGATAATCAAGTAGCAAAAGAGTTAAAATCTAAAGTTAACATTAGAAAACTTAGACATTGAAGTGAATTTATGGAACCATTTCCTTGTTGTCGAGAAGACATGGAACCCTTTACAATCAAGAGGGAAACATTCATAGATGCTAGAAAGGATAGAAGATTGAGAAGACATGGAATCCTTTACAATCAAGAGGGAAACATTCATAAATGCTAGAAGGGATAGAAGATCGAGAAGACATGGAACCCTTTACAATCAAGAGGGAAACATTCCTAAATGCTAGAAGGGATAGAAGATTGATAATCAAGTACTAAAAGAGTTAAAAAGTTGAAATGTAAAGCTATTGTTAGAAGATTTAGCATTGAAATGAATTTATGGAAAGTCTAAAGTGAATATATGGATTGGAATTAGTCTAAGTTTGAAAGAGGAACTCTCTTTTCAAATTCAAGAAAAAATAAGTAATTTAGAAGTGACAAACAATCAAATAGTTGGCTCTATTTTTTTAATTTTGAAATACAAATTTGGTGAAATCCACATAAATCCCCAAAAAAAACTTCAAACTCCTATCAATATTTGAAATTATATATTAGTTGGCTTCTTTGTATTATATTTTCTTTAATAACATGTGTATAACACATGAAATAAAATTACATAATGTAAAGTTAAGACTGAAAAACTTAGATATTGAAGTGAATCAATTGAAAGTTTGAGTTTGAAAAAACAACTTTTTTTTCAAACTCAAGAAACAATAAGTAATATAAAAGAAAAAAAAAAGATAAAATGATTGGATGTACTTTTCTTTATTCATTTTTTTTATTTGAAATAAAAATTGGAGAAACCCACATAAATAGTTAATGAGATAATCTAAACAATAATAAAACCCTTTTAAACCTAATCCAAAAAAAAGCCTCAAACTCATACCAATATTTTAATTTATATTTTAACTTGTTTCTTTGCATTTTTGTTTTTTTGATAATATGCATATAACACATGAAATAAAATTGCATAATGTAATGTTATCACTCAAAGATTTAGACATTAAAGTAAATCTATGGAAAATTTAAGTTTGAAAATGAAGCTCTCGTCTAAAAATTGAAAAACAATAAGTAATATATAAGAGAAAGAAGAACCAAAAAAATTTGGCTCTATGTTTTTTTTTTTTAAATAAAAATTGGGAAAACCTAAATAAATGACCAATGAGAAAATTTAGGCACTAAGAAACATAAACTCATGTCAATATTTGAATTTATATTTTAACTTGCTTCTATGCATTCTCTTTTCTTTGATAACTCACATATAACACATGAGCTAAAATTACATATAATGTAAAATATATGAGAGCATTTTTAAATGTTAAGAAGCCATGCACCTCTCATATGGAATCACAAGACAATTCTAAAATTAAAAAAAAAAGAGGCCTTGCAGCTTTATATGGAATAACAAGAAAGTTGTAAGTTAAAAGGGGACATAACATGCCTTGATGTGATTACAAAGAAGATAGTACAATTGAAATCACTAAGAATCACTTCTACCTTCCTTGCATGATCACAAAAAGGATGTGGCATTGATGAAGAAAATAGTCACAAGGTTGTTATTTTTTCCTAATGGTAAAGTTTGCTTTCTTATAGGGTAAGGGCCACCTTCTTTCAAGGGCATGTAAAGGTAAATTAATGAGTTTTTGCCGTTCACTTTCACTTTTTCTATGGGGTAGGTGATATAAAAATTGTTAAAATCACTCATGTCACTATAAAAAAATACGTTAGTATATTATAATGATTGATAACATGTAAGTGGGGTGGTTTGTATGGATTTCATAAATGACAATTAGAAGTTAGGTGTCTAGTAAAACCATAATTACATGGAAGTCCCAAGCTCTATTAAAAAAAAAATTGTGAAAATATGATATAGATATATTTATATTGAGTCATAATCTTACAACCTTAAAAATGAATGATAGCTCCTTAGGGTTGTATAGTCACATATGAAATAAAACAAAACATGATAAAGTTCTTGTTGAAATCCACAATAAAAAAAAGTTATAAAAACATCCAAGTTTATGATTTAAGGAAGCGAGAAAGAAAACTCTCATTCACATTATAAATACCCATTTGTAGAAATTAAAATACTTGTAACATAACACCATCATAAAACATGCAATATGAGCTGACATGAATTGAAATCTTAACATAAGATCATGTTGTAAAGCATGAAATGACCCACAACACAATTATAAAAAAATAAATCAAATGATCAAAGACAATATGTGTTTTGAATTATATATGTATCAAAATTATGTTATTGTATCATGCATGTGTATAGAAAATTATATAATTTATAATTAGAGGCACTGTAAAAGATGTAGCATTTGGCTATACAAAAAATTTGTTACAAAATTATGTACATAATTGAAGCAAAATGGACTTACATAGTTGCTAAATGATTTTATTTATGCTTTGGAATGGAGAGACATAATGTGAAACTTATAGGGGCACTAAAAAATTTCCCATTTGGAGCTTTAAAGATGTACTTTTTTTGGGGGTTTTGGTTCAAGAAGGATATGTTTTAGAGATCCTCACTACATTCTGTAAGCCATGAGATTTCCAACAATAAGTTGTTTTTCTTAGGAGGAGTTTATATACAAACATCATATCCTTACAAAGTAATTGTTGAGTTATTTTCCACAAATCCATGTGGAAGCAATGTGAGTTCACCATGATTCCCCATATGTAACCAGTAATATGCAAGAATTCATTAAAGACTTCTAAATGTAACATAAGATTCCAAAATCCTAACAAAAAAAAATATGCAACTCTATTTCCAAAGAAGTAAATGATTTTGACTCCTATTATAGCAATTTGATATTTTTTAGTAAATTCATATATATATAGCAAAATACAATAATAATAATAATAAATATAATATCTTAATAATCTCTACATATTTTTAATTCTTTATTATTAAAAAAAACCCACTACTTTATTTTACTAAAATATTTACATCAAATTAGGTTATCAAACCATAATCAAAATATATAAATAATATATTTATACAATTAAATATAAATTCAATTCATTAACCAACAATATTTTAAAAATTAGCTCACTAGTAATTGAGAAAGTATTTGTTATTACATATGCAGTGTATAAGATTGAAATCATTGTCCACTCGTGATTCTTTTTCTTCCTTGGTATTAAAGAATTCATTAATGAAATGATTTTTTTTCCAGCAATCTATTTTTAAAATCTCAAACAGGTAAGGGCGTGGTGATTGGAATCAAATTTATAATTACTTTTGGAGAATGGCTTGAGGGGTGAAAAGATCCCAACATAAGACAAATGTAAAGCATTGGTTCCTTCTTTGTAAAAATTATCATGATTACAAGTCTTGTCATCTCTCAAATTTTGAAAAGGTACACACAATAATTCCATTGGCTATCTCCCATGATTTTCTTCTTAATTGTTAGTTATTATAATGTTTTAAGTGTGTTGTATTAGGTTTATAAATTTGACAGATGGTGATGTATTTGTAATAATACATTTTGATAATTTATTTACTTTAATTTAACTTTTTATAAACATGGAGATGATTTAAAACTTTTTGAATAAATAATATAACTGAAATTTATTTATTTTTAAAAACTTACAACTCAATTCAAAATCAATAACAATAATGAAAAAAAAAATCCACTTGAGAAAAAGAAGTGGAGTGGGGTCATTGGGGGGCCTTATGAAGGTGGACATGTTGACATTTAGTGTTATTTATTTAATTTGCATATCTTCTCACTCCCACTTCCATATATTGATTTTAATTGGTTGATAACGTGGTCTCCATGTCTTTATAGGTTTGATCTTAGTGGCATGAAAGGACATGTTTATTTTCCACTTATGTATTCTACTCTCTATGTACTATCATCCCTGGAATATTTCAACCCCAATCTTAGTACGATGTAATCTGTTTTGAGAAAGACATCAAAGTCATAATAATTTGGTATATGTGGTCAAAGAGTGTATGTACCACATCTTAAGTTTAAATTTGATTGTGGTTTAATATTTAATGAAATTTATTATGGTTTAATTATTATTATTGCTATTTAATTTTAAATTTATGATTAAGTTAGACATTAAATTGGTGTATGATATTATTTTGATTGTGGGACAAGCGACTCACTCTACTTTCGGGTAGACAAATACCTTCTTGATTGTGGGACAAGGGAGGGACTCACTCTACTTTCGGGTAGACAAATACCTTCTTGATTGTGGGACAAGGGACTCACTCTACTTTTGGGTAGACAAATATACCTTCTTGATTGTGGGACAAGGGACTCACTCTAATTTTGGGTAGACAAATACCTTCTTGATTGTGGGACAAGGGACTCACTCTACTTTCGGGTAGACAAGGGATCAAACACTAAATTGGTGTATGATACATTCGTGATTGTGGGACAATGGACTCAATCTACTTCCAGGTAGACAAGGGATCAAACACTAAGTTGGTGTATGATACCTTCTTGATTGTGGGACAAGGGACTCACTCTACTTCCAGGTAGACAAGGGACCATTCACTGCTAAGTCTATGAAGGCATACATATGCTACCCCCTCTGGTTTTGAACCTGTGACCTCTTAGGAGGAAACACAAACTCTTAACCATTAGGCCCACTCAAGTGTGTTAATATTTACTGAAGTAAATGACATTTAAAGTTGGTTAACTAAAGTGTTAAGTTATATATTTTGAGGTTATAATTTTTTTAGGTCGAATTTATATCATTTTTGAAGATGTGAAAGTATACGTTTATTTAATAAATGTATATGAAATTTAGATTATTATAGAGTTTATTGTTAAGTTGTATTGTTATGGTTTTTAAAGTATGAAGTTTAAGTTAGTGTATATATGTGTGTTTATGTTTTATTTTATTAAGAAGAAGATAAAGCTCATTCATAATATTTAAATTTAATTATAAATTTTATTTTATTATGGTTGTGGAGAAGAAATGCTTGATAGTGATGTATGTATATTTTTTATTATAGTTTTAGAGAGGAAATTGTTAACAATGATATAGAGTGAAATTTTCAACCCTTAAATCTTAAATTTTATGAGTTGAACAACTTCCTACCACCATTATCTTTTTATATTTTTTTTATTAACACATTCTTAAAGCAAAGACAAGATATTGGTGTAGAAAGATATTCAAAGAAAATAATATTAGATGTAAAATAAGTTTGCTTAAGAGAAACATCAAGATTTAATAATGTTACTAGATAGATAAGAGAAGGAAAAAGGTAAATAGACCAATTAAAATAAAAAGTTAAGATGGAACCATTCTATAAGAAAAGGAAAAAGGTAAATAGACCAATTAAAATAAAAAGTTAAGATAGAACCATTCTATAAAAGAAGGAAAAAGGTAAATAGACCAATAAAAATAAAAAGTTAAGATGGAACCATTCTCTTATTAATGCATAATTAAATCTACAAATTCATAGACTAAACAAAAGAAAATAAAAAACTAAGTGCAAATTTTTATGTCAACCCATCTTTAAATTTTGCTAAGTTAAACATGACTTAAAGAGCAAAAGCTTAAGGAATGGGTAAATATTTTCCATCTCATCCAAAAAGATAATGACTTTACGATGATCAAATTGTAAATGTAGCATCCTAATTTAAAATGATTTATATGTTTTGGTTGGAAAAATTATTTAGACAAAAAATAAATAAGACAATACTTTAGTTGTAAGAAAACTAAATAATAAATATTGAATTTTTAAATGAAACTATTAATTTGAGATTGTATAAATAAATGTTACAAATAATTAATATTGAATCTTTAAAAAGAAACTATTATAGAAAAATTGAGATTGTATAAAAAAATGTTATATATTAATTGTAAAGGATTTAATGAATTTATAGTTAATTATGAAAATTTCTACATATCATAATGAACATGCATATGATGAAATTATTAAGCAATACTAAATTGTTACATATTCTTAAGAAAATTTATCTTATAAATAATACAATTATCACAAACATTTAGATATATAGGAGAAATGATTATAATTTATAAAGGAGATTTTTATATGGGTATAAATAAAAATAGAGCCAACTCAAATGAATGTTTCTTATGTGTAAAGATTTATGGAAACCCATTAAATAAATTAAAATATATATATATATATATATATATATATATATAATATATATAAAAAATAAATATAAAAAAATAAAAAAATAAATTAAAAAAATAATAATAAAAAAAAATAAAAAATAAAATCTTAAAAAAAATATTAAAAAAAAATCTTTAAATAAATATAGAAATTGTGTAAGAAGAATTAGAAGAAAAAAATAATTCTAATAAAAAAAAGTTCCACCAACAAAGATAATGGACATGAAAAAGCGTGGATATTATTTATGTGGCACACTTAGATAGTTTACAAAAAATAACTGCCAAAAGAGACTCAAGTTAGATCATTACATCTAAAAGAAAAGTTTAGAGAAAATTGGAATTATATCTAAATAGGCTTTTTATATGTAAAGATTTATGGGAAACTCAATAAAGAAAATAATTTATTCCAAAAAGGAAAAGAAAAATATTAACAAAAAATCCTTAAATAAATATAGAAATTGTGTAAGTAAAATGTGAAGAAAAGATAATTCTAATAATAATAATAATTTCAACAAATAAAAACAATGGACATGAAAAAGAGCGGATATTACTTATCTGGTACACATAGATAGTTTACAAAAAATCACTGTCAAAAGAGACCCAAGTTAGATCAATACATCTACAAGAAAAGTTGAGGGAAAAATCGAATTATATCTAAATTGATGTTGATAAATTTGATTATAATTATAAAATATATGAACTAAATGATTGTGAAGAATAAGTTGAAGAATTAGTAAAAATAAAGTAAATAAAGAAACTAATAAAAATAGATAGAAAAAGCAAAAGATAAAATAGTGAAGGATTTAGCTTATGGAGTATTGATCTTAGAAAAAAAGATGAAAAAAACAGAAAGTTTCACTTAAATGCTAATGAAGCATGGCATTTATGAGGTTGAAGATTTTCTACTTATAATCAATTATTTAGAAAAAACTTAAATGTTTATAATTAATTATTTAGAAAAGCTTAAATGTTTATGTGGTTGAAGTTTTTCTACTTATAATCAATTATTTAGAAAAAGCTTAAATTAACATTTAAATAAATATTTAAGTAACTTTTTTATATGTTGGAAATAATTACATAGAGATTTTATATATAACATTTTTTTATAGATAATGCTTAAATATTATTATAAGCATATTAGGATATTATCCCATGAAGCTATTGTATCTTTTTTTTTTCACATTTTCTAAATAATCATTGTTTAATAAGTTAATTAGTATGAATAAAAGTAATAGTACAATTAACCAAATACTTTTTTATTTCTCTTTTAATTTTTTTATATTGATTTGAGTGAATCAAATTGATTATTTTAAATTGAAATAATAATTTTTCTTTATGATGTTTTTATTTTAAATTATATTTATATTAAACATGTAATTACATTTACAAAAAAAATATGTTTTTATTTTTAAATTATATTTATATTAGACATGTAATTACACATGGGTAGTTAACAAAAAAAAATGACTGCTAAAGGATCTAAGTTATATATCAATATATCTAGGAGAAAAATTTAGAGAAAAATGAGATTATATTTAAATTGATATTGATGAATTTGATTATAATTCTAAAATATATAAATTAAATTCTTGTGAAGAATGTATTGAAGAACTAATAAAAAAAACAAACAAACTAGTAAAAAATGATAAAAAAGATAAAGATAAAAATGTGAAGGATTTAGCTTATGGAGTCTTGGTCTTAGTAAAATGAAGGTTCCATCTAAGTGGTATTGAAGCACATACAAAAGTTCTTAGAAGGAGATAGCCCAACAATTAAAGAGCTACCAAACATATCAATAGTGTCAAGGGAATTGATCCCATGACCTCTTTATAGTAAAGGTATTAACTAAGCAAACTCTACCAATTAAGTTAACTAGCTTGAATTATTCAAATTTATTTTTTAACTTGAAATGCTAATTTTGTTTTACTTTCTATTTGTATACATATTAAACATGCACTTTTAATTGTTAAATACTATTATTTTGTAATTAAAAAAAATGAAAATCATTTTTATAAAAAATGACAAATCTATAATTTTTTAAAGCATAAAATTGCTAATTGGAAACCAAATTTCTAACATTCAATGCAAATGATTCTTCATGTCATTTTGACTTGGGTAAAGAAAAGATATTAGTAAATTTATGTTTTGTTTTAGTAGCTAGTATGACAAATACAATAAGAAAAATAATGTATAAATTGATATAACGAGATTCCATGAAACACAATGTATCTCTTGACATAAATCATATGCAAATTGGCTTTCTATAGAATATACACCACCATTTCACTTGCATATTCAATAATGTATATCAATATCTACACAATCTTATATTTCACCAACATATTCAATAATGTATATCAATATTACACAATCTCATATTTCTTATTTGGCTAAAAACTAAATTAAAATTATATAATTTATTATCAAAAATTTATATTTATCTATATGTATATGGTTAAATTAGATTTTTTTCAAAAAAAGCAATATATTAAACACTTCTCTTTATTTTAAATATGATTTTAAATAAAATTAATCTATTTAATTTTCAAAATCATATAATAATATATTCATTAAGAATTCAACTGATTATTATTAAAAATCTTTCTAATTAAAAAGCAATACTTTTTAGCTCAATCACACAAACCAAAACCCAATTAATAATTTAGATTATAAATTATACCAATAATTCTTAATTTAAAATATTAATTTTTTTAATTGATTTATTTCAAAAAAATTATATTCTAAAAAAGTAATAAAGAAGTAGTAGTTCTCATAAACTTTTAATCTTTTAACATTTAATAATAATAATAATAATAATAATTTATTAGCATATTCATTTTTTACATTCAAATATATTAATTTTGACAATTTTAAAAATATTCTAAACTTAGAAATTCATATAATATGTTAATGTTAATTTTAATAATTTGATTTACTTTAAATTATATGATATTTAATCTCCATAGTATTAATTTAAAATTAACATTAAACTTTAAAACTTTCATAAATTTCAAATACTATATAAGTAAATTTATTGATTTAATTAACAAAAAAAATATTAAATATATATCTGTTTATTATTATTGCAAACATAACTTCAAAATTAAAATTAACGAAGTTTTCTCATTGTTTTTAGCTATGTGTATATATGCTATGAAAGCTTAGAAATTTCCTTACATTTTTCTTTGTGTTGTGTATATATAGCATGAAAGCTTAGAATTAATTGATTTATTTGCCTGAGTGATAGGCGCAGCTCATGTGTTCTTGGAATTCCCAATCCCTATCAACTCATTTCAACCTCGACCGGAGGAATTTTGCAACCCCAAACCAGGTTCGATGTATGTGTATCTTTTACCTTTGAAAAAAAAAAGTCACAAAATTATGTTTTCTTTCGGGAAAGAATATGTCGGGATCTTAAAATAAGGGAACAACCTTTGTTAATTTAATTTTTGGGTGATGTTTTTTTTCCTTGCTTTTTGCTTTGTGAATCAAAGTAATGGATGTTTAAAGTTTAATAATATTAACGATGATAATGTTTTTTTTAAACCAAAATAATATATTTGTATTAATAAAAAGAGAGTGCAAGATTACAAAGTGGATGAAGTGAGGATAAAGTATAGAAGTTTGAAATTTTTCATGAAAATTGAAACTTAATAGTTCAAATATTTATTTCAGATGCCAAAATTCTATATTTTTATAAAACAATTTTCTAAAATGTACTTAAGAATAAAAAATATTTGAAGTATATGCATTTGTTATTAACAAAACTAGTCTTGACGTTTACCCTTATCAAGTCCATGCGTTGGGTTCAACTTGCCTGCAGAGGTGCTTGTTGAAGCCATAAATGAATTTTTTTTTATGAAGTTTGGTTATCTTGATCATCAACTTAGCCCAAATATTTTGCTTGACACAATCCAAGGCGGATTCCAAAGCATTCAACCTCTCCCATTACTCATAGAACTTCTCCCAATCAATTTCCTTGTCACCCTAGGCTTGCAAACATCTTTTCATGTTCTATAACATTCCCCTCAAAATATTGAGCAAGTGTAATATTCCATTTTTTGCATATGGTCAAAATAAACAAAATCTACCCATGGTATTTACTGTGGTATTTTCCCATGGTATTTGCCCATGGTATTTTCCTTCGCTTTTCAAGGGGAAATAATAAAAGGGGATAGGAGTTAGGCATTGGGATCATCTTGAGTCTATCTATCTCATTTTGTTTTTTTTTTAGAACTTGTCATGGCCAGTTCCAGTTTGATCCTAGGGACGAAAACCCCATGGGTGTGATTTATCTGGTGGATAAATCCAGGGTACACGATTATGCTTCTGTGTTTTTGTTTTCTCTTTGAAGAGAATTTTTGCATGCTATTGTAGGGGTTTCGATATTATTGTACATGCATGTACTATTTTCTTTAGTTAATAATATACATAAGGGTTTCATTTCTTCTAGATCCCTCATGTTTTGTGTATGGCTTGTCAGTATTTCAATTATAACATTAAATATTAAAATATTCTCACAACAAGAATGCTAAAAAATTCCTCAACACTATAAGTAGCAACCATAGGAGTCAATACCAAAAAATGGAAGTCTTCAAACCCAACAATGCAATCACCAACACAAACAAAAGGCGCCAAACAAGAAATTTCAGAAATTAAAGAGGGCGTGAAACACCAAGAAAAAACCAACAATGCCTTCCACCAAGCCCAACAAGCTCAAGCCCATGCTACTGTCTAGAATGAAAAATCCCACCACTGATATTCCACGATCATAGATTGATAACAACAAACTTCTCATATGTTAGACTCCTGTATTTTTACAATATCACTAGATGACTACTTATTCCTTATATTTTTCATGCTGAAAATAATATTCCATGACTATCATTTATTTTCAGAAAGGAAAGGAGATCATGGGTGACAAAGGGGTCAAATGAGTCCATCTACCCTTTGATTTCATTTAAAAGAGGAAAATCATCTTGATTAAGTGTGATAGAAAACCAAATCTCACTGCCTTCATTATTTTTCATTTACCCTCTCCCTTACCTTTCATTTTACCTATTTTTGAGACTCCCACACTCTAAAATCCCTACTTAAAAACCCTTTTTCCCCTTCTTAAACCCTATTCCCCTCACTAAAAACCCTTCCCACTTCACTCATTCCCCTTTCGTTTCATTAAAAACAATGTAAAACCCACTTTTACATTGTTTTTAAATAAAATTAATCTATCAGGTCCCACTTGAATAAACCCTGTTTATTTAAATTCTGACCCCTACCACGTTAAAAACTGGAATCACACCATATTAAAGTCTTCGCTTTAATATACCTTCCCTCCGCTTTAACATTTTCCCTGGGCCCCACTATTGTATTACTTCCCGCTAAATGTGTTTAAACCCCACATTAATATTTACCCCCTTCACTATGTTTAAACCTGGCCCCACTTTATGTTTAATGCCTCCGCTTTAAACCTGAACCCCACTTTCCATTTTCATTCAAACCTCTTCTTCGTTTATTTCACCCGACCCCACCTTCCAAACTAACTCGTGGTTAATCCACACCCGACCACCGTCAGATCTCCGCCACCTGATCCGACGACCCTCGCGCCTTATCGCATCCCCAAATGCCCGATGATTAAAATCTTCGGAGGTTTGTGAAATGGGCAGTTTCGCAACCCCTCCCATCCACCACGTGTCATCCCGACGTTTTATCGCATCTCTCCATCCAAAACCACCTAACCACTTCTGCACCATGCGATAAACCAGAAACCTCCTCTACGCTATCAAATGAAACCACTGACTGTTTGGAATACTATGAGCTCTATGTTATTAAGGTAGAAACCCGAAACCACTTTGATAGTCCCTGTGATGTTCCTAAAAAGCCTAGAAGGCCATTACTAAACGTGGAAATCAAAGAGCCTCCACTATCCGAACTCTGTCCACAGATTTCCCTATTTTCTTCACGCCATATCGCTTCCCTGCAGAGGCCCTATGTTTTAAATTAATAGTTGTTTTGAATTTTGCATATACATATCAGAAAATAAAATAATCAATTTTCGTTTCTAATTCCAAGGAAATGTTTAAATCCAGACCCTCTGAATTTCAATTTCAAAAGCCTTATTCAAACAAAGGAGTATGAGTAGAAAGATAAATTAAAGCAGCAGGGGAACATAAAGGAAGAAAATCATGATTATCCAAGATCATACATTTACTCCAAAGGCAACAAGGTTTATTCAATTTAAAATACAGTAAAGGCAAAAGAAGAAGACAGAGCAATCATGGGTAAAGATGAGAAGAGATAAAAAACACAGTTAAGGAAAAGATAGGAAAAGGTAAAAGAGGTAAACAGAACATTCAAGGATAAAGGTGAAAACTGATGAAAGGCAGAGAAAGAAAGGTTAAAAATGAAAACGGATAAAGGACATAGTTAAAGGACAGAGTTAAGAAGAAAGCAGATAAAACACTAAGGTAAAGGAAGAATTTACAATGACAGCAGAGGCAGTAAATATATTATACAGATAAAGATAGTTTTGAGTTTAAAGACAAATAAAAGAACACATCAACGAAGGAAGACAAAGCTAGATTTTGGCCACCTCCATCTTAATTTAGATTTAATGAAAGCTACCAAAGTTAATACTATAGTCAGAGATATTTTAGCATCAAATTTAGAAGTTATTGTAAAAGTTAATGTTACAGGTAGTTGGTCAAAGATATTTTAAAGTTAGCTCAACAGTTAATTTGAAAGTTATTGTTACAATAGATATGTTAGAGATATTTTTGGCTTGGGCCTTGCATGGTCTCAAATGTCAAAACTTCATTTACTTTGTAGTAAATGCAGTCTGTCACCCTAGATTAGGGCAACCTCCTCAGTTGCAGTTAAATGTTGCATGTATTTTCATTTATCGGTGTTGGTTGTTGGGTTGGACTTTGTTTAGACTTTGAGTTGCAAAGATCATTATAGTGGAGCATTGTAACTGTTTTGAGCTGGACATCAATAATAGAAGCACTTTCACGGGATCCTTGAGCTATGTTAATGGTGATGTGATCCCTCTTTTGTTAATGTTTCTCCTTTGTTTTTTTTCATATTGTACATCAATCTCCCTGATAGAAGCAACATAAATTTTAGATTAAGATATGCTGCATGAGCACCTTAATTATGTCTGTTACTGTTATCTCAATGTTTCCCTCTGCAAAGTATAACTAAAGAATTCTTAACTGCTCTTTAGTTTTACCTAGCTGTTATCTTAAGGTTTTCTATTGAAGTTTGACTAAATAATTCTTAATTGCTCTTTAGTGTAGCCAAAACTGTTATCTCGAGACCTTTCTTATGAAGTTGAGTTAAAGAATTTTTAATTTCTCTTCACCTCTATTGAACTGTTATCTTAAAATTTTTCCTCCAAAGACCTGAATGCAGAATTCAGAGACTGTCTGTTATGATTTTATGTTGAAGTATAGTTAAAGAATTCTTAACTTCTCTTTAGCTTTACTGAAATCACTATCATTTCGTATTCATCTTGCCACAGAGATCCATTTGATATAGTTAGCTTGCCTTGTGAAAACCCTTGAAATTTTGATATAAAATTTAACCCTTTTATGACTCCATAGCCCAATGGATTAAGCTTCCCACATTCTATATATCCAACCAAACAAACAACCCCAAACTTTATAACTAGCCTAAAATTAGAAAATATAATCATAAAGCTAAATCATTTCAGCATAAACACAGAGAGAGCCCTCTTTGAGCTTAGGAAGGCTAGGTCCTGGACTCCAAAATGGTTTGATGTGGTTCCCTGCTACTTGTTCTTACCAATCTTACAAATTACAGGGAGCTAACATAATGGAAACCATACTGGGGATTATTGAGAAATCCTAATATTATCAAAACTCAAATAGAAACCTAGTAAAAATACTTGGTGAATTAAGTATTTCTTTCATAGATTGGTTTGTTTTCCAACTATTATAAAACTTTCAATCTCTCTATGCCTTGGGTTTAAATTCTGGCTTCTAAAAGAATCTGTACCAAATCCCATCCTGACCCAAACCCTCCTACAATAGTTGACAATCCAGAGAAGATCCCGAGGAAAATTCCTAGATCTAAGAGTTCAACTGTTAGCAGGCCTATTCACAAGGCAAGTTCCCTACCTGAAAACCTTAAAAACTTATAGGATATCCTATTTGACTCACACCTTGAACAAAGCTTGTTTATGACTAAATCCCAGAGTTGGATAACCCAGATATTTTTTGACCCATCCATCCTACAACAGAGTCCTATTGTACAAAACTCTACCCTCACTCATACACCCACTGTTCACCTCCCTCCATTCAACCCTCCACCTCCTTTTGTCAACCCTCCACTTTTTAACCCCCCTTGGGTTCCCCAACCACCAGTAATGGCAACCTGGTATGCCCCATTAGTCCTACCATTACCTTTAGTGCCTCTACCATAGGACTATCAGTCCAAAATCCCCCTATTTGATGCAAGTAGTTCTATAATTGTTCAACAACATGTGGATAGAATGGATGAATCTTTTGATCGACAAGAGATAGATGATGAAACTATCAAGATAAGAATGTTTGCTCAAAGTTTAGGGGGAGAAGAAAGAAAATGGTTTAAAGGCCTGACCCCTAATATTATACATGACCTCCCTGATTTTCACCAATTGTTCCTAAATAAATGGGAAGTCAAGAAAAATCCTCTCCAAGTCTTGTCAAAATATGAAAACATCAACAGAAACATTGGAGAGAATGTCCAAGATTACTGCACTAGGTTCAACAATGCATATAACACCCTCCCTTCTCACATGAAACCCCCACAAGGTCTAGCCCTAATGAAATTTCCAGATAATTTTGACTCAGAGATGGCTTATCAACTGAGAGAGAGAGACCCTCCTACATTAGAAGACATGCAAAGGGGTGAAATAAGTGTAGAAGCAAATTTGATTTCCAAAAGGGCTAGAATGAAAAATGAAAAGAGAGTCACATATAGGGAAGAGGCTGTAGCCTCCACATTTTATACTAAGATTGATAACCTCGTTAGAACCATGGAGAGGATGATGGAGAGAATCAACGTAAATGAGAGAGTTTTCCCCAGAGAAAACCAAGCAGCTTCTCAGAATAGAAACCAGAACCAAAACCAAAAGTTTAGGAGAAAACCCCCTCAAATAAGAAAGAGGGAACAAAGAGAACCTGCCCAGCAAATCAGGCCTCCTTTCCAAGAAAAATATGCTGATGAGGAAGAGGGGGTGATTGAAGAACCTAAAGAAAGTCAAATTAATCTAATGGGAGTTAATGATGAGGATATTTTTTTCCTCACTGAGGAAGAGCAAGGCATGTTTTCCCCAACTCAAATTTAAGAAGAGTGCCAAGAATCTGAGGACTATAAACAAGGATTCGAAAATGCTATCATGGAAGTGCATAGACAATATGACCTCAGAAGCAAGAAATCCCAAGACATTCCCAAGAGAAAGAATTCTGAAAATTCTGCTAGAAATACCCCTGAAACCAATCCTAAAAAGACAACAGAAAGTTCCAATAAAATGGTTAAAAGTTCTGATAAAAATAAAAACAAAAATAGTCCAGAAAGCAACACTAGTAAATCAACTAGTAGCCCTAACAAAAATGATTCAGCTGATATCCCTAGTGCAAATCAACAATCTGAAATTGCTGCAAAAATAATGTCTGATAAAAATGATTTAAATCTGCCAAAGGCACAGACACCATTTAGTATTGAGAATGAAATTGCCAAGATAAATATTTCCATACCTCTCACTGAATTGGTAGGCCAAGATGTATATAGATCCCAAGTTTTGAAAGCACTAAACATAGGAGAAAATATTGATACTATAAACTTGAATGATGACAAACCTGAGCTTTTGTTTGGACCTAAAGTGGAAGGTAAATTCCAAGAGGGAGGTGTGCTCCCATTCTATGTCAGTTTGAATATTCATGATGAAATCTTTCACAATGCCATGTTAGATTCAGAAGCATCTCATAACCTCATGCCAAAGGTAATTATGGAGAAACTAGGCCTTGAGATAACTAGACCATACAAAGACTTGTACTCTTTTGACTCCAGTAGAGTTAAATGTCTAGGCCTAATCAAGGATCTCTGTGTTACTTTAGCACAAATACTAGCCAAAAGCCTAGTAATGGATATTGTAGTGGCTGCCATTCCCCCTAAATATGGCATGCTTCTATCACGCTCATGGGGAGCCAAACTTCAAGGCATCCTCCAAATGGATATGACCTATGCTACCATACGAGTCTTTAGTCAATCTAGAAGATTGTATAGGGAAACTCATATGAAATACATGGTGAGTAGTTACGAAAAGCCTGATAACTCTCCCCTCTACTCTGTCCACTCAGACCTTGATTCATTTATCCTTTACAATGATGAAAACATTAATGAAAAGGTAGTAGTTAAAGAACAATTAGTGGAAAAAGAAGAAGAAAAGGAAGAACAGACAGACCAAAGAGAAAATAAACAACACAAGTCTGAACCTGAACCTATTTGGAGCATGAGTTTTGATGGTTCTTGTGGAAAAACTGGATCAAGAGCAGGTGTTTGGGTACACAACACTAATAATAACCACGCAGAGGGTCACTCTTATAAACTAAACTTTCAATGTACAAATAATATAGCAGAATATGAGGCACTACTTCTAGGGCTACAATTACTAAAGAAATTAGAAGCCAAAAGGATCTTTGTCCATGGGGATTTTGAGCTAGTCATTAGGAAAATTAGGGGAGAATATTCAGCTAAACATCCTAGATTGAGAGCATACATGAATGTTTCCCTTGACCTCCTAAAAAAATTCAAATAATACGACCTTGCCTCTATCCCAAGAAATCAAAATATCCTTGCCAGTGGACTAGCATTTGCAGCTAGCACTTGTCAAATGCATCATCCTAACAAACAATACATAGTACAGGTTAAATACAGACCAACAGTCCCTGATAATATGAGATATTGGCAAGTTTTTGAAGATGACCAACGGATTGAAGATTTCCTGCAATCCAAAAATGAGTTTGAAATTCCAAATTCAGACTTAGATCATGAAGAGGACTGCTCAGTTGAGGAACAAACATGTAGGGAACAACCCCCTCACGTGGTTGATTTAAATCTGTTAGCAAAGAAAGAACCACATGGGATAGAAATGTGTGAAGATCAAGAAAAAGAAGAGTTTGAAGTGCTGCAGTTTAGAGACAATACCCTGCCAAGAGGACTTGTCCCTCTAGAGGAACATTTTGATTTCAATGATGTTGCTAGAAAGCCAAAGATGGAATCCACTGAAGCAAATGTAGAAGAGTGCAACTTGGGCAGTGAGTAAGAGCCCAAGCTGGTAAAACTATCAAAGACACTGCCATCACCTATAAAGCAGGAGTATATTGAGTTATTTAAAGAATTTACTGATGTGTTTTCCTGGAGCTATGACGACTTGAAGTCCTATGATACTGATATCATCCAGCACAAAATTCCACTCAAAGAGAGCCAAAATTTCTTTAAACAGAAGCTACGCAGAATAAACCCTGTCCAAATGCCACTGGTTGAGAAAGAGATAAAGAAAATGTACGATGTTGGAATAATAGTTCCACTCAGGTACTCAGAATGGGTTTCAAATCTTGTATCTGTGAGGAAGAAGACATGAGAGATAAGACTTCATTGACTTCAGAAATCTAAATAAAGCATCCCTAAAGGACAACTACCCTTTACCAAAGATGGAGCGCATATCGCAAAGGGTAGTAGACTCCGAAAGGATATCTCTGGTTGATGGATTTTGAGGCTACAATCAGGTGCCGGTGCATTTAGATGATCAACACAAAACAACTTTCACTACACCTTGGGGCACCTTTATGTATGTAAAAATGCCTTTTGGGTTAATGAATGTTGGAGCCACTTTTCAAAGAGCAATGGATATTGCTTTCTCAGAAGAAATAGGTTTCTTCATTTTAATATATCTTGATGATATCACAGTCTATTAAAAAACTGATGAAGAACATCTTGCTCATTTGAGAAAGGTCTTTGAAAAATGCAGAAAATACAGTTTGTCATCTTGGAATATGATTTAGAAATCAAACCCACCAAGTTAATAAAAGGACAAGGATTGGCTAAACTAATGGCCAAAACAAACTTTCAAGCACTAGACATCAATATGATTCACTCATTGGATGAACAAGAGGAGCTGGTGACTCCACCTATTGAGGAAGCATTCTGAAATCTCCTTGGTACGCAGATATACTGTATGTGCTTTTTAATCTAAATTCTCCTCCTGGTTTGTCCAAAACAAAGGCCAGATTCTTGAAACTAAAAGCTGTAAATTTCTGCATTCTGGAAAAGGTTTTATATTGGAAAAATTCTGGTGGTGTATTACTTAAATGTTTGCCTAAAGAAAATGGTAGATAGGATTATGGCTGAATTTCATGAAGGGGATTGTGGAGGCCACCTCTATTGGAAGACCACTGTTAATAAAATCCTTAGGGTTGGTTTCTATTGGCCTACCCTCTTCCAAGACATCCACAGGATGGTAGTTACCTGTCATAAATGCCAAATTTTTGAGGGAAAAAGAAAGCTGCTACCTTTGCCATTACAACCCATCTCTGTTGAAACTCCTTTTCAACAATGGGGTCTTGATTTCATTGGAGAAATCCACCCTTCCTCCTCTACCCAGCATAAATGGATCCTTATTGCAACTGACTGTTTTACTAAGTGGATGGAAGCCATTCCTTCTAGGACTGCCACAGACTCAGTAATTATCAGATTTCTTGAAACCAACATTCTATCTAGATTTGGTTGTCTTAGGAAAATCATTAATGATAACGTTTATGCTTTCAAATCCAAGAAAATGGTGGATTTTTGCCACATATATCACATTTCTTTAGGACATTCTACAACTTATTACCCTCAAGGTAATGGGTTGGTTGAATCCTCAAATAAAAGTTTGGTGAACATCATTAAGAAGTTATTGGAGGAAAATAAGAAATCATGGCACAACAAATTGGTACATGCACTATGGGTAGACAACCTGATAAATAAGAAGTCAATTGATATGTCACCCTATCAACTAGTCTATGAAATGGATGCAGTCTTCCCAACAACCTTGGGAGTGCCAGTAATAAAGCTCATTCAAGAAGTATAGCATGAAGAAAATGATATACAAAGAAGAATAAGCCAAACCATTCATCTACAACAATCCAGAGAAGGAGTATACAACATAACACAGTTGGTACAAGAAAATATCCAGAAAATATTTGATAAAAGGACCAAATAAAATGATTTTAACATTGGAGACAAAGTACTAAAGTGGGATTCTAGAAGAGAGGACAAAGGTAAGCATGGAAAGTTTGATAACCTATGGAAAGGTCCATTCATCATTCATTCTGCAAGGGGTAATAATGCATTCTTCTTACAAGAGATGGATGGAACATAGTTGTTTGGAGGTCCTGTAAATGGCAGGACGCTGAAACATTATTTCAGTAAAGAATCTCAGTTGAAATTTTCTTCATTGTATATAACATTGCCTAGACAAATCTCAAAAGAAGTTGATCTAAAAAGAAAGGAAGAAAAATAAGAAAAGAGGGCAAGTAAAAAAGGAAAAAGGTAAGCCCCATACCAAAAAATGAATATTTCTGAAAGTGTTGCACATCTATATGCCACTACCTTTAGTTTAGTTTACTTTTGCAAAATAATATTGTGTGCAACTTGTTCAAAGAATGTCACAATTCATGATGATCAAACTGCTTAATCTTGATTCATTCATGTTTTGAATTTTTGCTGATAAGTTAGAAATGAATATTTGCCAAAATGTTTAAACTTGGCTTATCAGTAGGTAGGAATAAAATGACATTGGTTCAAAAGCTTAATCTGAACCAGTAGGAGAAATAAGGATAGGTGGTAAGTTAGAGGTTCAAAAGAAAAAATGATATCAAGGTTTGCAAGTCTAAATGCACCTCAAAAGAAAGAAAAATTATTTGAATCATAGTTTGGGTAGGTATGTATGCAAAAGATCTCTCAAAATACTTGAGCATGTTTTAAAGTTTTCAATTTAAGGTTGTTTATTCAGCTCAAGATCAAGTGTGTTTCAGGCCTCAGTTTGCAGTAAGCATGGATTTAAGTTTTTGAAGGTCACAGTCACAAAAGTTGTAGCAGATCAGGATGACAAAGTGGAAATCAGCTAAATAAATCAGATTACTGGTCTACAAAGTTCTTGACACCTCCTAAAGGAGCGGCCCTCCCCGGTTGGAGCCACTGTTAGACTCCTGTATTTTTACAGTATCACCAGATGACTGCTTATTCCTTATATTTTTCATGTTGAAAATAATATTCCATGACTATCATTTATTTTCAGAAAGGAAAGGAGATTCTAGGTGACAAAGGGGTCAAACGAGTCCATCTACCCTTTGATTTATGTTAAAAGAGGAAAATTTTCCTGATTAAGTGTGATAGAAAGCCAAATCTCATTGCCTTCATTATTTTTCATTTACCCTATCCCTTACCTTTCATTTTACCTATTTTTGAGACTCCCACACTCTGAAATCCCTGCTTAAAAACCCTTTTTCCCCTTCTTAAACCATATTCCCCTCACAAAAAACCCTTCCCCCTTCACTCATTCCCCTTTCGTTTCATTAAAAACAATGTAAAACCCACTTTTACATTGTTTTTAAATAAATTTAATCTATCGGGTCCCACCTCAATAAACCCTGTTTATTTAAATCCCGACCCCTACCACATTAAAAAACATACTCACACCATATTAAAGCCTCCGCTTTAATATACCTTCCCTCCACTTTAACATTTTCCCCGGGTCCCACTATTGTATTACTTCTCGCTAAACATGTTTAAACCCCACATTAATATTTACCCTCCTCACTATGTTTAAACCTGGCCCCACTTTATGTTTAATGCCTCTGCTTTAAACCTGAACCCCACTTTCCATTTTCATTCAAACCTCTGCTTCGTTTATTTCACCCGACCCCACCTTCCAAACTAACCCGTGGTCAATCCACACCTGATGACCGTCAGATCTCCGCCACCTGATCCGACGACCCTCGTGCCTTATTGCATCCCAAAATGCCCGATGATTAAAACTTTTGGAGGGTTGCGAAATGGGCAGTTTTTCAAACCCTCCCATTTGCCACGCATCATCCCAACATTTTATCACATCTCTCCATCCAAAACCGCTTAACCACTTATGCACCATGCGATAAACCATAAACCGCCTCGGGGCCATCAGACGAAACCACTGACCATTTGGAATACTATGAGCTTTGTGTTATTATGGTAGAAACCCGAAACCACTATGATAGCCTCTGTGACATTCCTAAAAAGCCTAGAAGGCCATTACTAAACGTGGAAATCAAAGAACCTCCACTATCCAGACTCTGTCCATAGATTTCCCCACTGCCTTCAAGCCATATCGCTTCCCTGCAGAGGCCCTGTGTTTTAAATTAATAATTGTTTTGAATTTTGTAGGTGATATACGTATCAGAAAATGCAATAATCAATTTGCGTTTCTAATTCCAAGGAAATGTTTAAATCCAGACCCTTTGAATTTCAATTTCAAAAGCCTTATTCAAACAAAGGAGTATAAGAGGAAAGATAAATTAAAGAAGCAGGGGAACATAAAGAAATATAGTCATGATTATCCAATATCATACATTTAATCCAAAGGGAACAAGGTTTATTCAATTTAAAAGATAGTAAAGGCAAAAGAAGAAGAAAAAGAAATCAGGGGTAAAGATGAGAACAGATAAAAAACACAGTTCAAAACAAAGTTAAGGAAAGGACAGTGAAAGGTAAAAGAGGTAAACAGAACATTCAAGGATAAAGGTGAAAACTGATGAAAGGCAGACAAATAAAGGTTAAAAATGAAAACGGATAAAGGAAATAGTTAAAGGACAGAGTTAAGAAGAAAGCAGATAAAACAATAAGGTAAAGGAAGAATTTACAATGACAGGAGAGGCAGTAAATAGATTATATAGATAAAGACAATTTTGAGTTTAAAGACAAATGAAAGAACAAATCAACGAAGGAAGACAAAGCCATATATTGGCCACCTCCAACTTAATTTAGATTTAATGAAAGCTACCACAATTAATATTATAGTAAGAGATATTTTAGCATCAAATTTTGAAGTTATTGTAAAAGTTAATGTTACAGGCAGTTGGTCAAAGATATTTTAAAGTTAGCTCAACAGTTAATTTGAAAGTTATTTTTACAATAGATCTGTTAGAGATATTTTTGGCTTGGGCCTTACATGGTCTCAAATGTCAAAACTTCATTTACTCTATAGTAAATGTAGTCTATCACCCTAGATTAGGGAAACCTCTTCAGTTGCAATTAAATACTGCATGTATTTTCATTTATCAGTGTTGGTTGTTGGGTTGGACTCTGTTTAGACTCTGAGTTGCAAAGATAATTGTAGTGGAGCACTGTAACTATTTTGAGTTGGACATTAGTAATACGAGCACTTTCACAGGATCCTTTTGCTATGTTAATGGTGATGTTATCCCTCTTTTGTTAATGTTTCTCCTTTGTTTTTTTCATATTGTACATCAATCTCCTTGATAGCAGAAACATAAATTTTAGATTAAGATATGCTGCATGAGCACCTTAATTATGTCTGTTACTGTTATCTCAATGTTTTCCTCTGCAAAGTATAACTAAAAAATTCTTAACTGTTCTTTAGTTTTACCTAGCTATTATCTTAAGGTTTTCTATTGAAGTTTGACTAAAATATTTTTGATTGCTCTTTAGTGTAGCCGAAACTGTTATCTTGAGACCTTTCTTATGAAGTTGAGTTAAATAATTCTTAACTGCTCTTTACCTCTACTGAACTGTTATCTTAAATGTTTTCCTCCAAAGACCTGAATGCAGAATTCAGAGATTGTCTGCTCTACTTTTATGTTGAAGTATAGTTAAAGAATTCTTAACTGCTCTTTAGCTTTACTGAACTCAGTATCATTTCATATTCATCTTGCCATAGAGATCCATTTGATATATTTAGCTTGCCTTGTGAAAACCCTTGAAAAGTTGATATACAATTTAACCCTTTTATGAATCCATAGCCCAATGGATTAAGCTTCCCGCATTCTATCTATCCAACCAAAAAAACAACCCCAAAATTTATAACTAGCCTAAAATCAGAAAATATAATCATAAAGCTAAATCATTTCATCATAAACACATAGAGAGCCCTCTCTGAGCTCAGGAAGGCTAGGTCCTGGACTCCAAAGTGTTTTGATGTGGTTCTCTGCTACTTGTTCTTGCAAATCTTACAAATTACAGGGAGCTAACACCATATAAAAAAATTTCAAGGCCCAACATAGTGATGAAGCACTTAACCAAAGAAAACTGAATGCAATCATTCCACCTGTACTCAAGAGCATAGCCCCACAATGCTACGCAGAGAACATACAAGCACAACGACAAGTTCACAACCAAAGGGTGGAGACCACAGAGTTACCTTAGATGGAAATCCTAATGAGAATTGATGGAAATCCATGAAATTCCCCCAAGAGACACAATCTAAAAGCAACCCCACCAAAACATAACACGCAATCCAACACCTAGCCAGAAACACTTTTTCGTGATCAAAGTATAGGCGAATGAGTTTGAAGCTTTGAAAATTTACCATGGGATTTGTCATGAGAGAGATTCAATGCTAAGGTGATTGTTCAAACATAAATACCCCACCCTCCTTTAAAAAGCTTGGTTGGAAAAGCTATCTTCCTCTTTATTGAATTTTTTGAGAACACGAAATAATGAAATTGACTGAAATTTAGTCGTCAAACCTCATATTTGGAACATAACAACAACCAATTGCACATCGTTGGGCTTACAATCCACAACCAAAACCATTTTATAATATTTCGTGAATCCCCAATTACAATTATTTGTTCAATTCCTTTACTTTGAGTTATTTTTAAGCCTTGAAACAAGACACAACACTCTACCATATTGTTAGTTAAGTGACATAGACTCCATTCATACATATCCTCATTTTGTCTATTAGAATAAAAAAAATTACCGCCCCTGCACTGTTGCCCCAATATAATAACGATAATGATTATTATTGATGTTTATTAAAATTAATTTTATTTGTTAAAATTCCAAAAATAAATAAATAATTATTTAATTTTTATTAAAAAATAAAAAATATATATCATATGTCCATGATGTCTTGAATAAACGGTGATCGGGTGTTTTGTTAAGGCACTCCTTGATGTGAAATCACTAGTTCAATTCCCTGCTTTGGTAGGGGTGATATATTGGACATGATGAAGATGTAGTCCTGCCAAGCTTACAATATATATATATATATATATATATATATATATATATATATATATATATACATAAAATTAAAAATAATAATTTTAAGTTATTGTAATTTTGTTAAGCTAAAAGATTAAGAATGTTGTAGTTAATATTTTGAAAATTTTAAGTCCATGGGGTCTTGGATAGATGGTGATCGGGTGCTCTGTTAAGGCACTCCTTGATGTGAAGTCACTGGTTCAATTCCCCACCCCGATTAGGGTGAAATATTGGACATGATGAAGATGTAGTCTTGCCAAGCTTACAATTTTTTTTTTTTGAAATTTAGGCAAATTGTACCCAAAACATTTAAACTTTTCAACCATTTCGATATTATAAAGATTATGATTTCTATTAACCCATGACGTATTAATTTTTATCCAATGCTTTATTAATCTTTGTCAAAACATGATTATAACAATCAATTTGTTGTTTGATTGCTCTTAGTTTCCCTTTGATTTATATAATGTTTCACTCACACATAATTAATTAATTAATTTGATTGGTGAATAAATTAGAAGTTTTGTTATAACCTTTTCAAGATATAATGTCATGTGTATTGAAGATTACTTATCACTTTTGCATTTCATTGTGCCATAATTTTTTGACATTGCTGCAATTTTTGGATATTTTTTTGTTAATTAATAATGTTATTAGGTGTGATAATTATTATAATTGTGTTTCTAATTAATATGATTAGTATTTTTAGCTAGTATATACTAAATCATTGTTATTATTTAATGTAAGCATCTTATGTAGAAAATCATTAGCCAAAACTATATGATCATAAGCGGAAAACTATATGATCATAAGCGGGAGATTTAATTGGATCCATAAATTAAAATTACTTGAAAATTTCTTTTTTCAACACCTTATCTGTATCTTTTGTAAACTGATATTTTTATTTTTTATAACACATTTTTTATTAGTCCACATCAAAGTTAGCATACATTTATATTCAATCTTGTTGAATAGGGACTATGCTACATGCAACACTTCTTTCAATATGGTATTCATCGGAATTTTATCTTATTTTAATATTATTGATTTTATTTTGTATGTTAATTACCAACATAGATCCATCTTAACTACGGATCTACTAAGGGTAGAGAGGGATCAAATATTTCAAGATGTAAACTTATTTTTTAGCGCAAAACTTGAGGAAAGGTTCTCACCTCGAGAGATTTGACTCCTCCCATCACTTGGTAAATCCTTAATTAAGATGGATCTATGTTGGTTCTTAATAATACTATTTATATTATATAAATTTCACATCTCTATATATAAAGCATTCTCATTTTTAATTTTATTAAAACCTTGATTTAATCTTTATGAAATATCTGTAGAAATTATTTTAGTAGTAGTGAGGATAGAGGGTTTAGATATATCTCAAAAGTAATTATAGCCTTTTTTTTTTTTAAATTTTAGATTTACTTAAAAAAATGCTATAAAATTAAATTAAAATAAAATATTTATAAAATATCTTGATGGTGAAATGAGTAATGGCTTTTGGAAATGTGGTATGGATAAGCCATGGCATTGACCCATGGTATTGTAACAAATCCTATTTACAAGTCAATAATATCCATGGTAAAGTGGGAGTGAATATCTATGGTTAAGAATATTTTTATACTGTAAGTTTATTATAAGTATTAAGTTTTTATGTGCATATTAATTAAATATAAATATGGTTATAGTAAACCATGAAGCAAAACTTGAAAGATGCTATTTTGTCAGAATGTTGGTACACGGAAGATTGGAAGGCGAACATGGAGGAAGAGAGGATATTGAAAGAGTTAAATGTATCCCAAGAATTGGCGGTCCTAAACAAAATATATCACCCTGGGTCCATGGATCTTCTCCATAAGTGTCTTCCCTTCCTCTTGAGGGATTCATCTAGATAATTTTTTACAGGGCCTCCAAAGGAAACTTGGGCCTAATAGGGTTTGGGGGAATTTTTCGTGACGAGCAATGAAACACTCTGAGATTCTATGTGGGATATTGTGGTTACACCAAAAACAATGTAGCCGAATTCAAAATGCTAGAAAGGGGTTTTCTTATAGCTAGAGAAGAGGGTTTTGTTAGGATTCATATATATGGGGATTCCCAACTGGTGATAAATGCAGTGTAGAAGCTAATTAACGAGTCTCCAATTTCTGAAGTAATCAATAGTTAGCATTTATAACTCCTAGTGGCTTGGATACAAAATCTGCTATTATCCTTTCCTTATTTTATTAATTTACACTTGAGAAGGTTTAGGAACAAAGAAATTGACCTTCTAGTAAATTGGGGGAGTCAAGATTATGATCTCGAATATTCATCCTAGTGGCCTTTGAGAATAGGTGACAGTTGGACTACCTAGTTGAATAACATCATGGAGTCAGACAAGGTGTTCCCAATGGGGGTGGTGGGCTAGGGCAACTGTTAAACTCTCAAACAGGATAGACAATATTAAGATAAATGTAAGATAATTTCTATTAAAAAGGAATTACATATTAATACAATGTCTTATAACCCTTGGTTTTCATATTCCAAGTGGTCTCTTGGACTCCAATGACTGTTCACATTCAACACCATAACCCTTAGCGTAGGTGTCCAAATTCCCCCCATTAATCTAAAGGGGTATATATGAGTCTAAGAAGAGAGTTGGAATCCAAAAAATTCAAAAAATGCATGGAAATAATTGGTTCTCTATGCTCTGTAAAATGATGGCACAATTTGGGAGAACTTGAGTTCTCAATAGGTGGTGGTTTAAGGTTGACCACCAACACTGGAACACTTGGTGCAGTTCCGAGAATAATTCCAAATCTGGATGGAAGCCGAAGTATTCTATTAGAGGAAATGCTCCCTATTTTTTTGAAAATGGAAACCATTGAGGTCTCAACCTAAAACACTTGATGTAATTCCTAGAATAATTCCAAATTTGGCTAGAAGTTGAAGAATTCTGCTATAGGAAGTGCTCCCTATTTTTTTGAAAAGGGAGACAATTGAGGTCTCAACATATGGTGGTTTACGTAAGGCTACCAACCAAAATTCATGCTCATGGGGCACGATTATGTCTCTAGATACAAATCTAAAGCCAAGTATGGATAAATCTGGTGCCTCTAGGCTAAGGAAACAGGTCCAGGTTGTGGCTTAGGATCTCTTGATGTATCTTTGAAGTTTGTAGATGAATATCAATCCCACCCCACCCCTCCCCTTTCAGATACAAGGTGAGAAGATGAAGAAATTGTTGAAAATGGCACCAATAAAGATTCTAATTTAATTTTCACTTGAATTAAATTAGAAGAAAATTGTAATTCCACATCACAATACAACTTGTATGAGTTAACTAAGTTATTTTGACATAGTTGGTTTAGTTAATTCGAGTTGAGGGTCTAACTTGAGTCATGTAGAGTGGCTCCTACTAAATAGGAGCCATGGTTGAGTTTATTTTGAGTTATAATTAATTAATTAATTCAATTTATCTGATTTAAATTTAGTTTAAATAGTTCCAATTGTTGGAGGAACTAGTGAGAGGTCCAGTAGTGATTTGTCTACTCTATAATCAATCAGTTAACTAATGATTCATCCATAAATAACTCATGCATGTCAGAACTGAGAGTTACCCAGTTGAGATTAAAATTCAAGGGCAATGTACTATCAGTTGTATAATCATCCAAATTGTACAGATGGTGCATATAGCCATAGGAAGGCCCTAAATGGATTGTGTAGTATTGGATGGGGATTTCCCTAATTAATAGGGGCTAATTACCCAAGGAAACAATGCAAGGAAATAGGGATCTGGGTAGGCATAAAATTGGCTAAATATTGGCCTAGGCTTGTCTAGGAAGTATGAGACAGATAGAGATAGTACAAAGGTTTCTATGGTTTGAGAAAAGCATTGTAATCTTCTCATGTTTTCTGAATAATACAATATAAAAATAGCAAGGTTTTTAGCTGTGGCTTTCCCCAGGAAATCATTGTGTAATGTGTTGATTGAATTATTTCTCTTGTATGCTTTGTGATTTTTTGATCGTTTATTGGTTTCTGTAATTGGTAGAATAGATTCAATTTTATTGTTTTAGCATATTACAATTAGCAGTTTGAATCTATGTGGATTTTCTACATGGTATTAGAGCTGAAATCACTATAGAAGAGAATAATATGATTTTGTAATTGTAGGAGGAACATTTTTTGCAGATCTCTTCTTTAGAGCTAGTAGAAGGATCACGATGATGTTCTATTGTCTGAGGCTCGAGTATGCCCTTGAGGGTAGATCAAATTACATTACCTGGAGAGACTAGTTGGAAGTAGTCTTGGAAGACAATGGATTGAAGGGGTTCATTGATAAGGACATCCAGAAACCAGCTCCAACTGATCATACAAGATCTATAAAAGTGGAAGAAGTGTGTTGCAAAGGCGAGAATGATTCTAATGGAAGGTGTTCGAGATAATATTGTCTCGAACCTCCAAGGGAAGGAAACTCCATTTGCAATGTGGAAGGCCTTAAATTTTTTTATTTTTATTTTTATTTTTTATTTTTTTTAAAATTTTATTTAATTTATTATTTATTTATTTTTTATTTTTTCCCAAAACGAAAATGACCATGGGAATCAGATTTTGTTCAGGTGGACAAGAAGGACTTCTCGAAGATTAAATGTTTTCACTATCACAAGTTGGGACACTATGCCACGAAGTGTATGCACAAGAAGGCCGACAAGAAGCCCTTAGGAGGAGCAACATGTGAAGCACTTGCTTTACAATACGAGTTGGATTTTACCCTCATCGCATGCATGGTTTCATCGATGATGGGTAGTGTGTGGTACTTGGATAATGGAGCCTAATTCCATATGACCACTAACAAAGAGTTCTTTAGCGACATGGAGGAGAAGGACCTCCAGATGCACATCGAAATGGAAGATGATCGAAGGTATAGTGCGACTGACATCGGTACTATAAAAACCCTGGTGAATGTAATAAAAGTTAATAAACGAAAATTAATAACCAAGGTCATGGGACACGTATTTCAAGCTGAATGTTGGGAAAAACATCCTAGTGTGGGTGTTCAGATGATTTATTATGGCTACAGAAATTGGCAAAGGAAATGGCTAAGGCTTTGTAAAGGAAAAGTGACATTTATTGGCATTTATTTATGAAAAATAATGGAAACTAGGAGAAAAGGGAAGTGAAAGGTCACAAGTTGCATGGGAGGAGGAAAATGAAGGAAAATAATGGAAAATTGAAGAAATTAGAGGCCTCATTAATAAAAAGGATTTTGAGGATTAGCTCATAGGCTTTTGACTAGTTCAGTTTTGGAGCTCTCATTTTCTCTCTCTCTTTCTCACATACTCTTATAAACTTAGAGCTTTCTTGGAGCACTCTTGGAGGAGTGTGGCATACTTAGAGTTTTGGAGCAAGAAGTCAAAGGAAGAGAAGGAAATTGTTGGAATCACGATTGTTGTTAGACCAAAACCTGCAGGCATTAGTCTATGCTACAATCGCCAGAGTTAGGATCCATGAGAGGCGGTTAGTCGATGTCGCGAAACACACGGCAAGCGTTGAACCCAATGTCCAACAATCTCCCCCCCCCAACGCGAGCTAGGTGAGTTTCGAACTCGAGACTTGGAATCATGATTACTGTTAGACCAAAATTTGCAGGCGTTAGTCTCCGCTACAATCGCCAGAGTCAGGATCGACGAGAGGTGATTAGTCCATGTCGCGAAACACATAGGGATCGTTGAACCCAATGTCCAACAGAAAGTGCAAGAGGACTTTAGGATCAACAACTACATTGGTTTTTTCTTGCAGGTACCGATTTGCATGTATGATGATCCGCATGGATATTGGTGGCTACCCACATATTCCACCTAGACCTCCAATCGGTTTCCTCAGTTTCGTTGTCTACAACATCATTTACTATTTTTAGAAAATTTTCATGTCCTGAACTTCCGGAGCAGTTCTAACCCCCTAAACAACTTTTTTTGAGGTATGTAGCATGCCTGGCAGGCCCATGCCTACTGAACGGGCCTATGGAAAATCCTGTAGTACTCGAAGAGATATTTCCGATGACACAAACATAGATAATATGACCAAGTTACGACCTCGGGAAGTTGGTTGCCCAACTAACCCCAACGGGGCCCACAAAATCTTGGTGTTCCATATCCTAGGGTTAGGTTTTTGGTTTTTTAGGGTTTTCCCATGTTGTTCATTAATAAAAAGGCCCTTAAGCCTCATTGCAATACAGTTCAGAGGCATGTAGCCGACACATCTCTTCCTAGAGATAAGCTACCATCACCCAAGCTAGTTTATTTCCATTTTGTCTATAAGCATATTTTAGTTATTTGATTTTAATGAAATGAAGTTTTATTTCTGTTGCATCTCTGCGTTTATGTTTATTTTTGTATTTTATTGCATTCCTCAGTTTCTCGAGGGTCTCCTTGAGCAATATTTGGATATGATCTCCTGCTCCCTCGTCTTTCTTTTCTTCCGCCATGGGAGGTCATCGGGGTTTGCGAGGTTGATCTTGCAAAGGTTCAACCAAATCGAGCCCTAACTCCTTATATCCCGATCTCATTGGGGACATCCAAATAAAGATCGAGAAAGAGCAGACCACTCTGATACCACTAATCTGGACTTATGCAGGAACACAATAAAATATGTAAATAAACATAAATTCAGAGATGCAACATAAATAAAACTTCATTTCATTAATATCAAATAATTGAAATATGCTTACAGACAAAATGAAAATAAAATATCTTGGGCGATGGTATCTTATCTCTAAGAAGAGATGTGGTGTCTACTTGCCTCTGAACTGTGTTACAATGTGGCTCAAGGGCCTTTTTATTATTGAGAAACATGGGAAAACCTTAAAGAACCAAACCCCAGGAGATGGAACGCAAAGAATTTGTGGGCCCCGTTGGGGTTAGTTGGGCAGCCAACTTCGCGAGGTCATAAATTGGTCACATTATCTCCATTTGGTGAATACGATATATCTTCAAAAATATCTTTTCTAGTACTACATAATTCTCCATAGGCCTGTGCCTAAGGCTACGATCCCGATGTGGACCTAAAAAAAAAGTCGTTTAAGGGGTCAAAATTTCTCCAGAAGTTCAGGGCCTGAAAAAATGCTAAAAATAGTAAATGCTATTGTAAACAAGGAAACTAAAGAAACTAACTGGAGGTCTAGGTGGAATAGGTGGGTGACCACCAATGTATACCTGGATCATTTTCAGTAGAGGTCATGAAGCGGCTGGTCTTGCCGACCACAACACACCCATAATCGTACACCATCAAGTGGCTTCACCAAGGATGAGATCTTTGCGTCAACCAAAAATGTTTCCTTCCTTACAACATCAAGCTCTTCACAGATGAGGTATTATGTGATGTTTCTCCTCTTGAATTTTGTGATGTATTATTAGGCCAACCATACTTGTGGAAGAAACATGTTATGTATGAGTCTAGGCCTCACACTATTTTTTTAATTTGGGTAATAAGTTGTACAGGATACCAGAGGTAGCACCACCCACCACCATCTCTTTGATCACTGTAAAGAAATTTAGTAAGCTCATTTCCCAAACTGGGAATTTTTTTTTCCTTATGATCCACCCTCAGGGAAGGAAGAAGATTGTGGCCACGACCTCTAGACAAGGCTCCTTCACACGAAAACAACATATGGACAAGGTCATGGAGGAGTACGGGGACATGTTCACCTCACCATAGGGGTGCCTCTGCAATTTTAGGCCAAGTAATCCATTGATCTGACCTCGGGCACACCACTACCCAATGTACCAATCTATCAATGCTCTGCTATTTAGAATGAATAAATCAATAGGTAGATTCAGGAGATGTTGTAGAAAGGTCGCATCCAGCCGAGTTCATCATCCTGTGGGAGCCCAATCATGTTGGTACAGAATAAGGATGGGACATGGAGACTCTGTATCAACTATTGGGCGTTGAACAAGATCACTGTCAGGATTAAGTACCCGATCCCATGGCTTGATGACCTTCTGGATCAAATAAAGGGGGCCACATATTTCAACAAGATTGAATTGAAGTTTGGGTATCACCAGGTACCAATCGAACCCTTTGATGTGTGGAATACTACCTTCAAATCCAAGGAGGAAATTTTTGAATGGTTGGTCATGCCTTTCGGGTTGACGAATGCTCCCGTAACCTTCATGAGGCTAATGGACGACATCTTACGACCATTCACCAACTCATTCATGGTGGTGTATTTGGATGACATCCTAATCTTCAACCAGAGTTGGGAAGGGCACCTCCACCACATTCAACAGGTCCTCCAAACACTGCGACAACACATATTGCATGCCAATTTGGAGAAATGTACTTTTGGCATGACCCAGGTTCAATATTTGGGATACATCATTGATGATCGGGGGGTGCATGTGGACCCAGCCAAGATCTGGTTCATTCGGGATTGGCCAACCCTAACCACTCTAAAAGAGATCCGCAGCTTTATGGGTCTTGCCAATTTCTACCGCAGGTTCATATTAGGGTTCTCCCATATCACTTGGAATTTAAGTCAAATCACCAAGGGAGGAACGAAAGAAAAATTATTTTGGTTTGAATCTCAACATAAGGTGTTCACAAAGTTAAAGAATCACCTCAGCTCTGCACCAGTACTCAGACTATCAGACTTGTAATAACCATTTGAGATCGAGACATATGCCTATAACTATGCTATTGTGGCAGTTCTTACTCAGCAGGGGTATCCAGTGGCATATCACAGTGAGACACTTTGAGACACAGTTTAGAAATATCCCACCTATGAAAAGGAGATGTATTCTATTGTCCAGGCCTGCTGATAATGGAATAATTACATTTTGGGGAAGGAAACGGTCATGCACATAGATCACCGACCCCTGCAGTTCATACAAACACAAGGGAAGTTGCAAAATGATCGCCATCAGAAATGATCCACATGCCTGCAAAAGTTCCATTTGAACATCAAGTACAAGAAGGGAAGCACCAATAATGACACAGACTTCCTCACCCGACCATCGATCATGGTGCTAACCACTGTGCTCAACTTTTCTGGGCATGAGACTTCGGGGTGGCCGCATCTCTACAAAAGTGATCCAGAATTCGACAACACGTACCAAACGCCCCTTGAAGGTAAGAAAGTTCTATATTTTCACCTACATGATGCACTGTTATGCCACATGGGAGTTTGGGACACCTCTATGTTCCTTCAAGTGAGCATGCCAAGATGATTTGGGAAGCGAACGACAGCCGGGTCACTAGAAATTTCGGGGTCGATAAAACAGTGGCAGTATTGCAGAAGTATTTCTATTGGCCGAACGTTCGATAGGGTGTCGGGAAGTACATCAGGTCCTGCAATACTTGTGCCATTGCCAAAATGACCATCAAGAAGCAAGGCCTATAAACTCTATTGCCTACCCCTAATCAACCTTTGGAATCCATCTCCATGGATTACATATCGGCCCTTCCTTCTACCAAGCATGGCAACGACTACATTTTTGTGGTTGTCGACATAGTCTCTAAGATGGCCATTATGGCGGCCTACAAGAAGAATATCACAGCAGGAGCCACTGCTAAAATCTTCTTTGAACGAGTGTGGGTACACTTTGGGATCCCATAGTCCATTATCTCAGATCCGGGAAACTAGTTCCTTAGTAAATTTTGGTCAAGTTTCTAGTCAATGCTGGACACTAAGCTCACTAAGTCGACAAATTTCAACCCCAAAACTGATGGCCAAACAGAGGTCATCAACAGGATGATCTTAAAAATTATGCACATGAACAACTCGAAGCATCCATGCACATGGGATGAAAGCCTCCCCTATGACCAAAACAACTATAACCGGGCTCTCCATAGCTCAACTGGCCATAACCACTTTCAGGTGGATTTGGGATTCCAACCACTATGTCCCATTGATGTGGCCATACTATTTGCAGCTACTCAGGAAGATTCGGCTCATGTCCAGTTCGAAGTTGACAAGGCGAACAAATTCATCGAGTGCATTCAACACATCCGCCAATAGGTCCATGAGATATTTGATAGAGCCAATGCCATTTACAAGCAACAACATGATCAACATCGAGTGCCACACAAGTTCCAAGTGGGTCACAAATTTTTGTTACATTTGCAGAAGGAGTGCCTCGCTGGGGCCCCATAGCAAGATTCTCCCACTATGATATGGGCCATACACCATCACCAAGGCTGTAGGGTACAATTCATTCGAGCTCAGTATTCCACCATTCCTTGCTCTGCACCCAGTGTTCAATGTGGACTGCCTTGGGCCCTACTTTCCACCATTTCTAGACACATCCAACATGGCATAACATCTCACTAACCAATAGAGTTAAACCAAGACTGCATGGAACAAACCACAATTGATAGGATCATAGACACAAAGATCAATAACACCTACCAGCAGAGGATCTAGCTATATGGAGATGTCAAAGCAGGCCAACTCCTTCATCAGTGCAAGTGGTTCACCAGGGACCAGGTTCAACAAAAATTTCCTCACCTCATGGAGGCTCTGCATGTAATGGGGACCTTTGCTTCCTAAGGGGGGAGGAATGATCCTGGTGGATATTGGTGGCCACCAACCTATTCCACCTAGACCTCTAGTCATTTTCTTCAGTTTCCTTGTTTACAACAACATTTACTAGTTTTAGTAATTTTTTGGGTCCTGAACTTTTGGATAATTTTTGTCCCCCTAAACGATGTTTTTTTTTCAGATCAACAATAAGCCTTTTCCATTGTAAATACTATATTAATAGGAGAGATATTTTCGACGATATATCGTATGTGAAAAACATAGATAATATGACCAAGTTATGACCCCATAAAGTTGGCTACCCAACTAACCCCAACGGGGTCCACAAACTCTTGGTGTTCCATCTCTTGGGGTTATGGTTTTGGTTGTTTATGGATTTCACATGTTGTTCAATAATAAAAATTCCCTTGAGCCTCATTGTAACATAGTTCAGAGGCATGTAGCCATCTCATTTCTTCTCAAAGATAAGCTACCATTGTCCGAACTAGTTTATTTCATTCTTCCTGTAAGCATATTTCAGTTATTTGATATTAATGAATGTTTATTTTATTTTTATTTTTGCATCTCTATGTTTATGTTTATTTATTTATTTTATTGTGTTCCTGCATAAGTCTGGATCATATGATTTCCTCACTAGTTTTTCCATGCATTGCATATGCATGTGGTTACTGGTTTATGATCTTTCATTGGCTTGGAGGAGTGCCTGGATTGATAGTGGGTTTTCCTAGCCTTGCCATTTCTTGTATAGCCATGGTGTTGTGGGTTTTACTTTTGTTTTCTAGTTGATTTTATTGTGCCTTTGGTTGTGAGTTGAGATATTAGTTCCTAGAAGCATTGGTTGGACAAACGCTCTGGAAGCCCTGTAACATCTTGGGTTGAGTTACTAATATTGAAAGTCTTGGTTGGAAAAACACTCTGGAAGCCTTTGGTGGGTTGAGTTACTAGTGCTGGAAGCCCTGTTTGGAAAAACGCTCTGGAATCCCGACGATAGCTAGTCTTGGAAGCCTTGGTTGGAACAAACACTTTGGAGCCTTGGACAACTTGGGTAGAGACTGATCTGGTGATGGTTAGTGATGTTTGATTCTGAGGTGGAATCACTAGATAAGGGTTGAGGTATTTTTTCCTATAGAGCCCTAGTTTGGTTTTGATTGATGTTTTTTATGAGATCCCACATTCATGCTTGGAATATGGCACGGGGATGACAAAATGAAGAGATATTTGGCTCAACCATGTCTATGTTCAGGTGGTACATGGAAGTCTCGGACTTGGGTTGCATTTTGCTTATGGAAATAAGATCTCCTTTCCTCTTGTATTGATGGGTAAATATGCTTGCTATTATGTGGCTTATATGGTTGTTCTATGCTTTTTATTTTTGTTGTTTATATGTTGGTTATGACTACATTTTATGATAGTGATGATGTATGGATCTCATCATGTTTTGACTTGTAAATGAATGAAAAATGAATCTATGACCTAATACAGGATAATGCAGTTAATGTGATGAGGCAATAATTATTCTTAACGATTCACTTATAAGTATGAGACCCCTATGCTCAGATCTGTTGTTTAAACATGTAGATTACATATGTGTGACATGTTTGACAATATGTTTGTCATAACTAGTAGGGGTCCAGTCAAGTATTTGTTTAAGTGATTGCATTTACATCATTATTCTGTTGTTATTTTTCATTTTTGGAACTGTTATGGAGTTCTAGGCAGTGACTTGAGCCCTGGGCCTAAAAATGTGACACAAAAATTGGGGTCGCAGACACAAAACTAACTGGGAAAGTCCCCAGTCACATGCATACCCATGTGTTGGGAGAAAATGGAGGGTCTTAGTCGCACTCATGCCCATTTCATGGGAGAAACTGGGTGATTGATACATTAAAAGGTCAGTTTGATTCAGAGGCTAGCCTCCTGGAAGGTTGATTCCTCTTCCTTAAATGACACATAGGGGGTTGAATCATATCATAGTAACTCTTCATCACATGTTTACCTCGGTTGGTTGGTTACTTGGGTAGATGTGGGAGGAGGGTGTTACAAAGTGGTATTATAGCATGGTTCACCCCTCATGATGGATGGGCGGTGTGTTGGTCATGCATTTTTGTTGGTTGCATATGTGTTACTCATACTTGTGGTCTATATGCTTGTTGCATCTGCATGGTTATGATTGCAGTGATGTGGCCATGGGAGAGTTGATGGTGTTGTTGTGAAATAATTAATCATGAGTATATGATTGGTTATGCATGGCTATGCATGGTCTATGCATGATTAGTGCTTACATGTTGTCAAGTATATGTTGACATGGTTGTTTTCATGCATGAGGTCATGGTATGTGTAGTTGATATGGTCATGCAGTGATGTCTAGACTCTAGCTAAAATGATGAGTATGTGTTGATATAACTATGTGTTATATGTTTATGTGATGTTATGATTATGTGTATACATGTATTACGCTGATTGGTTGATCTTGCAGATGAGATATCCTCCTTGAATTATGCTAAGTTAAGTTGGTTTATTGTGATTTGGTTTAGCTAACATATTATGGCTTGGAGGAAGAAATCAAAGATGACTAGCAATATGGTAGAATATAGATATTCTCCCTATGAATCAAATGAGAAAAATGGTGTTGGGGACTCTTCCGACTTAGCAGTCACATTGAGAAGTTTGAAGGAAGAAATAAGGAGGTACAAATCAGATAATAATAGAACCATACATGCATAGGAAAAACAAGCAAAAGTTAATGTGGTAATTCTTCAGAGTTTGTCAGATTTGCAGCGATAGGGACCACTTTGGATTGGCTATGGGAAGGAGGATGGGACTAATGGGGCATATGGTAGTAGGTATCATGGTGGTCACAGGTTGGATAGAGATGACACAATTCGATATGATAGGTTTTTGGACACTCCGAATAGGAGAGGTGATAGACACAGGTACTATTCTAGTTTTGGTTTTGACAGGCACTATGATCATCATCATTATCATCTTTAGAGGAGGAGTAACAGGGGATATTTTTTTAATGAGTTTAAGAATGAAAATCCACCTACATTTGATGGAGAGATGAAGAAATCATAGGATGCATAAGCATGGTTGCTTGGCATGAGGAAGTTCTTTAGGTGCATAAATATTTAGAGAACATGAAAGCATGAATAGACACATTTAGCCTCAAAGGTAAAGCCAATATTTTGTGGGAAGATGTGAAGAACGTCAGGGGTATTCATGGGGAGGAACTGACTTGGAGTGAGTTTGACAGACTATTCCAAAAGAAGTATCTATCAAAATGATACTATGATGATAGGGCAAAGGAATTTTATGAGCAGAAGATGGGCTCTATGACCGATGAGGAGTACACTAGCATATTCCTGGAGTTGTTGAGATACGTGCCTTACCTCAAGGAGGAGTAGACAAAGATCCAGAGATTCATTAGTGGGTTTTCGGTAGCATTCAAAGACATGATTGTTTTTGATGAGCCTCGATCATTAGAGGAGGCCATTTGAAAACTAAAGCATTTTTAAGAGAAATCAAAGCACAAATATGAGACTAAGTCGAAATGGAAAGGTAATGCAAATAACAAAGGAAAATGGGACAAGAAGTGAGCAAGGCCTCAGGGTACATGTAATAAAGAAAATAAAGCGATATCTATTAATTTCAATGCATCTGACAGAGGACAGGGACTCTGATATGAGGAGTAGAATAAGGATTAAGGTTGAAAGCCTTTGTAGTGTTGGAATTTTGGAGGAGGGCATTGCATGAGAGATTTTCCACAACATCAACGTGGTAGACCGAAAATCTACAATGCTCAGGAGGCATAGACAGTGGAAGATGTTGGTCAAAGTATTCCCAGGATCTATTCAGCGTTGGATAACAGGTGAGAAAATCACCATGGGTCTATTATCGAAATGTATGGTAAGCTTTGTGATCAAGTTTTTTCTATTTTGATTGACCCTAGATCTAATTATAGTTATGTTAATCCTAACTTGGTGGATAAGTTTGGTTTGAATAAAGAAGTGCATGTAGAGTACTAGTTAGTGCAGTTGGCTACACATACCAAGAAGAGAGTTTATCAAGGGGTGAGAGCTTGTGTCTTTGACTTGAATGGTATGGCTACATCAACACATTTGAATGTATTGTCATTGGGATTGTATAACATTCTTTTGGGTATGGATTGGCTATATCTTCACAGGACCGAGGTGGATTTTTATGACAAGGATATTGAGTGCTTGGATAACAATGGGGAACAAAGAGTCTTACAAGGCAAGAAGAAAGCAACATCAGCGAGAATGGTTACAACTCTGCAAGCCAAGCATAGTTACAGGAAGGGGTGTGTGTTATTTGCAGTGCACATTTCTAGTGACAAAAGTAAGGAAGTTGAGGATGTAGATGTTTTGAGCAAGTACCCAGTTCTACAATAGTTTAAGGATGTATTTGATTTCAAAATTTCCACCTCACATGGAATTAGAATTTTCTATTGAGCTGGTACTAGGGGAAATGCCAATGTTTAAGGCACCTTACAGGATAAGCACACTAGATTTGCTAAAGTTAAAGCTGCAGTTGAAGGAAATGCTAGACAAGAGATACATTAGGCCAAGTGTATCACCATGAGGTGCACTAGTATTTTTTGTGAAGAAGAAGGATGGTACTCTTAGGATATGCATTTATTACAGGAAGCTGAGCAAAGTGACCATCAATAATAGGTATCCATTGCTGAGGATAATGACTTGTTTGACTAGTTGAAGGGAGCAATAGTGTTCTCAAATATTTATTTGAGATCTGGATATCATCAGGTACGCATCAAAGAAGAAGACATCTACAAGACAACTTTTCGGACCAGGTCTAGGCATTATGAGTTTATTGTAGTTCCTTTCGATTTGACTAATGCTCCAACTACATTTATGTGCTTTATGAATAGTGTGTTTCATCCTTACTTGGACAATTTTTTTTATTGTGTTCATTGATGATATATTGGTATATTCTAAAAATGAGGAAGAGCATGTCGAACATTTAGCAACAATGTTGATATTACTGAGAGAGCATTATTTTTATGCTAAGCTCAACAAGTGTAGTTTCTTTGAGACAAAGGTACATTACTTGGGACATGTGGTTTCCAAGGAAGGCATAGTAGTAGATCTAAAAAATATAAATGCTATCATGGAGTGGGCAGCTCCTAGGAATGTGGATGATGTAAGATAATTTATGGGCTTAGTAGGTTATTACAGGAGGTTCATTAGGAAATTCTCACAGATTTCTTATCCTATCACATCATTGCAAAGGAAAGGTAAGAAGTTTGAATGGATAGATATCTGACTAGTTTTGAGCAGTTAAAGTAGTTCTTGACACATGCTCTAGTGTTAAAGATCATAGATCCGAACGAAGAGTTTATGGTATGTAAAAAATCTTGCAAGGGAGGGCTTGGTGGAGTCCTTATGCAGGAAGGACAAGTGATAAGTTATGAGTCACAGACTTTAAACGAGAATGAGCATAAATATCCGACACATGATTTTGAGTTAGCAGTGATCATTCATGCATTGAAGATGTGGAGGCACTATCTTAATGGCAGGAGGTTTGTACCGATGAGTGATCAAAGTGGGTTGAGATACTTGTTTGACCAACTGAATCTGAAGACCAGGCAAGCTAGATGGTTGGCCATGATCAGTGAGTTTGACTTTGAGATTAGGTATATTAAAGGTAAAGAGAATAGGGTTGCAGATGCTCTTAATAAGCATATACAGGTTAATCATATAGAAATTATGATTTCCTATGAGATATATCTACGGAATAGGATCTTGTAGGTAGGTCAACAGGATGTCAGGTATATGGAGCTTTGGCACATATTGCAGCAGAGTACAGGTACAGGTAATGGTATAGGTACAAGTACAGGTATAGGTAGAGGTACAGGTGCAGGAGCATAGGATGTGGACTATCATCTCACAATAGATGGCTTGATCATGTTTAGAGATAAGATATATGTGTCAGACATAAGTGAAATTAAGAAAGTGATATTGAAGGAGTTTAATGTGAAACCAAATTCAGGTCACCCCAGTTATTAGAAGACACTGACAACAATAAATAAGTTTTACTATTTTTAGAATTTGAAGAGAGATGTAGCAGAGTTTGTGGCTAGGTGATTGGATTGTCAACATGTAAAAGCAGAGTGTAAGCGTCCATGTGGACTACTACAACCAATTTTGCTTCTATAGTGGAAATGGGAGGTCATGTCCATGTAATTTATCATAGGTTTACCAAGGACATATAGACAACATGATTCCATCATGGTTGTGGTGGATAGGTTAACGAAGGTAGCATACTTTATTATAGTGAAAAATACATACTCAACGAATGATGTATCACCAGTCTTCATCAAATATGTAGTGAGGTTGCATGGTGTTCCATAGAAGATTGTGTCATACAGGGATGCAAAGTTCACTTCCAAGTTTTGGAAGGAGGTGTTTGCAGGTTTGGGCACAAAGTTGGCCTTCAATATAACTTATCATTAAAAAATAGATGGATAGAATAAGAGGGTGAACAGGATATTGGAAGACATGTTGAGGATGTATGTGATGCATCAACAACGAAAGTGGGAATAATATCTTCCACTGGTAGAGTTCGCTTAAAACAATGGGTATTAGGGATCTTTGAGGATGAGTCTATTTGAGGCACTGTATGGATGGAGTTGAAATACTCCCATAAGTTGGAGTGATATAGTTAACAGGGTGTTGATTGGATCAGACATGTTGGTAGAAATGGAATAGGAAATGAAGGTAATAAAAAATAATCCGAAAGAAAAATAGGATAGGCAGAAGAACTATGCAGATCAGAACAGGTTATTGAAGGAGTTTCAGGTTGGGGAACAAGTGTACTTGCGCATAAAGCCCAAGAAGAGCTCCTCGAGGATTGGATCATGTGCCAAGTTAGGACCTTGGTTTTGTGGACCTTTCAAAATTCTTGAGAGGATTGGGCTAGTAGCCTATCGACTTGCACTGTTGTTACACCAATTTTTGGTCATCTAACCTGTCACTATTAGATGGACCAAAGTACACAATGTAAGACCAATTTTACCCTAGTAAAATTTCTTTCACTATGAAAAATAGCTTAGTAATCCATAATTTATTAAGTTGTTTATGGTTTAAACAGGAAACCCCATGAGGAAATATTGAATAAATCCCTATTTGTTTGATTTTTCTCAAGGGATAATTAATTAATATCCCTGGTCATATTTAATCCAAAACAGGAAAATTAATTAGATAAATCACTATTAATCTTATTATTTTCTAGGAACAATTATTTAAACATTATTTAAATAATATTCCTTGTTAAATTTGACTAAATCATTTATAAATAATTGAATAAATCATTCTTTATTTAATTATTACTCAACCACATTCTTAAAATAATAAATAAATAATTTATTTATTTATTATTTACAAATGAAGGGATTTGACCAAATTCAAATTATTTTTCTCCCCAACAAAAATAATAAAATATTGCATAAAAGTTGGATCTAGATTTGGTTAATAATATTTTAATTATGCACCAATATCTAGACTAACTCAATATTTTGTTATAAATAGAAGGGGTTTTCCATTCATTCACTACCTTTTTTTGCCTAAAGATCACTCTGGATCTATACTTTTGGTTTGATTTTGATCCTCCATCATTGTCATATTTTTTCTATCTTTTTGCTTGTGAACTCCCCTTGAGTTCCATTTTTGTCTGCGTTTTCTGCACCATCAAGAGAGAGACATCTTAGATCTGAAGCGCTGAGGACATACAAGAATCCATCCCATTGAGGGGGATTGGTAACATATTTCTATGTTCCCTTCCCAAGTGTCACAAATACAAAATTCTTTAAAAATATTTTTGTCATGTCTATTGGATGCATGGAGCAACTCTTGCTTTTATTTGCTGTTTAATGTCTTTAACTACATAGATCTGGATTTTGTAGCATTTATCTTGGTCAACTAACTATAGATCTAAATAAATTGGCATCCATCTTTGATGTTAGGGTTGTTTTTTATGCACAACTAAAGTGAGATTTTTTCGTACGCTTGCGATTAGAATTCACACTAACAACTGGCAACTCCACAAGGGTTTATAATTACGACCATTGTCGTTTTTTAGATCCTTGCATAACCATATGCTTCAAACCCTAAGGTTTTTCTTCAACTTTTTGTTTTTCTTTTCATGATGTTGTTTTTAACCTTTAAAACCCTAAAACAATAAAAAATCTAACTTCCGTGTGTTTCTGGGCTGATTGCGCAGGTGATAGGTATTAGCCATAGCTGAGATGATTTTTTTTCTTTTTCTTTTGAAACCTGCTCCCAAGAGTGCTGGAAGTGCATGTTGCACTTTTTGGGCCAAAACCTGCGACCTCAACCTTCAGGGCACAGAAAACTACCAAAAAATTGTGACCTCTACAGAAAACAAGTTAGAACCTGCGACCTGTCTTTTTTTCGGGATTTTTTCTGTGATTTTTCTGGGTTTGTCTGGGCTACTGTTCAGGGTTGTCTGACCTCCATCTCCGCCCGTTTTGGACCTGTACTTGCAATTTTTTACTTGTCGAAGTAGGAACCAAACCCCTTAGGGCTTCAGTACACTTCCACCTTTTTAGGAGGAGTTTAACTGAAGCAGGTCATCTGAGATTTCAGTGTGTTCATCCATTTTTCAGATTTGATCATGTACTTTCAAATCCTTTTTAGATTGGTTATTCATCCATCCAAAACACTTCTTTTCAGTTTTTTTTGGTCCTCCTCTAGGGTCCCCTTCATTTCCCTTCAGGTTGTAGCCTTTCACCACCTCATTTGCAGCACTTTTCCCTCTGGTTTTTTGCTGTTTTCTGCACCTATTTCCAGCAGATCTAACCTTTATATCCTTGTCCCTCCTAAATTTAGATCATTGGCCATTTTGTGTGTTTTGACTAGATATTTCCCACCCATAGACTAGTTGTTGGGAAGCCCTCCTCTTTGGGTTTAAGTTGATGCATCTTTAGCTGTTTATTTTCTGTCATCTTTCAGTTTACTCTACTGTTATTTTCATATTTATTTACAGTTATACAACACCTTTTTTCTTTTTTCTCTACACGCGTCTGGGTTTAATTGAAATTAACACTTATCACATACACACACACCCTAAGTGAAAAGCGCCTGGTTTACACCGCCATGCCAAGACTATAAAATTGTAATCAATTGATCCTGCACCTCCCTGCCCTTGTTTCGACAATGTAATAATTTGATCTTTCACCTCTTTTCCCTTGTTGGTCTCTCCTCCTTTTGTTATCCGTGTCTGTTTTTCCATCATTGTGCCCCCAAGGTGTTTATCCCAGAGAATTCTTGGCCTTCATCCTCGGTTTCCGTTAGAAAGACTTACTCCTTCGTGTAGGGTTCGAGTTAGTCCTCCATCGAGTCCCCTTTCTGAATCTGCTTCTGGTTCATCGATCTCCCCTTCTAGTTCTATCTCCGATTCTCCTTGTGTCACCTTTGCCATGTCTGGTTCAGGACCTAATGCTGGTGGTAGCCCCGACCCTAATGCTGGGACTACTACTAGTGGGACCGCAACAAGAACTATCACGACTTCTCCCTAGCTCCCTTATATGGCAGGCCTCAGTCTTCCCAAGTTTAACCAGTTGATCTATAACCCCATACACCATGATACTGGATGTTCTGCTATGCCAACCAAGCTCACTTTCGACATCCCCAAGTTTTAGGGTCTTGCTAGAGAAGATCCTACAAACCATGTTAGATCTTTCCACATGTGGTGTTCGTTTAACTCCATCATCGATGACTCTGTCCATTTTCGGTTGTTCCAATGTATGCTTACTGGAGAAGCTTATAAGTGGTATGTCGACCAGGCCTCCTCCTCTCATACTACTTTTGCGACTCTTTCCAGGGCTTTTCTATCTTACTTCCAGCTTCCCCTTTGTTATGACACTGGTACCGAACTTTTGACCTCTTTTCGTTAATCGTTTGTAACCCGCCTATCCGATCATGTCCGTGAATGGCAGAGAAGAAAGAGGCTATGTTGAGCCCCTACCTTCGAAGACCATGTCTACATGGACTGGTTTCTCAGATCCCTTTTTCCTAATATTGGAAAAGATGTTGCATCTCATTTCCCTCAGACCGAAGAAGCTTCCCTCAAGATTGCATTGAAATATGATCTGACATATTGACAGTCTAGTTATGTTTATACTGTCTTACCTGATCTCCCTAGACCCGGTGGTGCCAACACATCAGGGGCATCCCATGTTGCCGACGGTATCATTGGAGCCCTTTCTCATTCGTACACTCATCCTCCCATGGGTTATGGTTTCCCTCAGGGAGGGGCAAGCTCCTCCAGCACTTTTCCCCCTCCCGGTAGCATGTATCCAGGGTACGACATGCCTCCTATTTTTTCCCAACCTATTTACCACAATGTTACCCACCCTCCTTATTATTCGTATCCACACCTTGGTGCTCCAGCTCCTCAAATATTAGCGCCTCAACCTCCCTTTCCTTCTCAACCCCCACAACAACAACCACCACCCCCCAGGGGCAGGTTTATGCATAGTAGGGTGCGACTAATCTTCCTACTTCCAAAAGGAAGAGAAAAGGCAACCAAAACAAATTTTCCCCAGGTAATCCAAGATCCAATCTCCAAGGGAATACGCCTAAAACTGCTAACTAGCAATAGGGCACTTAGCCCAAGCAGGACATGCCTGTTCGCATGAAAAAACTTGTTCTTGTTGCGGTGTCTACGGTCACTATACCCATGATTGTCCTCTTTTACCTCAGATGTGGCAGATGTGGGAAGTTCAAGCAGCATCCCAAGGACTGCAAGCCTCCCCTTCAGTTCCTCCTAACGCTGCACCTATCCAACTGGTTGTGTTTACCAATCCTTCCCCCCATCAAGGATTCGTGGCTACCCAACCCCCTGAAAATCAGGCGGCCACTCAACCTCCTCCATCTGGTATCTTCGATTACCAGATTCTCATGATGAACTCTGACCAACCCATTACCGTTGACCTCAACCTTCAGACTCGGTTCCATCAGTACAACAAGCCTCCTGCTACGTCTGTCCCCGAGCCCCCTTCTTCAGGTCCCATAGAGCCTCTTTCGACACCCAATGGTCCTTTATATATCCCTCAGCCTAAGGCAGAGGTTCATACCAAGATCCCCAAGGGACCATTATGCCGAAACGCTGCTTCTGGTAAAGCTACCCATTCGTATAGTATAGTAGATGATTTGGCGCAATCCCCTATTGCCATATTAATGCTGGAACTCCTCCAGTCGTGCCCTTCCCAATGAAAATCTTTACTAACTACCATGGGTGCTGTGGATCCTTCAAATGATCATTTGATTGTCTTCGATGTTGACCGATCAGAACATCCCCCCCTTCCTGATTTCGTCGCCTTCCAAATCCCTGTCAAGGTTCGGAATGCTGAGGGGGCATCCACCTATGTGATGTCCGCTTTGTTTTGGAAGCAACTCAGATATCCTAAGTTGGCCCCTTCCACTATCACCCTCCAAGTGTGGGATGGCCACTCTTCCCAACCCATAGGTCTGTTCCACAATTGTCCCATTACTCTTGCGGGCAAGACTGTTTATGTTGACATAGAAGTCATTGATTCCCCCTTAGACTACAACATTCTATTGGGTCATTGCTACACTTATGCAATGTCTTTTGTCCCATCTGCGGTTCACTGTAATATGTGCTTTCCTCATAATGGAAAGATTGTCACCATCTACCATTTGACATATTACGAACCAAAGTCTTAGACCTCCCCTGAGTCCATCATCTCTTGGGTGGCTAATAAATAAATAGTCAAACCTTTGACCAGTGTTTTACCTGAAGTATACAAAGACTCCTCTTTTCTTGGTTCATTCCCTGGTCCTTATCCTTCTATCTCTGATCCCAGCTTGTTGAGCATTTGCATGATGCAATCATCTCAGTCCAACCTCAGGCGGACTGGTTCGACTAGGTAGCAGCCTCGCCCTCCGCAACCTACTCCTAGCACCTCGAATCAGCCTTCAGGACCCACTCATCAAGGCCCTTCACCTACAGATAGTATCCATGAGCCTATCTACCCTCCTGTAACTGTTCCTCCTAGCCTTAACCATCTCGGAGCTATCTCGCATGGCCATTACCCCTCTGATCAGATACCGTTTCTGGCTCCCCCTCCTGGAGTATTTTTAGTACTTGTTATGGTACCTTATCTCTTCATAACATGACCCTAGGGATCCCAATATGGTACATTGATCCCCCAACCACTATCCCACTTGGTCAGCCCAATCCTTATCTTGCTTTGACCCCAGTCCAATCAGTCACCATGACCCCTCCCTTTACTTTCGTGCCTCAACCACCTCAACAGGAACCTACTCCTGTTGCGAAAGCTTCGAGTGAGGGGGGAAAAGCTTGCAAGAAGGCACCTAAAGACAAGGCTTCCCAGACAACCTGGGCTCCTCCTCAGCCTCCAAAGCGTACCCCCCCCGTGTGCTTTGTGTGATGTTGTTGGTCATGCCACCCATCATTGTCCTGAATTTCCTCGCATCAAGTCCATGGTTAATGTCGCGTTTCCTGAGTCTAAGGTCCCTGAAGACTGCAGCCAAGAACCCCAAGACTGTTCACACCAACCACCCCTTTGCTTTGTGTGATATCCATGGACATTATACTTATCTTTTTCCCCACCTCAAGCAATACCGTGCCTCTTTGGAAGTACTTCGGGAGTATGAGACTGAACAAAACTAGTCTGCCTCTCCCGCACTTGCACAGTATGCTTCAGGCCAACCTGAGGATACCTCTTCTCCCATTGACATTCCCCCTCCTAATGTCAAGATGATGGAGCCTTCGGCCAATATCCTCTACCTGTCATCATCTATGAGATCCTCAATGGAAGACCCCCTTGGGACTTCCCCTTATGTTTCGCCTGACCTCCCTTCAGCGATCACCTTGGGCTCAACATCGGTAGATCCCTTATCTGCTTACTCTTCCGTCACCCCCCGTGACGATGTGCATGTGAAACTTTCTTCTCATGATGATGAGTCAGGTAGCTTTGCTACGTCAGGTGGTTTTTCTTCCACCAGTCACCCAATATTCTTTTATGATGGTGACATTATGGAAGCAATTACAACCCCTGACTTTATCTATCCCCCCTTCATCAAAACCATACATTCGAACCACATACACCTTGTGGTCATTACATTGACACACAATGTTTTGGTAAGTGGGCACCCATATTTGAGAGTCCAAGAGAAGCAATTCTCCACCACCCTCATAGTGCATCTGGTCATGTCGACTCTAGTACCATCATTCTTCCCTATTTCAAAGAACCTCTAGAGTCTAATATCACTTCAAATCACTCTAGGGATGATCTCCCTTATCATTCCTTCCTCTTACATAAGCAACCTAGTCCCCTAGACATTGTTGTTGACCAAACTATGGGATTTCTAGGAGAGCACCAGTTCATTATCTCCAAATCCACTCTTTAGGATAGTGACACCATGTATGCCAACCCAAAAACTTAGTCCATTTGCTTCATATATGCGGTACCAAAAGAGATTGGTAATCCTCCATTCCCTTTCTCGATCTGCATAACCATAACGAAAAAAAATGGTGCACCACATCATAAAAATGTGTTTAGATTCCCCTTTTCTAAATACATTTTTTCATGACCACAACATGCTTGGGGGCACCTATGCCCCTCAACCATAAAAATCCCAGTTCTCAGCCAAAACAACATTGAAACCCCATTTCTTTGATAGGTCACACTTTTCAGGTAATTTCTTGGGATAGGTCATAGTTTTCTGCCTAGTACCTACTACCCAGGTCGCAGAACAGACCCCAAAAAGTGTGAACTGGCCTGTTCTTGGGCTCTGGGTGCCTAATCTAAAAATATAATCCCCTAAATTGAAAGAGTATGGTTAGGCCTCTTACTTGCAACTGATGGATCTAGATTCCAATGATCAGTTTGTCTGCAACGATCGCCACAAGATTTAAGGCCTTTTCTCCTCTCTACATTTACCATAGCTACACTTGAAAATGAATCAAATTGGAGGGAAAATGCCTTATTAAAAGAGAAACCCCATATTTTTCTTTAACTAGCTACGAACAAACTGTAGCTCGGATTGAAAAACTGTTAGCACCGTTGGAAAGCTCTCACTGAACTCTCAAATGGGTATCATTTATTTTTTTGTGATTTGATACTTCACCTGGACACATTTTTTCCAAGAAGGGTCACTTCACCAATCTTCAAAATTGAATTTCTTCACTTGCAACACTTGTACTTGGGGGACCACTTTGCCTTCATACTTGTCCATGCTCGTGTTGATTTTATTCATGAGTAACCATCTTGTACTCATGTTTTTATGGTCCCCATCGGGCCTGTTCTGTGTGGCAGCATCATCGAGTCGCCCTTGACCCGGTCGGGACCTTAGGACAGCTCCTTTTCCGTTTGGTATGGTGGCTCCGACTGGATTTAAAGGACTAGTTTCCTTATAACTAAATGGATTGGATTGGGTGGGTGGAAATGGGACTAAATTAACTAAAATAAAACTATCTAATCTAAGCTAAATACTGATAAAGAAATTCTAATACTAACCCGGGTAATAACATGTGAATACAACTTAAGATTGTTTCAATCCAACAATAACCATGAAAATGTATTATTAATCAAATTGAAATGTACAGAAACAAATAAAGGTAACTCTGTTTAAGAAATTAAACAGAGTTATAATAGCATATTGCATTCATCATTATATACCATTTACATGTAATTATGAAAAATAACGTTTCAATTATACTCAGAAATGATATACAAAAGAGAGCGTTGTGAGAACAAATACATATAAATGATAGCAATCTTAAAACGAATATCATACAACAACAGAAATCAACAGCAAACAGATAGAAATACCTTGTTCATCTTGATGACTTCCAAATGCAATCTGATACTCTATCCAGCAATTATAATGCAAAATCGAATTCTAAAGGTACAGAAATGCAACACTTCAAAGATAATTTCGCAGAAAAATCACCAGATGTGATCCTTTTCAAAAAATATATAAGACAATGGAGTACAGAAATGCAATCTCCAAGTCTCACAGTATTAAGATCCAGGACCCCTCTCTCTCTGCATGAGAGGGGTTTAAATACTACTTTAACTAGCTCTAAAAATAGTTTATTACAAAAATTAAGGATTCGATTCAATGACCGTCCTTTTCCTAGGCTAAAATACAATGAAATTAAAACTAAATTTATCTAGCTATAAACTTGATCTTTTCTCTTGCAGGCATCTAGCATAGTTTTGAGATGCGGTTAACCGACTTCAGAATTCAGCCGTCTTTAAAAGACAGAGTTGGCAAGCGTAGGAACAATTTCCCCTGTTGCCCCTCTCCGCTCTTGTGTAGACAGAGTAGTTTCTATTTTATCGATTTGACTTTTTGCAGTAATTTTCCTCTGTGCCAAACACGCTCTATATCTTTTTCTCTACTCAATATCAGATGATTTGAATTTGGTTAATGTTTTTTCATTTTATTTGACAGTTATTTCAAGTCTTTTCAACTCCTGACTTTTCTCAAGAAGAGCTTTGTGTTTCTCTGAGAACTCTTGACCTCCAACAGCTTCTTTGTTAATCTTCTAAAAGCTCTATAGAGGATAATTTCGACAAACTCACATACCTTATCTTGTGGTAGAAACTGTGTCAATTTTCCCCCTTGGATGTTCGAACTTGTGAACAGTGTCTAAAACATCCTTTTTTGGTACTGTCCACCCGTGCTTGTTTTTCTTCAATGGTTCATCTCTTTTGGTCCATTCCTATGTGCATTCTGAGAAATTTGCATATTCTCTGTCAAATTCTTTCATGAATTTCTCATTATAAGGCGCCTGTGGTTTTGGCAGCTTATACATTAATCTCACATCTTCTACGGTGAATGACCCAATTAGCTCTTCAGACTGAGTCTTGAATTGCATGTCTGAGATATCTGTGCTATCCAGCACCCATCTCACCATATCTGTATATGGGAGAATCCTTGGCCTTGCTGCAATTCTGTGCAGGAATGAGCAAGCCAAGTCTCTAAGGGTTGCTTCAGACGTATCCTTTGAACCGGCCGTAGCTGCAACTTTCAACACCATAGGGTTTTCATCCTCTAATAGATTATACATTCCTTCCCAAGTGGATATGCCCGCATCCTTGTTACAGGCGGTGTCTGCGTATAGCGAAGCCATTTCTTTGTTCTCAGAACTTGAGCTCTTCTCCTTCTTACCCATAATGTATAGTGGAAGCTTTGTATAGTGATCCGCTCCTTCGTGCCTGTGTTTTACGAATAAATGAGAGTAATGATAATAGAAAGGTGACGAGACTGTTTTGAATATGAACGTGGATGAAATATAATATTTAAATTATGAAACGACTTCCAATCTAAACACAATCTCTTTTCACATTAATAATCACTCCAATAATTTAATATAGTCATTAAAGCGCATAACGGATTTGACACATGGGAAGATTGCCTCGGGATAGCGCGCTTACGTGAATCTGTGACATTGCGATGTGCGATTTGCTGTGCAATATCGCAATATCGCAATGTCGCAATATCGCGATATGAAATCATCACAGTCATAAAACTTATCGCAAAAGCAGGAACTGCGTAATAGCGCAAAGCGCATATCGCAAAAATCATAAAAGCACATATCGCAAACGCGCAGAATCACAAAAAGCGCACAATCGCAAAATGAAATCATCGCAAAAGCGCAAAATCGCAAAAGCGCATAATAAATCAGAGCGTAAAAGATATTTGTTAATCATTTCTGTTTTCTGCGCTATGCGATCTGCGATCAATGCTTTTTGTATAGACCATTTTTGTTATGGATGCGTTATATCGTTTCAAGAGCAAATTTTATTATAATCTATCATAAACTTAATATTTTCGCAATATTCTCTCAAAGGGATTTTTGTAGGTTTATGATAGAAAATTTTATTTTCTAAAGGAAACAAATCCTAATTGATTTTTTTTGGATTTTAACTAAGGGTCCCCATTTTATTTAGTATTATTACTAATATTAACAAAAAAAAAGGGGAGGTTGTTGCTAGCCACAACGAGGTCCCCATCTTGAATGTATTCCGTATTAGCGACATCATCGAGTCGCCCTTGTTTAGAGCATCCGAGTTGATTCATCATCGCATCCATGGAGTCTATCCCGAGTCCTTTTGTATCCCGCTATAGTACTCCATCCTTCATTGCTTTGTTCCTCTCTCGTGCCACACATTTTTTCCTTCAGTCATACTGTCTCCTATCCCCTTCAGTATTATGTCAATAGGTGCCAGGTCATCCATTCCCTTTATGCTCTAACAAGGGAAGTCGTCAGCCCGCTACTCAGTACCCCCATTCCACAAGTATACCTGGTGTCAGTCTATCAGTCGCTCTACTATTATCCCTCGTGCCTTAGTTGAGGATCCCTTATTGCCCACCTATATTGGCGGACATCCTTCTATCGACATCAGCTTATTCATTCCAGAAGATAGGTCTAGAGGGCGGTGTACCTTGGTTCTAGCTTCCACTCTTGTTCCATGCCTCGGATCAAGAAAAGGGACTCTTTATTTCCCTTTGAATTGATTGTTTCTCAGCTCTAGCTCCTTACGGCATGATCGAGATTCGTATACTTGATGGTTCAGTGATGCAACAGATTGTACCAATGATTCTCGGGGGTGTGTGAGATGATTCAGACCTCATGAGGGGGTGGCCCTTCAGGTAGCCCCCCACATGCCTGAATGACCTCTCTATTGCAGCCTTGGATGCAGCTCCATAGACTTGATGTTTCTAGCATCAGTTGCTTTCATCGCCTTTTAGTTTGCATGTATCATTCAGATTTTCAGAGCCCTTTCTTGTTTTACAGGGCCTCTTTGGTTGTACTTATATCTCATGTACTAAGATATTATTGTATAAGTCCTAGCTGTTGTCCCAAGCAAAGTATGTATGTGGAATCCATTATCATGTCTTTATCTGGCCCATGTTTATGCCAACATGTACTATATAGTTCAGTACCTTTTTTACTGGATGCATTATTCTTTGTACTTTGTTATCTCAGCGGGCATAGGTATGCCTCCCCCGCCTCATGTTGAACAAGTACTCAATCAGAAAAGAGACTTGTCACACCTGTAAGTCTCGCCTCCTTAGGGTCTTGTCCTCTCATGCTTTACTCTACCTTATATATATCTCTCTCTCACTCCCCCTTCTGTGTTTAGTGATTGAGTTCCTACAACGTACTTCGGTCATACGATTAGCTCCTAACGCTCACACGCCAGGGGGAAATCTGTTACACCAATTTTTGGTCATCTAACCTGTTACTATTAGATGGACCAAAGAACACCATGTAAGACCAATTTTACCCTAGTAAAATTTCTTTCACTATGAAAAATAGCTTAGTAATCCATAATTTATTAAGTTGTTTATGGTCTAAATAGGAAACCCCATGAGGAAATATTGAATAAATCCCTATTTGTTTGATTTTCCTCAAGGGATAATTAATTAAACAATAATTTAATTAATATTCCTGGTCATATTTAACGCAAAACAAGAAAATTAATTAGATAAATCACTATTTATCTTATTATTTTCTAGGAATAATTATTTAAACATTATTTAAATAATATTCCTTGTTAAATTTTACTAAATCATTTATAAATAATTGAATAAATCACTATTTATTTAATTATTACTCAACCACATTCTTAAAATAATAAATAAATCATTTATTTATTTATTATTTACAAATAAAGGGATTTGACCAAATTCAAATACTTTTTCCCTCCAAAAAAAATAATAAAATATTCCATAAAAGTTGGATCTAGATTTGGTTAATAATATTTTAATTATGCACCAATATCTTTGCTAACTCAATATTTTGTTATAAATAGAAGGGTTTTTCCATTCATTCACTACCTTTTGTTGCCTAAAGGTCACTATGGATCTATACTTTTGGTCTGACTTTGATCCTCCATCATTGTCATATTTTTTCTATCTTTTTGCTTGTGAACTCCCCTTGAGTTCCATTTTTGTCTGCATTTTCTACACCATCAAGAGAGAGATATTTTAGATCTGAAGTGCTGAGGACATACAAGAACCCATCCCATTGAGGGGGACTGGTAACATCTTTCTATGTTCCCTTCCCAGGTGTCACAAATACAAAATTCTTTAAAAATATTCTTGTCTTGTCTATTGGATGCATGGAGCAACTCTTGCTTTTATTTGTTGTTTAATGTCTTTAACTGCATAGATCTAGTTTTTGTAGCATTTATCCTGGTCAACTAACTGCAGATCTAAATAAATTGGTAGCCATCTTTGATGTTAGGGTTGTTTGTTATGCACAACTAAAGTGAGTTTTTTTCGTACGCTTGCGATTCTAATTCACACTAACAACCGCCTCCAAAAGTCAAAGTCTATGATGTTTTCCATGTTTCATTGCTTAATAAGTATGTTAAAGAGGTTGATCATGTGATTGAATGGTTTTTATTGGAGCCAGAAGGAGAATTCCAGCTGGAACCATAGTGAATTTTGCAGAGAAATATGCTCATGCTCCAGAACCGAGCAATTGAGTAGCTTAAAGTGAAATGGAAGCACTTTTGCCTCGACGAAGCTACAGGGGAGATGACAGATCCGATGTGGGCTATGTATCATTCTCTATTCGCTGGTTGAGTGAATGTTTTGGTATATGTTTTTGGTACATGCTTTTGTATAATTTTTTGGTATATGTACATATGTATATGGATGTAAATACCACCATGAGTTGTGTTATAAAGCTCCAATAAACGGTATGGGTGTCATGTCATTATGATGTTATATTTTTCATGTAGTCGTGCTTGTTTTCTTCTCACCAGGTTGATCATTTTAAATACTGCAACGCGCTAAGTTATAAAGCTCTATGCGAAGTATGTTTTGATTTCAGCGGTCTTGTTGGTTGTAGGTGTCAAGGAACACTTAGGACGATGTTCCCTAAAGGGGGAGGGTTCTGTAACATCCCTGGTGAAAATTCCATGTAATAAAAGTTAATAAAGGAAAAATAATAACCAAGGTCATGGGATATGTATTCCAAGTTGAATGTTGGGCAAGAAATCCTAGTGTGGGTGTTTATATGATTTATTATGGCTATGGAAATTGGCAAAAGAAATGGCTAAGGCTTTGGAAAGGCAAAGAGGAATTTATTGGCATTTATTTATGAAAAATAATATAAATTAGGAGAAAAGGGAGGTGAAAGTTCACAGGTTGCATGTAAGGAGGAAAATGAAGGAAAATAATGGAAAATTGAAGAAATTAGAGGCCTCATTAATAAAAATGTTTATGAGGATCAATTCATAGGCTTTTGATCTGTTAAGTTTTGGAGCTCTCATTTTCTTTCTCTCTCTCTCTCATTGTCTCATACTCTTGGACACTTAGAGTTTTCTTGGAGCAATCTTGTAGGAGTGTGGCATACTTGGATTTTTGGAGCAAGAAGGCAAAGGAAGATCAAGAAAGCACAAGAGGACATCATGATTAGTAGCTACAATTTTTTTTTCTTACAGGTACCGATTTGAATGTATGATTTCTTCACTAGTTTTGGCATGCATGACATATGCATGTGATTATTGGTTTATGATCTGTCATTGGCATGGAGGATTTCCTAGATTTCTGGATATCCATGGTGTTGTGGGTTTTAATTTTGTTTTCTTGTGCCTTTGATTGTGGGTTGAGTTATTAGTTCCTAGAAGCCTTGGTTGGACAAATTATCTGGAAGACCTGTAGCAACTTGGGTTGAGTTACTAGTCTTATAAGCCTTGGTTGGAAAAATGCTCTGGACACCCTTGGTGGGTTGAGTTATAATTCCTCAAAGCTCTAGTTAGACAAACGCTCTGGAAGCTTGGTGACAGATTTGGGTTGATTTACTAGTCTTGGAAGCCCTGGTTGGAAAAAATTCTCTTGAGCCCTGGACAACTTGGGTAGAGACTTATCTGTTGATGGTTATTGATGTCCGACCGTGAGGTGGAATCACTGGATGAGGGTTGAGGTAGTTTGGCCTCTGGATTCCCTGGTTTGGTTTTTATTGATGTGTTTTATGAGATCCCACATTCATGCTTGGAATATAACATGAGGGTGACTAGATGAAGAGAGATTTGGCTCAACCATGTCTATGGTCGGGTGGTACGTGGAATTCCTAGACTTGGTTTCATTTTTCTTATTGAAATAATAGCTCTTTTCCTCTTATATTGTTGGGTAAATATTATTGTTATTATGTGGCTTATATGGCTGTTCTATGCTTGTCATTTATGTTGTTTATATTTTGGTTATGTCTATGTTTTATGATAGGGATGATGTATGGATATCATCATGTTTTGACTTGTAAATGAATTAACAATTAATTTATGACCTAATAGAGGATAATGCAGTTAATGTGATGAGGGAACAATGATTCTTAATGATTCTTAGTTAAGTATGAGACCCCTTATGCTCATATATATTGTTTAAACCTGTAGATTACATATGTGTGACATGTTTGACGAAATTACTATTCGCTAGTAGGGGTCCAGCCAAGTCCTTATTCAAGGGATTGAATTTACATCATTATTCCACTGTTATTTTTCATTTATGGAAGTGTCATGGAGTTTTGGGTAGTGGCTTGAGCCCTGGGCCTAAAAAACTGGCACAAAAATTGGGGTCGGAGGCACATAACTACCTGGGAAAGTCCCCAGTCACACGCATACCCATGTTGTGGGAGCAATTGGAGGGTCCTAGTCGCACTCATGTCCATGTCATGAGAGTGAATGGGAGATTGATGCTTTAAAAGGTGAGTTTGATTTAGGGTCTAGCCTCTTGGAAGGTTGGGATGGCTCCTAGGTGTCCTGTAGGAGGTGCATAAGGTCTGTGTTGTTGTGTTCTATCAATTCCATTTCCTTAACCGACACATAGGGAATTGAACCATATCATAGTAACTCTTTGTCACATGTTTACCGCAGTTGGATGGTTACTTGGGTAGATGTGGGAGGAGGGTGTTACAAGTACTATTAATTTTCAAAGGGAGTCTGATTCTCCTCTCACATTGAAATAAGCCATGTATGTTCCGGGTTTGAAGAAGAATTTAGTTTCAGTTGATATGTTGTAAGATCATGGCTACGATGTGATTTTTAAAAAAGGAAATGTGTACCTTCGTCACATAGCCATGAGACATGTGAAGAAGATCAAGGTTCAAGTAAAGAAACTCTACAAATCAGATGTAGAATATTGTTCTTCCTTGAGCACGAAAGCAAAGAAGGTGCAGAGCCGAGACATTGGTGAGTTATGGCATAGAATATTAGGCCATCTACACCATAGAGCTTTGAAGATCATGCAACAGATTTCTACAGGACTTCCCAAGCATGCACTTGAGCAGTCTGATGCATGCAAAGGGTGTCCCTATAATACTAGTGTATACCGTTATTGTTATTGTTACTATAGCCCCCTTATTGTTATTTTTGTGCCCATGTAGTCCCCATATTTTTATTATTGTTCCCCATCGAATACCACTATTATTATTTTTGTGCCCTTGCATTATCATTGTTATGTAGCCTCTGATTATATTGTGACCCCTTAGACTCGTATATATAGAAAGTAGGTTTTTTCATTTGTATTATCCAAGAATTTTTCATTTATGTAATGTAAAGGAGGTTTCCCCCTCGAAGAGGTTTATTTATAATTCGTTGATCTATCTTTTCTTCTATTTTGTGAGTTGGTTGCATAACATTTGGTATGAGAGCTTTGGATTCTAGGGTTTTTCTTCTTCAAACATGTTAGCTTGGAATTTTCACTATAAATTTTTTTCTACGAAGTTTCAGAAGATGAAATTGAAGAGTTGAAATACTGGTGAACCTTGTGTATGAATTTCAGATCTTGGTTCGCTATATTTTTGAAGATATGATCTGAGGAAGTTAGGGATTTTGCAAGCTACAAAATTTCATCTCAAACAGGTGACCGAGGAAAAATCGTCATAACTTTTGTTTCAGGCAAAGGATTTGATTTTGTAAAAAGTGGCCAAAAGTACATGGAATTTTTTTTTTCGTGTATTAATTTCAGGGTCGAAGGTCGAAACAGTGACATGTGGCACACTGTACAAGTTTTCTCTACTGAATCGATCCATAATTAGGTCATTGTGGGAGATTGGGCAAAAATTTATCTTGAAGAATAAAAATTAGGTCTGACCTATGGCATTGGAAAGAAGACTCATAGGCATAATACAAGACCAAAGTTTAAATATTGTGGATCCTAAATCACAGAGATACATCAGGGTCAATATCAAGCTCCTCAAAAGTAAGAAAAATGTGTGTATTTTTTTTTTAAATTGCATAACTTTTGTTTGAAAAATCAGTTTGAAGTGATTCCAAGGGCATATTGAAGAATTGAGATCAGTATTGGCTTCCAAAATGCCTCCCAAAAATAATTCCACACCCATTAAGCGTTGAGAAAGCTCTATTATGATGCATGAAAATGAAGAAATGCAACATTCTATATCAAAATTACGAGACCAAGTGCAACAAATTTCACTTTCGCAAAGAGTAAAACAAAATGAAATGGAAGCTAATATGGATGGTTTGAAGAAATATACGGCTGGTTTGAATAATGTAGTGAAATCTAAGATCGATGGTATTGAAGAAAAACTGAAAGGAAACATGGAAGACATGAAGAATGGTCTAAAAGCAGACATGGAAGGTTTGAGTGAAGTTTTGAAAAAGTTGCTGCAAGAAATGATTTCTAATGGAAAAAAGGTAGTAGATGAAACTCATGATGAGAAAAAAAATGTTAATCATGATTTCATATACTCTAATTTTGTATTTAAGACCCACCATATTCCTAATATCGATATGAGGAAGTTTGATGGCAAGGATCCGGTAACATGGATACTACAAATGGAGAAATATTTTGATCTCCACAATGTGCAAAACACACAAAAGGTATGCATTGAAACTTTATATTTAGAACCCAATCAGTTTGTATGGTATCAATGGCTTTGTTCTCGTAAACCACTTGCCACTTCGTTAATATTTATGGAGGAAATTATAACACATTATGAGGATATAAAAAGCAACACCTTCTTTATCCAATTGATAAATCACAAACAAAAGGGTTCAATGGTGGAACACATTGAGGAATTTAAAAAATTGAATATAAGGGTAAATGATATTCTAGAGGAGCATAGGATTAATGTATTCATAGGGACTTTAAAGGATAACATCCAACATGAGGTTCACCTTTGGGAACCTGATTCATTGGTGAAGACATTCATGTTGGCAAGAAAAATTGAAAGAAAAAATATGGCAACAAGGAATCCTACCATTCACAACTATAAAGATGGAAGTGTTGCTGCTCCTATCCTTCCACAATGTACAAGGCTGACAATACAAAAATTGGAAGAAAAAAGATCAAAATGGATTTGTTACAGTTGTGATAGAAAATATACTAAAGGTCACAAGTGTGCTGAGAATAAATTATTTTACATAGATTGTGAAGAGGAGGAAGAAAATGAACATGAAACTTCAAAAGAAGAGGATATACACCAGGAACCGACCTTAGAGAATGAAGAAATGAATCTGACCATATATTGTAATGCATTAGTAGGAATTACCACTCCTAAAACTCTCAAGATAGAAGGACATGTCAAGAAGAAAAAGGTAGCAATGTTGATTGATTCAACTAGTACCCATAATTTTATTCATTGTAAGATAGCTATGGAATTGAATTTCTTCCTATATCCAACATGAAAGTGTCAAGTGATGGTTGAAAAATGAGGAACTATAAATTTCTATGGAAAGTGGCATAATATCAAGATAACCATGGGGGAATATTTATTGAATATTACAATGCTTTCCATTCCAATGGGTGGTGCTGATGTTGTACTAGGTGTTCAATTGTTACAATCTTTGGGTATGATAACTTTTAATTTTCAATAATGTTTCTTGAATTTTTTTTGGGAAAGAAAGGAAGTTGAATTAATGGTTATAAGAGGGAAACCAAGAAATATAGTAAGCTCTAATGAAATGACAAATCTTCTAAAGAAAGAACAACGAGTTGTAATTGCACAATTATTCCCACTAAAGTTTCAAACATAGAAATCATCTATTTATCTAGATCTCCAAAAAGTCTTGGACAATCATTCCAAGGCATTTGAGACTCCCGAAGGCCTCCCACCTATTTTTTATCATGATCATGATATTCATTTGATTCCAGGAAGTGCTCCTCCAAACATCAGGCCTTACATATATCCGTACGCCCAAAAGAGAGAAATTGAACATATGATTCAACCCAGTCAAAGTTCTTTCTCTCCTCCAGTAGTATTGGTGCACAAGAAGGATAAATCAGGCACATGTGTCTAAATGATAGGGAGCTCAACAAGCTCACTATTAAAGATAAATTTCCCATTCCTGTCATTAATGAATTATTGAATGAATTAAATGGAGAAATTTACTTCACCAAGTTGGATCTCCATTTAGGATATCATTAAATTAGAATGAATACTGAAGAAATTTCGAAAACAACATTTAGAACTCATGAGGGTCATTGTGAATTTTTGATCATGACTTTTGGCCTTACCAATGCACCTTCTACATTTCAAGGGTTTATGAATTCCATTTTCAAACCCTTACTTAGAAAATTTGTGTTAGTATTTTTTTGATGATATACTTATCTACAAAAAGTCCTGGAAGGATCATGTTCAACATGTTGATAGGGTGTTCAAACTATTGGAGGAGAAACAATTATATGCAAAAACCTCCAAATGTTTCTTTGGAGTAAATGAGGTGGAATATTTGGGTCATATCGTATCTCATGTGGGCGTTAAGGTAGACCCTAACAAAATTAAAGCCATTAAGGAATGGAAAATACCCACAACCATAAAGCATTTACGAGGATTTCTTGAGTTAACAAGGTATTATCGCAAGTTTGTTAGGAATTATGGGATAATAGTAGCACCACTAAAAAAATTACTGAAGAAAGATGCATTTTCTTGGACTCCAGAAGCAACTAAGGCCTTTTAACATCTTAAAGAGGTAATGTGCCAAGCACTGTTCTTAGTTACACCAGAATTCACAACAACATTTATTGTGGAATTTGATGCCTTAGGAAATGTAATTGGTGTTGTTTTAATGAAAGAAGGAAGACCCATTGCTTTTGAAAGTTTTCCAATCAAAGGAAAGTATTTACAGAAACCTATTTATGAGAAGGAAATGTTGGCAATACTACATGCACTAAAGAAATGGTGACCTTACCTAATGGGAAGACACTTAAAAGTAAAAGAAAAGCATGATAGTCTTAAATAATTTTTGGAACAAAGACTATCTTCAAAAGAGCAACAAAAATGGGTCACAAAGATGTTGGGTTATGACTTTAATATCATATATAAAAAGGGAAGATAAATGTTGTTGCAGATGCACTCTCAAGAAAGGATGAGGATGCAGAAACATTGATTTGTGCCATTTCTATTATCCAACTAGATTGGATAACTGAAGAAATGGAGGAATGGAAGAATGATGGAGAAGTGTGGACACTCATTCAAAAGTTGAAGCAAGATCCCAATACATATGATACATTTAGGTGGAAAAATGACTCCTTATGGTTCAAAGATTGCTTATTATTTGTAATAATTCCCAACTAAAACAAAATATTCTTTTGTAATTGCACACCTATCCCTTAGGAGGATACTCATGATTTTTAAAAACTTACCATAGGGTCAAGAAAGAATTTTTTTGGGATGGCCTTAAATTTTATATTCAAAATTTTGTGGCAGAATGTTTAGTCTACCAACAAAATAAAGTTGAGACAATTAAGACCCCGGGCCTGATACAAACATTATCCATTCCAAGTCAACATTGGGAGGAGGTTTCAATGGATTTAATCATAGGTTTACCCAAGTCCAAAGGAAAGAGTGTCATCATGGTGGTAGTTAATAGAATTACCAAGTATACACACTTTTGTGCATTATCTCATTCATTTAAATCCATTACAGTTGCTACTGCTTTTATGGAAACAATTCAAAATCTACATGGAAACCCAATGATTATTGTAAGCGACAGAGATCCCATTTTCAATGAGAATTTTTGGATGCTTTTGTTCTTGGGGTACTCAAATAGCTCATAGCTCATCTTATCATCCTCAATCTGATGGGAAAACTGAGATAATGACCAAATGTTTGGAAGGATATCTTCGGTTCATTGTATATGATAAAAAACACAATGGGTCAAGTGGTAACCTCTGGCTGAGTGGTGGTATAACACTTCCTTCCAAATTGCAGCAAAAAAACCCCCATTTATGACACTTTATGGATATCATCCACCATCTATTACATCATATTTAAGAGAAAATTCTAAGGTTAAAGCAATGGAAGATCACATCAAGCATCAACAACAAGTTCTCCAACTCTTAAAGGATAACCTAAATTGGCGCAAAATCGAATGAAACAATAGACATATCAACATCGCAATGAAAGAAGTTTTGATGTAGGCGACTGGTTATTTTACGGCTACAACCATACAAACAAATATCCCTCAAGCAAGATTTGAAGGATAATAAATTATCACCAAAGTTCTATGGTCCTTACAAGGTGTTTCAAAATATTGGTACTATGGCATACAAATTGGAGCTTCCTGCATCTTCTCTTGTGCACCCAATTTTCCATGTTTCATGCTTAAAGAAGGTTATAGGTGACAAACTCCTAGGTCAAACAATACTTCTAAAAATTGACAAGGAAGGGAAAATCATATTGGAACCTGAATCAGTCATGGAAAAAATAACTCGAAATCTACGGAATCGATCAATTTCAGAGTATCTGATCAAGTGGAAGAACTTGCCCACTAAAGATTCCATATGGGAGGATGATAATTTTATACAGAAGCATCTAGAACTACTCAGGCATTGAGGAAAACAATTTTTTTAAGGAGAGGGGCATGTTAGGTCCCTATAATACTACTGTAGCCCCTTATTGTTATTGTTGTTCCCATGTAGTCCCCATATTGTTATTATTGTGCCCCATAGAAGCCCACTATTGTTATTTTTGTGCCCTTACATTATTATTTTTATGTAGGCTCTAATTATATTGTGACCCCTTAAACTCCTATATATGGAAAGTATATTTTTTCATTTGTATTATCCAAGAATTGTTAATTTATGTAATGTAAAGGAGGTTTCCTCCTCAAAGAGGTTGATTTCTAAGTCGTTGATATATCATTTCTTCTATTTTGTGAGCTGGTTGCATAACATAAAGACAGTCGAGCACAATCGATCCTTGAAAGAGTTCACTCAGATGTGTGTGGAACATTCTTGACAACACCCATGACCAAGCAGATGTATTATGTGATTTTTTAGATTATTTTTCACACAAGTGTTCGATATTCTTCATGTAGAAGAAGGACGAGACGTTCTCAAAATTTTGTGAGTTTAAAGCACTTGTTGAGAAAGACACATGAAAGAAAGTGAAGGCTCTCAAGAGAGAAAATGGTGGAGAATATGCGTCGAATGAATTCAAGAAATTTTGTGCATCAGAAGACATTCGATGGGAGTTGGTAGCACCCTATAACCCACAACAAAATGGGGTTGTAGAAATAAAGGAAAGAAGCATTGTGGGAGCTGCATGAAAGATATCACATTATCAAGGCATACTGTTGCACTTGTGGGCGGAACCACGCAAAAAAATAATATATGTGCATAATAGAAGTCCTCATCGGATTCTTGGGATGAGTACACTGGAGGAAGCTTTTTCAGGTAAGAAACTAGATGTGACACACTTCAAAATATTTGGTTCATCAGTTTACTATCATGTTTCCAAGTGTGGCTAATTGGACCGTTCAATGGTCAGTTTGATGTAACTATTGCAAACCACTTGGGGTTGGAAGTTAGCCCTTTCAACCAGAGAGGGCTCTCTCAAGAAAAAATTAAGATATTCAAGAAACAAGATTATAATGAAGATGGCTAACTCTTATACGTTTTTAGATTATTTTTGTAGGTGGAAGATGAGTGACGAATACCATTGGGCATGGAGTCAGCATGGAAATTCAATTACAAATGAGTATTATTCATGGAAACTAAGGCACATGAGCTTTTACACTAACTCTAACAACTAATGTACTACATAAAGGAAGTTGGAGCATAAGATTTTATGAATTACAAGTAATCATGTGTAATATCCCAAAATAGGAAAAGACAAAAATACATAACACAATAGCTGGAAACTACAACAATATGAGAATAAAATTAATACACCATCAAAATAGACAGAAAAATTGAGTCATTTTATTAATAAGGAGGTGAAAATACAAGTACAAAAATGCTAAAAAATAGCAATACTCAAGCCGATAGAGATGGATAGAGTGACCCTCAAGTCCTCTCAATGAAAGCACTATGTAACTGCTGATTTGCTGGAGGCCATACTATGTTGTCCCTACTGGAAATGCTGGAAACATAACTACTGGCTGAGAAGGGATGAGTAGATCAGGCTGTTCCATAGCTTAGAAAATGTTAGGATTTGGAATCCAGAATCTATGATGAAAACCAAGAATAACCCAGAAATGATTTCTAGATTGGCTCACTTAGGAAAATCACCCTCCTAGGGCTTGCACTACATAATTGATGGGTATGAAGATCTATGGAATGAACTAAAGATAATAGGGCTACAATAATACACAATCATATCAATGCATGAAGGGTTGATCCCTTGTCCTGATTCCCAAGCTAGAAGCTTGAGATCTAGCTCCTCCTTTCTCCTGTCAAGATGCAACTGCTGAACTGCACAACTACTAGGTAAAAACTGTGTTTTCAAGAGGGCTAGTGCTGTAGCCTGATGCTAGATGTTGAAATACTACTCAAAATGGATGGAAATGATCCCACTAAAGTGAGGGTATGATCCCTCACAGGATCCCAAGCTAAAATACTTGGAACTTCACTCCTCCTCTGACCCTACACTTCTGGAATCTCTAATTCCTGCAGGAACTGTTGCTGCATGGAGGTGTAGAATGATGGCCTGATGCTGGATGTCACAATTATGCTCCTGAAAGACTGAAATGGATGCACAAGGTTAAGGGTTGATCCCTCAATAGGTTTCATAGATGAAATGCTAAGAACTACCTTCCTCCTCTCAAACCCTAAGGCAGGAATGCATAATTCCTGAAGCTGTAAGTGCTGTAGAGAGGGAATGAATGTGGCACCAATTCCAGATGATGAATGGATGCTCAAAGAAACCTTTCCAGAGTAGGCAATCGAAGTCCCCCGTGGATAAGGGTGGGATCTCTGCTCGAAGACACCCGTGTGCTAAACAACACAACAGACTTAGTTAAATAGCCGAAGCATGCAAAGAAATGTCTAAATGACAAAACAATATCAAAATCCAGAATGAATTCTATGGCTTCCATCACCTTCCTTTTATGCTTTGTGAGCCTCCCCTAGCCTTGGCCCACCTCATTATTGCATTGCACATGTGGCCACTAGCCTTCATGAAGACTGTGCTGTCTCCCGATGATCTCCATCATTTTTTTATTTACTCTCCACTCCCTCCATCATGTGTGAATTTAATGCACTACTTCCTCCATCACTTCATCATTATTTCTCCATGATATTACTTTTATTCCTCCACTATCTCCATCATATTCCTCATTATTTCTCTATGATCTCCACTCTTCCTTCATTATTAAGCTGCTCCACTACTCCATAATGCTGATCCACTATCTAACTAACCCACATACACACAACATAAGTGTATTTTATTCATCTAAGGGGTTTATGGGTCCCTCTACCCTTTTATTTACTTAACTAATTAATAAAAGTAAGAACTCTAATATTCCAGTTAACTGATGGAAAATTTGGAATATTATAGTTCTCCCCGCCAAAAAGTTGCTTGTCCTCAAGCTACTGCAAAAGTAGATGCTACATAAATCCATCTCCCTCCAAATGGCATCCTCATATGGAAAGTTTACCCATCTTCTCCAATGTGTCACGAATGCCCAGCTCCAAATCTGCCTCCGTAGAATGTCTAGAATGGCCTCAAACTATGTAATTAGATGCCTCTCCTCATCAATGAATCCCAAAGTGGAAACCATATGTTGTCCAAGAGCCTCCACTCTACATGAGATATATGAAGTGTAGTGGTTCCTTCCCCAAGTGGAAAGTCCCAACTCATAAACCATCTCTCCAACCCATGCTACATGGAGTAGGTTGTGCCTCTCCATGCTCCCATCCTTGGCCCTGTTGGCCCTACTTGCTCCAAGCATCATCTCAACACTGTACAAAATAGGAAATAGAGACATATGGGTTGACATGTAAAATGTCAGACCATAATATCCCAATAGCAACCACCGCAGCAATGCCTCTTGCTTCCATTCCACCTAATCATCATACCAAGTATGGTGGCCATACTCTCGTAACAGAAGCCAATGCAGCAAGGCCTCCTGTTTCCATCCTACATCATCATCATGCAAGGTATGGAAGAATATCAGCCCATATTTTCCCAAGAGTAACCAAAGTAGCAATGACTCTTGCTACCACCCCACATCATCATAATGTAAAACATGAAGCAATGATATACTGATGAACATGTAGAGTTTCACACCAGACCAACATAACCATGCTTCTTGCTGCCACATCATATGAGTGCCATGCAATGTCCCAAAAAATAATTCACCCATTGACATATGATTAATGTCATGTGATGGAAAAACTCTCTCAAAAGTAACTAGCGCAGCCATGCCTCATGTTGTTGCATCACACTAGTACTATACAAGGCATGGATCATAGAAAGGTGAAATGTCGAGTGGTAGCCATACTCACCCAAAAGCATCTAGCGCAACTATGCTTCTTGCTACCACGTGTCATAGATCTGCAAGAAGTTCTTCAACCAATCACACATCATCCTCATCCATCCATCTAACTGTGGGTGATGACTCATATCATTCTCTAGCTTGGTATCCCTCCAATGGAGAATACCATCCTCCACAACCTGATGACAATATTTGCACTCCATGATATGCCGAAGTGCATCCTCCTTGAGGTCTCTCCTTGAGAACCTCTCACCAATGGCCCGATAGAACCTATGAGGTTCTGAATATGTTGTATGAAGAAACTTATATTTGAGTTGTGAGATGCTCATCAAGAAGGATCTATCTTGATAATGGAAGATTTTATCCATCAAAATATGTCTACCATCTACCATCTTCCCATCCAATGCTTCATAAATGAAGTTATGATCATAATGCTCAAGGAATAATTGGGCCGCCAAATCATCACTACTCCTCAGTGACAACGTTGCTGATCTCCATGACTATGCATCTACTACCACATGGCCCTCTTCATACACAATGATGAACTCATAGTCATGCATTGTACTGATCCACCATTGCTGCCTCTTCTACAACTACTGCTCCTCCTAAAAAAGATGTCGGAGACCATGGTGGTTGGTATTCACCCGAAATCTACTGTCAGCCAAAAACTGCCAAAATTGACCAATGCATGCTTAATGGCCAATATATCTTTGTTGTAAATAGAATACGAAAATAACCTTCGATTCTCAAAAGCTATTGTATAGCTTCCCTGCATTAGGAATATGCTCATCCCATCCTCTGAAACTTCACACTCCAACACAAAATGTTGTGTGCATCTCAACAATGTAAAACCAGGATGGCTATACATCTCCTTCTTGAACAAGTCAGGGGTCCTCTATGTAGTGATAGTCTGATGCTCCAAATCAACAAGGTGCTCTAACCCTTGGTCATGCAATTGCCCTGATGGCATGGTCCCACAAATCTCAAGCTGAGGTACTAAAATAATATGGGGTGGAAATGTTTGCAAACCTTGGATCAGCTAATACTTGGGAACATCTTGCAAAGCTAAAAGAGTTCCTCCAACCGGTGCAATTTCTTCTCCAACTGCTGGTGATGGTGATGGATACTCCTCTACTGCTACACCAACACTGGTACTTGCCTCCTCTTCCTCATGCATATCCTGAATCATGCATGGGACTCTCGATGTCAAGTGCTCAGGACCATCTTGCAAAGATGCAAGTGCTCCTCCTACTGATGTAAATACTTCTACAGTTGGTGGTGGTGGTAGTTGCTCTTTTCCCAAAGTGATAGTGCTGACATCTTCTCGTTGCTCCTCATATGATTTCTCATCAATGTCAGAAAATGTCTCTATGGAAAGTTCTTCCAATTTTCTTCTTTCAAACCTATTTACCATCCTTTGAGTGAAGTCTACATATACAGTCACCCTTGCATGCTTCATATGGCTAAACCACCAATAAATTTCTTCACCCTCAAGGTGTAGTGCTGCAATCTCAATGGACTTCTTTTTCACTACTGGGTGTAGCTGGAAGAAATAATCTAACTCCTTCATCCAAGATTTTTTTGTGCTTGTGGATGACCCATAATATATAGGCATGAAAAATCTATTTGGAATGTGCCCTCTTCTTCTATTGCTATTGTGGGGTCTCCGGTTTTCTTTAATCTGGAAAAAATGTTGGAGAGTCAGATTCTCCTTGAATGCTCTAGACTAAGATTTGTACTCTGCAAGATAATTACTCAGAGTCTCATGCTCCAAGTATCCTCCATATCCATGTGTTGGCAATATGATGCAGAGTGTTGTCCTTGATGGCAACCCACTTAATGCAGATGAAGACATGAGATTGTTGGCATGTGTTGTCCTTGATGGCAATCCACCTGATGAAGTTATTCTTGACTTGATGGACTTGGTAAATGATGTAAATCTGATGTGATATGATGTTTGTTGGCAATATGATGCAGAGTGTTGTCCTTGATGGCAACCCACTTGATAGAGTGTTGTCCTTGAATGGCAACCCACTTGATGAAGATGATGGCAACCTACTTGATGAAGTTGTGCTTGATGGAATATGTCTTGATGATCTTGTTAAATGATGTAAATCTGATGTATCTACAGTGAGTACAGAAGGTAATGAAGAAAGAAATTCAGTATGTGCTAGATCTATGATGAAAAGAGTATGTTTCAAGGCATACGCGGATTTGTCTAGGAGAAGTCGCGTATGCACGCGGGAAACAACGTGCCAAGTCGCGTATGGGAAAAAGCGCTCATAAAGTGCAAAACCAGGGGTAACCACCATGGTATTGACCCATTGTATTGGGTAATGATTCGTCTAAATGACCCCGTCCAAGAATACCATCGGAAGTAATGTGGTTTTGGCTCATGGTATTGAAAAAGGGTAAACCTATATAAAGAGAAGAAATTCATTGTGCAAATCATGAGTGTGGGTGCAAGATGTATGAGCTTGAATGAATACTTCTCTGTGAAGTATATCTGTATGGAAAGGGTAAAGGTTTGATGATAGATCTGAATCTATGATGCACCTATGAAGAAATGATGAAGCGGGATATCTAGATTTGAAATGTATTTGTATCTACTAGATCTGTTTATGGAGTGATTAGATCTGTGATGAGGCGAACATCTGTCTGAAGTAAAGGGTTGAATCTGAACTGAATATCTGATCTAAAGAAGTATGCAGCTCTGAAATGGTTGAAGATCCATACGCTAGTTCGTCGCAGAGGAAGCGCGTATATACGCGGCTTCGCTGAAGAGAAAGCGCGTATGCGCAATGAAATTGGATCTGTAATATGTACAGAAGTATACACTGGTTTATGTGAACGGAAGCACGTATATACGTGACATCAGTGAAAGGAAAGCGCGTATGCAAACTAGGGTTTGCTAAAGTCTGTGGTAAGAAATGTCTGATCTGTTCTGCTGGTTTACTGATATCTGTCAGTGAGTTATATGTATCTGTTTCATGGTTGACTGTGCTTAAAAGTATGGAGTGGGTCCTGTCTGAAAATCTGATGAAACGTGGCCTACAAGTTGTGCTCTTTTGAAGTTGTTGGATCCAGTGTGAAAATTGATGAAACGTGGTCCAAGGTGGTGCTGAGGGTTGTAGCCTTCAGTCAGGGGGTCGTAGCTCCCTTCCAGGTGAGGCTGGTAAACGAGATCGGGGGGTCGTAGCTCCCTTCCAGGAGAGGCTGGTAAACGAGTCGGGGGGTTGGAGCTCCCTTCCAGGAGAGGATGGTAAACGAGCGCAGGTGGGTGCCTGCGTGCTGGTCAAGTCTGCGCCAGCACATATGTTGTAAGATGTTTTCTCTATAATAAAATATTGAAGGCTGAGCAACTGTAGCGGTGGTTTTCTTCCGACTTGGGTTTCCACCTAAAAATCCTGGTGTTCATGTGTGATGCTTTGTGTGATGGTTTATTCTGTTCTTACTGCACATGTTTACTGTTTATAGAACATCTAATGAATGAATGATGGAATGATATAAGTAAAGAACTAATGGCATAATTAGATCTCTATGTATACGCGAGTTTTATGAAGGATATCCGCGTGTATACGCTAGTTGGCTTTAGCAAAGTAGCGTATGGGTTTTAAAGGAATGAAAAAGTAAAAAGTTTGAATATGCAGTAAATACTGATTCACCCCCCCCTCTCAGTATTTTTCCGAACAATTGGTATCAGAGCGGGTCCTTGTGCAGAAGCTTGATCGCTTGAAGGAGATCCGTCACAATGGGAAGTCAAGAAGGAGTGATGTCTATAAAGCCACCTTTATTCAATGGAAGCAATCTGATATTCTGGAAGGTACGAACAAAAGCATATCTGCAAAGTCTTGGTGCAGAAGTATGGGCAATCGTGGAAGAAGGCTATCAATATCCGGCAAGTATTCCTACTGATGCGGCTGAAAGGAAGAAGTATGAAATCAATGCCAAAGAAGTGAATGTCTTATTAGGAAGCATGTCTGAATCAGAATTTGCTAAAGTGATGCAGCTACATTCAGCAAAAGAAATATGGGACAAAATCATTCTAAGCTATGAAGGAGACACAAAGGTAAAAAGTGCAAAACTCCAAGCTCTTAGAATTGAATATGAAAATTTGAAGATGCATAGTGATGAAAGTGTTGCCAGTTTCTTTCTTCGTCTAGATGATATTGTAAATCGGATGAGAAATTTGGGTGAAACCATAACCGATACTACTCTGGTGGAAAAAGTCTTAAGATCCTTGACTTCAAATTTTGACTCTAAAGTTTCAGCTATTGAAGAAAGGAAAGATCTGCAAACTCTTACTATTGTTCAATTACATGGTATTCTGACTGCTTTTGAAATGAGACAAGGAGGTCCTTCTCAAATCAGAGAAGCTGCTTTTAAGGTATCTGCAAAAGGAAAAGAAAAGGAAGTTGTCAAAGAATCCAACTATATATCCGAAGAAGAAGAAGCAAATTTCGTGAGAAAACTCCAACTAGGTACTGGAAGATTCAAAGGTAAGCTTCCCTTCAAATGTTTTGAGTGTGGAAAATTTGGTCACTATGCTGCTAAATGTCCTTATAGAGAAAAACATGGTAAAGGGAAACAATTTGAAAAGAGGAAGAGTTTTTATGCAAATGAAGATGATGATGAAGTGTCCAGTGAAGATGAAGAATATTCTGACCATGATCTGAAAGTGCTCATGGAAAAGAAGCAAAAGAAGAAGGCTACTCGAAGCAAGCAGGTATCTCAGAAAACATGTATAGGAGAAATTGAAGAAGATGAATCAGATAGTGATTGGGGTCCTTGTAATCTTCTTTGTGCAAGCAATGGTGTAGATAGTGAAAGTAATGTTGTGGACCTAGAAGAAGATCAACAAAGATTATTTAATGAGAAGGAATCTGCCTACAATGAGATGATCTCTAAAATGAATGGACAGATAGAAACAATGAAGGGACAGATAGAAATACATCAAAGACTGCAGGATGAAGTAACCAATCGAAGTGAAAGCCTTGAAGCTGAAATCATCTCCCTTAAAGAAGACCTGGATAAATCAAATAAGAAGAATGCAGGACTTGAAGCAGAAAACATATCTCTGAAAGTAAATCTCGAAGCATCAAATAAGAAGAATGAAGAACCTCTGTCATTTGAAAAGGAAGGACTTGAAGCAGAAATCATCTCTCTCAAAGAAGATCTGGAAAAATCAAATAAGAAGAATGAAGAGCTGCTACAAACATGTGAAGGAAACGAAAATTGGTTGAAGGAAGAAGTTTTAAAATTGAATGATCAAGTAAAAGAAGGAAAAATGGTCGAAGAAAGCATGAAGAAGCAATGCCAAGGCTTGGAGGTTGAGGTAAACATTCTCAAAGGTAAATTAGAAGAAAAGGTTAAACTTTTGAGGTTTCAAGATAGTACTAAGTTTCTGGACAATATTCTTAGTAGTCAAAGGTCTCCTTCTATCAAACTTGGTCTTGGTTTTCATGAAACTGTTAAAGGAGAATCTAGTTCACAAGGAAGTGCTAAAGAATCAAAGGACATCAATGCAAAATCTGAAGTGTTGGAAGAAACAAAAGGTCAATCGACAATCATGAATTCTCAAAGGAAATCATTCAATAATGTTGAATTCTTTAAATGTCATAATCATGGACATGTTGCAGCCAATTGCAGAAGCAGATTGTTTCAGCCACAAACAAACAGATCCTACATAGAAAGGTACTCTAGTTTCTTCAAGGGATATTGTTTTTTATGTAACAAGTATGGACATAAAGCAGCTGATTGCAAAAGAAGGAAGATTAGAAATACTCATTATGATTCTTATGCTTACTTTTCTGGTCATGCAAGATGTTATGCCTGTAACAAATATGGACATGTGGAAAAAGAATGCAGGATGAATAGATCTGAGAAATTGGACAATTTCCAGCCCACAATAAGAAGTTTCAAGCAAAGCTGGAGAAAGAAGGAGGACCGGTCAGAAACGTAGGGAATATTGACCCTACTGCAATCATCAGCTTCTGAAGCTTACTTATCTTAATGACTGCAGAAGTGATGTGAGATACATTATGGAGCTTAGTAATGTATCGTCACAGGGGGAGCGATGTATGGTGATTCCCATGGTTGTTTTGGTGATTCTGGTTATATTTATTTCTGACAGTGCATCTGATGTGAAGAAGACAGGTACAAGAGGCATAAGTTCAGGGGGAGATGAAGGAAAGTGAAATTTTCAATGTGTCACTTTCCATACGCGGGTTAGATGAACTAAAGTCGCGTATACACGCGAGTTACAGCAGACACAGTCGCGTATGCATTGATGTTAAGATAATTGGTATGACAGCTGAAGAATCAGGAGCAGAGGTTCAGGGGGAGCATCAGTCTGACTGTTAATAACTGTGTTATTGACTCTGTATCTGCTTATTTCTCAGTTCTAAATGATAAATGACATGATATATGGTTTCTTATGATAAATTTTATGAATGAGCCTGGATTGCTTTTTAATAAAGAGTATTCGTTGCTGAGATGAAAGTCTTATAATTCAGAGATAAGGACAGATCATACAAAAATTGTTGCTGATGACTTGCTGATGAAGGTGTTCAGGTTGCACAAGTTAAGGAAGAGCATTGGTTCAGGGAGAGCAGTAGGTTGAATACTAATGATTGCATTGTTGGCACTATGACTGCTTATTCTTTGGTTATTGTGATACTCATGCTCAAATGATGATGACTTGGTACATGGTTTATTATGATGAGATTTTGAGCCCTGTTTGCTGAAAAGTATCTTTTGTGCTCACCCATGGATGAATTGGTAGTCGTTTGATTCAGAAATAAGAATAAGATCATGCAGAGTTTGTTAATATGGTTGAGATCTTCTCCCTACATATGTTACTTCATGTTAAATCTTAAAGATCATGGTGATTTTGGACCACATGGATGATTGCTTGACACATATGTGAAGATGTTGTTCTAGTATGATAATTTCTCTTGGAGAGAATGTGTTGATGCTGCAAAGAATCTAAAAGGCTTCTGGTTACTAATGTGCTTATGCTACAAACTGCTGGATGATGAAGACACAACTACACTAATCTATCTATCTGCGTATCTTATGGAAGCATTCAAATATCTCGTAAAGAAGTTGAACACCGTCTCTATCTTGCCTCACATAGGATCAGATCAGTTGAAATATAGAATATACAGACATCGCCAGATTCCGAAACATACCACGTATATACGCGAGTTCATGCACATAAAACCGCGTATGTATGATTGCTGACAAATTTCTGTTTGGGGTCAGCTCTCTTCAACACAGCTGCAGTGCTGTTTGGTATCTCTGGTATCTCTGGTGTTGTTCCAGCTCTTATAATACTGTTTCAATCTCTGATGTTTTAAAGATGCCTTGATGATTGGTTGAAAGTGTTCAGGATGCAAAATCTAAGGGGGAGCCTTAGTCACATGGAAAGGATGTTCGGATGCACATTTTCAGGGGGAGCCCTAGTATTGCTGAGTATAATGCATTGTTGGCATTATGATGTTTCTAAAATATGTTCTCTTTCTTGAGAACTTTCTGGTGTTGGTCATAAATGGTCATATTTGTAATTTGATGAAAGTATGTCTTCATGTCATCCATGATGTGAAACTTATTAATATAATTCAAAGTCCTAAGGACTTGTCAAAATTTGTAAGTCCCGTCTCCTGGTTGACATGAGTCAAATTTTTAAAACCCACTTGGTTGGGTAGTTGAATTGAAATGTGTAAACCCACTTGGTTGGGTATTTGAGTCTCATATGTAAATCCACTTGGTTGGATCTTTGATGTAAGTATGAGTCTTTGGTGATAAGAGAAACAAGAAGTTCAGTAGAGTCATGACACACTTAATAAATGCTTTAAAGATTCCATGAACTCGGGGAGTTTGGTCACTTCAATATACACGCCCATCTCCGAGAACGCTTCCTTGTACATGAGGAGAAAAGGAGAATTGGATTTTGATCCGCCCTTTGCCCTCGATGTCAAAGGGGGAGGAGTGACATGGTGTTTGAATGAAGATAATGGTGTCAAAGAATGAGAGAATAACATAAAGTCATTGTATTCTTAATGTACCTATCTGTTGTGGTGATCAAACACCATCATGGTTGCCATCAAGTCCAAAGGGGGAGATTGTTGGAAATATGATGCAGAAGTGTTGTCCTTGATGGCAACCCATTGAATGAAGATGAAGACATGCGACTGTTGACTTGTGTTGTCCTTGATGGCAATCCACCTGATGAAGTTATTCTTGACTTGATGGACTTGGTAAATGATGTAAATCTGATGTGATATGATGCTTCAGCACAGCAATATGATGTCAGTGTTGTCCTTGATGACAACCTATTGGAGAAGAGTGTTGTCCTTGAATGGCAACCTACTTGATGAAGATGATGACAACTTACTTGATGAAGTTGTGCTTGATAGAATATGTCTTGATGAACTAAATCTGATGTATCTACAGTGAGTACAGAAGGCAATGAAGAAAGGAATTCAGCATGTGCTAAATCTATGGTGAAAAGAGTATGTCTCAAGGCATACGCAGATCTGTCTAGGTTAAGTCGCGTATGCACGCGGTAAACAACGTTCCAAGTCGCGTATGGGCAAAAGCGCTCATAAAGTGCAAAACCAGGGGTAACCACCATGGTATCGACCCATTGTATTGGGTAATGATTCGTCTAAATGACCCCGTCCAGGAATACCATCGGAAGTAATGTGGTTTTGGCTCATGGTATTGAAAAAGGGTAAACCTATATAAGGAGAAGAAATTCATTGTGCAAATCATGAGAGTGGGTGCAAGATGTCTGAGCTTGAATAAATACTTCTCTCTGAAGGATATCTGAATGGAAAGGGTAACAGTTGAATGATAGATCTGAAAGCATGATGCACCTATGAAGAAATAATGAAGAAGTGAATCTAGATCTGAAATATATTTGTATTTGCTAGATCTGTTATGGAATGATTAGACCTGAGATGAGGCAAACATCTGTCTGAAGTAAAAGGGTTAAATCTGAACTGAATATCTTATCTGAAGAAGTATGCTGCTCTATAATGACTGAAGATATATACGCTAGTTTGGAACAGCAGAAGCGCGTATATACGCAGGTTTGGTAAAGCGAAAGCGCGTATCTACCCTGAAGTATAAATAGATGTATACGCTGGTTTATGTGAACGGAAGCGCGTGTATACGCGACATCAGTGAAAGAAAAGCGCGTATGAAAAGCTAGGGTTTGCTAAAATCTGAAGTATAAAATGTTTGATCTGTTCTGCTGTGTTACTGCTATCTGTCTGGGTTATCTGAATTGACAAGTATCTGTTGGTGATGTATGTTTGAGCTAGTGCGATGGAGTGGGTCCAGTCTGAAAATATTATGAAACGTGGCCTGCAAGTTGTGTCCTAAAGGAAGCTTTGGATCCAGTGTGAAAATTGATGAAACGTGGTCCATAGAGGTGCTGAGGGTTGTAGCCTTCAGTCAGGGGGTTGTAGCTCCCTTCCAGGTGAGGCTGGTAAACGAGAGCAGGGGGTCGTAGCTCCCTTCCGGGAGAGGCTGGTAAACGAGTCAGGGGGTTGGAGCTCCCTTCCAGGAGAGGCTGGTAAACGAGCGCAGGTGGGTGCCTGCGTGCTGGTCAAGTCTGCGCCAGCACATATGTTGTAAGATGTTTTCTCTATAATAAAATATTGAAGGCCGAGCAACTGCAGCGGTGGTTTTCTCCCGATTTGGGTTTCCACCTAAAAATCCTGGTGTTCATGTGTGATGCTTTGTGTGATGGTTTATTCTGTTCTTACTGCACATGTTTACTGTTTATAGATCATCTAATAAATGAATGATGGAATTATGTAAGTGAAGAACTAATGGCATAGTTAGATCTCTCGGTATACGCGAGTTTCATAAAGGATATCCACGTGTATACGCTAGTTGGCTTTAGCAAAGTAGCGTATGGGTTTTAGAGCATGAAAAGTGAGAAGATTTTGTATGCTCCAACATCATCTGACCCCCCCCCGTGATTTTCCGCCAAATTCATCTTGAGAGATGAATATTTGAATTTTTGAAGAAGAGTAATATGCTGGGGTCTGTCTTTGTAGACGAATCTTGCATTGGCACTTCCTCAGAGTAATTCTGTTCATCTATTAATTCATACTATAATAGTCCCAAATTGGCATTTCCCCACGCAATAGATCAGCAGAAATCTTATTCACATTTGTACAATGTATTATACTAAAAAATTGAAATTGGTTAACAATAATGTTTGCTTTTCCATGTAGTTGTTTTTTCCTCTCCTTCTTAACTTAGTACATGGATTTCATCTGGTTGCACACAAGTTCGGAATTGGTGAAAACTACAATTCCATTTGATCCATACTGCCTAACTGTTCCCAAGCCTTCTATCAATGCAATATAATATGCCTCGTTGTTTGTTGTTCTTCCCGGTATATCCATTTTCCTTTGGACGACCTTGCTAGTCGCAATATTGGTAAGCACATATGTAATCATTGCTTTCCCTAGATTGGGATAGCAAGAAACATCTATGCATAATGTCCATTTTTCAACCATATTTAGTGGGTTTTTTTTATCCTTGAAAAAAAAAATTCAATAAAAATATATTAAATTAACATTTATTGCAAATGCATGGGAGAAATAACACATGTGCATGAGATAAATGATATGTGCATGGTTTATCTTAAAGTTTTACTTAAAGTTTATGGTAGAATTCACATCTAGAAATGAGATGCTTTAAAGAGTGCATTTCCTAGAGTTTAAGGGAGATTTATGACACATATACATGGTTCATGCATGGTTTGCATGAAAGTTTGCCTTAAAATTTATGGCAGAAATCACATCTAGAAATGACATGCCTTAAGAAAGGATGAGATCCAAAGGCTACCTGCCCCTTTACATGCCTTAAGAAAGGATGAGATCCAGAGGCTACATAGCCCTTTATAGACTCCTTTAGAACTTGTAGAAGTTAAGACTCAACCAAAAAACTAAAATCCTATGGAAGTTCAGCCACTTTAGGTTCAGTTTTTAGGCTTTAAAGTTTGCCTTGAATTAATGGGGGAAAGCCTTGAGTTTGGGGGATCTTATCCTATGAGATTTCAGCCACTTTAGGTTCAGTTTTTAGGCCTTAAATTTTGCCTTGAATTAATGGGAGAAAGCCTTTAGTTTGTGGGAAAAATGAAATTTACATGGTTTGCAAAATTATTTTATGCACTTACTAAAACAACTAGTTGTGGTGGTTGATGAAGTTATGTCAAAAGTCACACCTTTATGAGTTTGTGGGATAAATGAAATA